>UFQX01000096.1:1334006-1350649 GCA_900497675.1 Arapaima gigas
CCCCCCCCCCCCCCCCGATTTAAACATTTTAATTGACATTACGCTGAAAAATGTTTGGTGGCTCAAATTGCTCACATGTTGCATGGATTAGATGTAGTTTTCTGTCAGTCCTTAAATGAATCGTTGTAAGTGGACACCAAAGAGGGCTTTCAGTAACAGACGAACAGGATCTGACACCCGTGGCTTTTCTCCTTTGTCAGCGTGGTGTTCGATGGTCTCCAAAAGCAGCCTTTAATGCGTCACAAGTGGCGAGGAAGCCTTTCACAACCTTCAACGTGCAAAACCTGGCAAAAGGGCACTGAAGCCTGAATCGTTTTATTGAGATGACTTTTTTCCCCATTTACTTTGCATTTTACTCACATTTCTGACACTCATATCCAACATGATTTGCATAGCTGTTGTGGCAGAAACGGAATACATTCTGAGCCAAAAATGTTATTAATGTTGTTAAATCGGAACGTTTTCACATGGCTGGGTTGTGGGTTAAAGGCCTTTGGAGATGACAGCGTGGCTCTTCTTTTGACAGACATCACGTGACCTGGTCTGCTTTGTACAGTTCGACAACGTGAATGTCTACTACGGCAAAGAGTTAAAGAGCAAATACAAGGCCCCGACGGACTTCTGCTTTGTACTCAAGGTAAGCCAGCTCTCTTTGGCAGATGTGCTTTTCCTCTAATGTACCTTTCCATGAACAGGCCAGCATTGCTTTCAGAGCGGCTGTCTGATTATATGATGATGATGATTATTATCGTCGTTATTATTCCATCTATTCAGCCATCCGTCATCATTAATCACGTATCCTGAGGAGGGTAGTATCGGTCTGGAGCCAGTCCTAGAAGCAGAGGGCACTTGGCTAGGAAACTGCCCTTGGATGGGTTGCTAGTTTGTTGCAGGGTGACGACACACACACACACACGTACTATGAGCCTGACCAGTTAACCTGAAACACATGTCTTTGGACTGTGAGAGGAAACCAGAGCACCCAGAGGAAACTCACACAGGCCCGGGGAGAACGTGCAAATTCCATAGACTGAGCCGCGCACACACCTGACCAGCACGGGCACTGGGAGTCAGCAGCACTATTCACTAAGCCACCTATTATCATCATCATCATCATAGGGAGCAGCTACATGAAAAAGCTTTACAAATGAAAGTACATCACAGACATACTTCTTGAAACATTGTTTTGGGTGAGGTCTTTGTTAAAGGAGGAGGACATCGCAGACTCTGCTGCTGTGCTGTGTGGTTACCTAAAAATAAAAAAGCAGAATTTGAAAAACGTTTGTTAGCCACGTGGGTCTGTGCAAAACAGGTCTCGTATTTGGTCCCGTGGTGGTTTAGTTTGTCAGTATTCTAAATAAGAAGCATTAGTACACTTGAGTTAATTAAAACAACTGTACATGAAACAGTCATGATGGTAACAGGCAAAACTGCACGTGAAATAATGTCCCAAATAAATGGATGTTTCAAAGCTTAAAGGCAATTTCTCAGAAAAGATGTGAAAGCGAAGCTTTTCGGGGCTCCGCAACTTCTCATTTCGCGCATAAGGACGAACCCACTAAATGGTTCAAGTGTGCGATCACGATGAGCACGTTGACCACTCGTGTACCAGAAGGGAGTGACACGAACCACCCGTGCTTCGGTGCTCGGCTTACTTGGAGTCAAATTCAGAAGAACTTATGCTGGAGCGCTTCTGTTTGGGGGGAAACACGGCTTCTTTAGTGAATTGCTAGTTTTCTACTCAGATTTTGTTTTGGATCAACCACTCGAAGGAATAGCAAGTTAGTCATAATCACTCTTTGCTCCCAAAACTTGGTGGATTTTTTAAAAATGTTTTTGATAGTTGACCACGTGACGTTTAAGCCGTCGAGCCCGGCCTGGTTTACGTTTTGCACAAGCATCACTAACCAAGCCAAGGAAATGGCTGTGGTGAAAGACCACTAACACCTCCCACACCGGCTCCTGCACCAGCGCTGGAATGTTCTCCATACAGACATTGAGAGAAGAAGCGAGAACTTGGTTGACTTTATGTTGACGTCGGTTGACATTTTGTCAGAACTTATGTACATTATTTATAGTTTGTTTTACACCAAAAGCTTACAGCACGAGATAAATGCAGCTCAAAAGCCATAAGAAGCAACTTGGCTTCTCAGGGTTAGAACCCAACTATGAGCTGAAGAAGGAGCTCACAGCAACGCAAAGCTGCGGTTAAAAGATACGTGTGTATGTGACTTTTTTTTTTTTTTTTTAACTTACAGGCATGCTGCATGGGCACATTGCATGGTGGGGTTTTTTTTGATCTGACTGTTTAAAAGACAGGGTATCCAACTCATAAGGAAAGGAGAAATATTTGAGGAAAAAATATTAAAACTAGTTTTAACTATGATAAGAACCACATAAGTTGTTTAACATCATTTCAAAAGTGTTATTAAAATGGGTAAACAGGTGGGATAGTGGTTACAGCTGCACTCAGGCCCAGGTAAGAATCCCACCTGCCCGCTGCAGTGCCTCTCATTGAGGTGTTAACCCTGGACTGGTCCAGGAGAAATGACCTAGCTGCATAAATGGGCAAATCGTTGCAAAACTTAATATTTTAAACTGCTTTGGAGAAAAGCACCAGCTAAATAAATAAATGCAAATGTGAAATATGCAGGACATAGGAAATAAAGGAGCATTATGTGGAACGTTGAGTTTGTCCCAAATGCTGGGATAGTGAAAAGATGAGGAAATAAACTGATGAAAAGCTTGAAAGATTAAAAAAGTGTTGTCATGTTGCCCAAGTTGAAATATATTACAAATATTCTTACCTGTAAAGGATATTCCTTCAATAAATAAAGACTATAAGATATGTTCATCTCAGAATTTGTTGCAACAGCATTTAAATGGGGCTTGTGAGTAAATCCAGATGGTTCCGCTCAACACTGAGACCAGAGGAGTTTGACTTCTAGGAGGAGGAACTCTAACGTTGCCGCGCCATCTGGTGTCAACAGCAGAAAACAGCAGCTCTGCATCCTTTTGCAGAAAAGGATCATGGGACAGTGGAGGGCGATGCAAAGCGGGGGGCACTGCTGACAAGCCCAGACCTCACATCTAACCATCTAACCATAAGGGGGGGCATATCGCCTTAGTAGCCCTTCATGCAGGGTCAAAGAGCGTCTCTCATCAAATATTACAGTTTTTGGCACAACTTTGAATGATCCCAGATTTCCACACCAATTTGAAAATGTTTTAGACGGATGGAAGGGCTTCCGATAGCTGGAATGTTGATGAGGTTATGGAGCGTAAGATGATCATCTTACAGACTTGGCAAGGAAATGTGTTGTATTGCTATGGTCCACACCTGAGCTTCCTTTTGTAAATATGTGATTTTTATGGTTGTCACCCCTACACGTCACCAATGGGGTCTCCAGCTGGTTCTGTATTGCTCATGACATCACCTTTCTCTGGCAGCACCCACAGATCCAGAAGGAGTCCCAATACATCAAGTACCTGTGCTGTGACGACGCCTGGATGATGACACTGTGGGTGACCGGGATCCGTATCGCGAAGGTGAGCCTGACTCTCGATGCCGATTTCGACCGAGAGGCTTTCGGCAGGTCATCTAAATAGCCGGTCTTAGACTTCTTGCGAGCGACAGGGTTGTCCTTCTCTCTACAGTATGGGCTGACGCTGTACAACAACTACAAAACCGCTGTGTCGAAAGGAGCTGCGTCTTCATTCTTCACAAACCATGCGGCCACCACCACCACCACCAGCACGCCGGTGTCCTCCAAAGCTCCTGGTGGTAAATGTTCCTCTCCCAGTGAGAGATTTCCCGGTTCCTCTCGGACAACTCCTGTCTTTCCCAACAGCTGTCACAAATGAGACAAGCCTTGCCTAAGAAGGTCCTAACTTTAGAACCAGAACCGGTTCCTTCTTTCTGTTGTCATGAGATAGTCTTCCTTCCTCCTTTCCGGATTGTTCCAACTGTCAGATTTATGGCAATAGCTGTGGAAGTGGTTTCTCAGCATGGTTCTCGTCTTACAGCCAAGGCTCCAGCTCAGGCTAACGGACACGCGAGTCCGGCCCCCGCCCAGCCTCCTCCCATCGCAGCTGCCTTCTCTCAGGCCTGGAGCAAAGCTGAGTTCAAGGTACGAGGAGACGCTATTGGCGTGAGAGGTTTTTTTTTAAAAATCTGATAGTTCTTTTTGTTTCACATGTATGATGTCTATAAGACTTCCACTTAATTTCACCAGACAACAGGGATCAGCAAAGAATTAAAATTCCTTTCCGGCCAAACTCGGAGAAATGTAACAGACGTGAGCTCATAGCGTGCTTCATGCCAGACGTTTTAACAGCACGGCCCATTCGAACTCCACCTACAAATCTCTCAAAAAGGTCCCAGCTCCACAATGTGGGAAAACGCTAACCGACACCACATACAGTAGAAGAGGCTGCCCTACCTTTCTGTTGCTCCATCGCTCTTTCTAGCTTATTGAAACGACATATTTGGCTTAGTTGCCCTTCCAAACGTACACACAAAGTGTTTCAGCACAGTCATTGATGTTTACATTTATTCACACTTTTCTCCAAATTAAGCTACGCAGTAATTACCCAGTTTATAGAGCTGGGTAACTTTTACCAGAGCGACTCGGGGTAAGCGTTTTGTGCAAACGTGCTGCAGCAGGAGGAGGGATTCAAACCCAAGACCTTTGGGTGCAAGGGTTGCAGTGCTGATGTTCATAGTTTAGGTTTCTGTGTGCAAAGCCACCTGTTGAGCTAAGCTGTGAGCGCACCGAGCTGCTCCGCCCGCCATACGAACGATCGGTGGGGACGTGAGGGTGCTGACAACGCTGCCTGCCGCCGAAACGGATCCCCGGGCAGGTGAGCAAGCGGCTATCGCTCATTAACTGCAAAGCGTCCCACCAGCTCCAGCGATCACAGCAAGAGTCTGAGGACTGAGCCCAACTAACTTAGTTCATTGCGGGGCAAACGCCCATGGCTCAAGTCAGAAGACGGGCAGGCACGTGACTCGTCCAGCTGTTGACCGGTCACCCATTCTGATAAACTGCTTGTCCTTGTCAAGGTCCTTGGGGGTCGGAATCTCTCCTGGTCTCACAGGGCACTAAGCTTGGAGGGCTAAACCTGGGATGGAATGCCAGTCCATCACAGGATGTCAGAGTTAACCGACATAAAATGTTTTTCTTATGGCTTCCAAAGGACCACTGTGACCCGTCCCTCTTGCCACCGCCGCCTCCTGACCCAACTCTGCCGCCACCACCGCCTCCACCCCCTCCGCCACCAACCTCCGCGGCCAAGAAAGACTTTGCAGCCCAGCCAGCGAGCTTCCCCCCGCCCCCTGACAGCTTCCCGTCAATGAACTTCCCTCCGCCACCTGAAGCCGACTTTCTTCCCCCTCCCCCTCCCCCGGACCACCTGCTGGAGCAGCCCCCTGACTTTCTCCCCCCGCCCCCTCCGGCAGCCGCTGCGGGAGGACCTCCACCTCCTCCTCCTCCGCCGCCGCCACCCCCCGCAGCAGCTGATCCAGCGGCTGTTCCCACCCTGAAAAAGGTGAGTGTGGCTCCCTCGCCGAGGCCGGCTCCCCCCGCAGCAGCACCCGCCGGTGGGGACTTCATGTCAGAACTGATGGTGGCGATGCAGAAGAAAAGACGAGCTCAGTAGAGATTTGATTCCTCACCACACCGCACGCCACATATGGGTGCATATGTCAGTTGCATATTTATATCTTTAGAATACCAAAAGCAAGCTGTTAACAAGAAATTACATTTAAATGTAATATATATACATACAAATATAGTTGGTATTCCTGTGGGTTATAGGTTAAAAGACTGTACAAATCCCTTTATAAACCAACCTTTGTCTCTTATGAAATTTAATTTTTATAACCACTTTGTATACAAAAAAAACCACCTAAAAATGGTTTCATACAATGTGTATATTTGTTGTAAAGCCAAATATCCTCTTCCTGCAACTGCTGCAAAAACTGCTGAATTAAAACAAAAAAAAAAAATTCTTAAATGAGCTCAGTGGAAAAACTGAGGCCTCCATCACCTGTGTTCTTCTGGTGTTACATCTACACAGACACTGGCTCAGACGGTCGGTGGATATATGGCTGTTTACACAGTTGTTCCACAAACATCCCCAAAATGAGTGCCCAGAAGATCTCTAGTTATACTTGGGATGCTGTCAGTCTGTTTCTCATTGAGTCTGGTGAGATGAGCATCTGTGGAATGATTTCATCAAACACTTCATGGCACATTCGCTAAGTCATGTTTTTTTGCGTTGGTGAAGAAACTTAATTTATACCATGTTTTACTAAGACAAAAAAAAACCATATGCCGTTCTCGTGTGTAGTGGGGTCCCGTCCCGTTTATGCGCACAACAAACCGATGTGTGTGTAACGCAGCATTGTTTTCCTGGTGTTTCTTATATGACAAACCTGTGTGTCCTTATTTCAAATGTCCAGTCACACTGGCAGTATAAATCAACACGTCACAACTGGAACAGCAGGTTTAAAAATAACTTTAATAAAATAAACTGTACGGACATGTTAATATTACACAGGGCACTAGGCTAGGGCGCTATGCTCTGGGTGGGCCGCACACACGCAATTTAGAATGACCGATTAACCTGAGTAACGTGTTTACTGTGGGGGGAAACCCACGAAGACACAGGGAGAACAAGCAAACTCCACCCAAACTCGTACTCAAACTGCCGAGGCGCTGCTCCACCCCAATCTTTTTCACATTTTCACAAAAAAATGCATTTTATTTTGGTTAGCTTCTAATTTTAGGTACGATAGTTTTCTAAACGAAACTGTGTTGTGCTTTACTGGGAAACCTGCTCTGTTTTTAAAAAAGTCACATCTAGTTCCTATGAATTACACAGATTATCCACTGACTGTTGGAACAAACAGTTCTACATAAAGCTTTAATTCTGAGTTTGCAGGTTTACACTGTATTCAAGTGTCTAGCAGCTCTTTTTCTCTTCACATCGAAATGACCCACTACCACCTGTCCAAACCCACTGTGCGGTTTGCTGTTCAGATCACAACTCTGCTGGGCATCAGAAGTAACAGTCGAGCGACGCTGAAACATGTTCAGGAGAAACAGCTGGCTGCTGAAGGTGGTCCTAATGATCTCCCGAGTTGTGAGTCTTCAAAGGTAGTTAGAAGATCCACCCGGGGAATGGCCCACCAAAGTGTGAATAGGAGCAGCAGCTGACCCTCAGGTCCCATGCCCACGCGGGGGGTTGAGCAGAATGCCCATCATCTCTCCAGCAGCCTGCTCCTGGAACGGCCGTCCCAGAGTCTGCCCAAGCTGGTGGTCCACACCCGCAACTGGTAAGTTACTGCAAATGGCAGAGCCCAGATGTGTAGTTATAATAACCCCGACATGATGCACAAAATACACATATTTACAGATACGGAGCTGCAGTCTGAAACATGCGACAAAGCAAAGGCTTCATTTCAGATTCTAGTCCATCCATCCATCCGATTATAAGGCGATAATGGATCGACGACTTATTTGCTGTCTTTGAAGGCTTAAAGGCTTTCAAATAATTGATCTTGTACACTTGACCCAGTTCGAGCAATAAAACGCCACCGCTATGCTGTCAACCGTGAGCCAAGAACCGAGTCTCAGTAATGTTTAAACAGCTGCCAGTCTCGTTGGTGTCGCATCTCCTGTGACCTGAATGTGATCATTGTTGAAGACCTTCTGGTATAACAATTTCTACCCTGTCAGGCTTTCGTTTCACATCAGCCCTAAATCCTATTTCGCGTTTATTGCGCCGTATGACGCACATTATGGAATTGTTTTCTGTCTGAGGTTTAACATTAATAATAAAATCTCTGCAGTGCCTGTGTTACAAAATTGAAACCATTAAATATAATTTTATAGTTGTTATAAATTAGTTCAGCGGCGCATTCCAGACTGAACAAATCCTCTCAGGCTGTACATTTTTACACAGGTCTGTATGTTTAAGACGTGTAATATGAGAGTTCCAACATATTCCCCAAAAAAAGGGGGGGGGGGGGGGGACAAAGACACAACCAGGAATGAAATGTTTCTTCCCCAGACGTTCTGCGCTTGGTGAACAGGTCCGAGTAGGNGGGGGGGGGGGGGGGGGGGGACAGAGACACAACCAGGAATGAAATGTTTCTTCCCCAGACGTTCTGCGCTTGGTGAACAGGTCCGAGTAGGAAAACAGCTCGTATGTCTTGACTCTTATGCCACCGTTCCCAGAGACGTAGGACACAGGCAAGTGGTTCTGCTTTGACTCTTCTGTCCAGTTCCAGAATGCTGCCCAGATTCGCCAGGTTTACTCACACCTGTGACTGTATACAAGCGCTGCCGTCCAACCATATAACTGTCACATATGAGCAGCCAGAGACCGCGTGACAGACTGGCTGACGTCGTCCACCTGTCTCCACACCTGGGATGGACAGAAAGAGGGGTGACCGTGACATCATGTACTATCCTTCTGTCACGTATGACCTTCACAGACATTTATTTATATGTAGAGTTCATTAAAAACTTACACAGCCGCTTGTTCACATGTTCCGGTCCTCGGACACTTAGGTATTATCATCTCTACCTTCTCCAAGCTGCACTACCCAGAAGCCTGGCTGAGTTGGAGGAAAATCACAAAAGGGAAACAGTGAATGAACATTTTGCATTTACATTGTGCACCTGGTGGCCTCCATATCCATGTTACGTCCCCACGTGCGTTTTGCGGTCTTTGCCGGCTTGTTTATCCGCTTACAGGTTCCCGGCCACCAGTGGTCCGTCTGTCTGCCAATCATCCGCGCCGATGACGTCACAGCAACCCTGCGGGCCAATAGGAGCGAAGGCGACACGATTTGACTCACCTGCCGTTTGACTCTGTAACCTCGACCGCGCTGCTCGCTTTCGCTTCTCGGCCTTCACCTGCACGTCGCCCGTGTTCCTGTTCGCACGTCCGGCTCTTTCCCTCCTCATTTTGTCGCCCGTGTTGTTTCGGACCGCGACGTGGGGCGAAGTGAGCAGGTGAGAGCGTCACGTGACGCACCCCTGCGTCTGTCGAAATCTCGCTCCTTACCTGGCGAGATTTCTGCGTGTTTCGGCGTGGGCGCGTGGTGCAGGTGTTCGGTTGGGTTTGTTTAACGTGGTTAGCGGGGCTCTCACTCCGTCAGCTGCTTCGTTTGCTTTTAATTCGCCCCCCCCCCGGTTTGTGTGTTTAATACATTGTCTGTTTTCATTATTACCCACTTTCACTTATACATTTGTAAATCGCTCTTTCTTTACGTCACCATCCTAACCCTAGCGTTCCCGAGCAGTTAAGGTTACCCCCCCTCGTCCCCCGACACTTGGGGGTCGTGACTAAGTGCAGGTGTCAGAGATCCAGGAAACAGTTTCCACCACTGAAATAATGAACAAAGTGGTTTGTGACACTGAAGAGTCCAGATCTAAAAAGACCACCTGTTGCCGGAGGTCTCTAACGCGAAGAAACAATAACCGTGTAACTGCAGTATTTTGTGATTCCTTGTTTGAGGAACCGGTTTGGAACAGTTTGTCTGAAACCTAATAAATACTGTGTGACTAATAGAGTTACGGGGGTTTCATATAAAATAATTGATCGAATTTAACCAGTAAAGACACTTTTTGTGGAGCGTTTTAAAAAGAAAACAGATGAACGTCGTTTATTTATTTATTTTTTTTTTAAACGTAGCCCAGAAAAAATTGGTCATAAAATGGCTCGATTGACTTGCAAACATATTGAAATCCGTGCAATTGACGCAATTGTTATAATGACAAGTTATTAAATTCAAAGGAAATGGTCTGAAAAGAATCGTTTGAAATTTTAAAAACTGATATGAATGATTATTTGCAAAGAAACCAATACGACCCTTTTCTGTGTATGTATAAAATGTATTACGTTGTATATCCCTGGCAAAGTTTGTAAATATATGTATTCTTGTTAAGTTAAAAAAAATAAAGAGAATAATATAAGAAATCAAATGAGTGGTTGGCTAATTTTTACTGGAGCAGTTCAAGGGAGGGACCGTTAAATAACGTATCAGACAAAATCAAAATAACGAACCTACACCGAGTTTACCAACGGCTGTGTGTGTGTGTGTGTGTGTGTGTGTGTTTATGGTGAAAAGTGTGTCTGGTGTTATGAAGACATCCCCCTGTTGATAGTGGCGTCACCCCGTCTCCGTGGAAACGGCGGACACCAGCAGGACCGAGGCAGCGGTCGGGCTGCAGTAGCAGGTCAACTGTTAGCAATTTTGCTAAAATAATCGGTTATGGAAACAAAACATTACAATATAAATACTAATATTTGGTACTCAGGGGCATGTTGTCCGAAAATAAATAACCACTTTATTCATCTTCAATAAGTGTGAGTGAGATGCCGTTGTTTTGCTCGAGTTACCGACATACTGTACAGTTGTAAAGTACTGTGTACACTTGGCCGTAGTCGTTGGGTCGAATCCCCCAGATATTTGTTAGGTTTGTCCAAGTCTGGATCGCGTTCCGTTTTTTTTCTTCTCCTTCGTTTTAGAACGTGCACAGACGTGCTTGTGTTCGAACTGGGCTCCCATTCAGATAATATAATCGCTTCTTACAGGTTTGCATATATCCGCCTTGCTTGCGCCCGTGTTCTTATAACACAGACTGTGACGTGCGGAGGAGTATTTGCGGACAAAAACGCGCCCGGGTTGAGATTTTATTGTTTTATATGTTCGTAACGAGTAGAAACGGTCACGTTGTTTCTCGTCGAACATTTTAGACGTTCCCATTGAAACGCTGGTGCTTCCGGTAGGTTTGTTTGTTTCCGGTCCGTTTCTACTTTTGTTCTGTTTCCTACCGGACGCTATAGAACGTGCACAGCAGTATTTGCCCGCGAACATGCCGCTCCCATTTTTATATATAATATAATATATAGCCGGATATGTAAATGTTACTATTTAAACAACAAAACAAAATATATTACAAGCAAGAGAACATTGGCAGTGAGAGACTCTAATATAGATGCCCATTATATAAAGCGATTAACACAGTAGTGCTTTCTTGTTTTGAGGTGTTTTGCCACTTTGTATTCGCATAATTTTTGACACGTTCGAGCATGAAACTCAAACTTTTGAGAGCACGTTTTTAAACGAATATAGTTATAATGTGTAAACCCCCCCTGCCCTCCCCCCCGTTGCCTGGAGGCGATCACAACTGTTCCGCCGCGGTTCCGTTTCCGGCCGAGCCTTTTATTCCGCGCACAGGAGCTCCTGCCCAGCCAACATGGCGCTTCCATTGAGGCGTTGGTGGAAGCGGACTTTTGGGAGTAATTCCTGCGCTGCTTTGTTAAACGCTGCGTGTTGCCGTGACGGAAGAGCTGCTGCGGTGGCGACGGTGTCGGTGAGGAGGAAGAGGTTAACGGCCCGGTTTGGAAAGCGCGTTCACTCGGGGAGTTGAAGGTCAACGGGTAGCATGTTAGCTGCGGCTCTTCCTGCGCCTCCGCAGCTCCACTTGTTCGACCGAATCGCAAGTTTCTGCTTAAAATGTCGATCGTGGTGAATATAAGCAATAGGGCTGACGCGGTCTGAACCTGTGGTTAAAGTCAGGTTCGAGTCCCACCTCCTGCTGTAGTATCCTTGAACTCGCCGAGAAATAAACACGACCGGTGCAGCTGTTAATGTGAGTAGAATGAAAAAAGGTCAAAGTGATATTTACTAAGTTTAAACTAACGGGAAGAGACGTGTACTAGTTGTGTTTGAATGGTGGTCGTCAGTTTCGGTAGGGGATGGAGGGCAGGTTGTCAGCAGAAGCTCAGCTGGTCGCACGTGAAATGGTCCCTTCAGTTATGAATGAACACAAAAGTTAACTTTCTGCATTTCTCCAAAATGACTTGCCGTACTAAAGCGTGTGCAGGAGTTTACCCATTTTTACAGGGGTAATTCAGGGTAAGTACCCCGCTGGTCTTATTCAACCCGGCTCCAAAGGCAGCAGTTCTAACCCCTAACGCTGACTTTGAGGAATAAGTTCTAAACGTGTGGCTGTTTAATACGAATGACCTGACTGCGAATGAGGCCTTAATCCCACCGACGGAGACCGTCCGGCGTCCACGCCTGACCGCGGCGGAGCGACACCCGGGCGGTGGTCTCCTGAGCGAGAGTGTGTGTGTGGGCCTCGAGGTGGGCGAGGCGTTTTTCATGATGAACGAATGAATGCAACGTACGATCGAAAGGCAAGCCAGTCGTGGGCGGTTTTTAATACTTTTTTGTTTGATGCCGACGTGTTAAAAAAGCCTGAGTGTTTTAAGGAGTTTTCGATGACGCCTACAGTGCTGTGCAAAAGTCTTGGGCACCTGTTCGAAAAAGGCTATAAAGCGAGGACGGTTCCAAAAATAATGCCATGAAGACTTATTAATCGATAAACCTTCTAAAAAGTGCAGTAGACAAAAAAAACCTCAATCAGATCAATATTTGGTGGGACCACCCTTTGCCTTTAAAACAGCATCAATTCTCTTATGCAAACTTGCATGCGGTGGAAGTTGGTAGGTTCTTCCAAACTGGCCACAGTTCTTCTGCAGACTGACTGTCTCTGCATGTCCTCCCAGACTGACTGGATCATGTTGAGATCGGGGGTCTGTGGGGACCAGACCATCTGTTGCTGAAGATAGTTGCGTATGACTGAGATTGGGTGTTTGAGGTCATTCTCAGGCTGCACAATGAATTTGGGACCAACCAGAAACCCCCCTGATGGGAGATAAGAATCTACCTGTACTTCTCAACACACATTCAGGTTGCATGTCTAACACTTTTGCACTGTACTGTAGATCTTTTTTTCAGACAGGTGCGTATGTGTGTTTGGAGCCGACGATCACGACTTGTGTATGTCTTGCAGGTTTTACCTAGAGGGAGATTTCTGAGCACCACTTCATCCAGGAATTGTGGCTCCCTGTCCAGGTGAGTCGCCTCGTCTCGCCCAGTTTGCCCCCCAACACGGCCCTGTATCGGTCTTTTGAACCGGCGTGTTTCCCAGGTGCGACGTGCGGTTACTGCGGCCGGCGCCACGCGCCTGCAGGTACAGCGCGGTCCACAGCGACGCCAAACTGAAAGACCCGTTCAGCCTCGCTCAGAAAGACTTGAAAAACTTGTACGATGACATCAAGAAGGTGAGTTGCTACAGGGTTGGGATTTCAACAAGAAAATGCTTTTTGCCCCAACCAGTTTGTTTAGAATAACGGCAAAAAGACCAAATACTGTGTGTATTTATTATTTCGGCTGATGAAGGGTGGAAGCAATTGGCTGAATGTACTTGTCATTTTCCTGAGCGTCTTGGGGGCGGGGGTTTTGAAGCGCGTCCGAACGTGTGCTTCGCAGGAGCTGTTGGTTTCCACGGCGGAGCTGAAGTCTCTGTGCGACTACTACTTTGACGGGAAGGGGAAGGCCTTTCGGCCCATGATCGTGGTGCTGATGGCGCGAGCCTGTAACATCCACAGCAACAGGGACAGGTAAGGCGTCGCGCTTTACGTGAAGTGCAGGCAGCGAACGCCCGGCCGCAAGCTGCTTGTCTCGACTTGCGCAAGGGAATGTGCAGCTGCCTTGCGTGGGTGAAGGTTTTACCGCCACACCCTGTTCTGACAAAGGTGTATCAGCCTCAAGACTGAGTGCGGGAATTTGTTGGCAGACATTAGATTGTGGCCCCTGAACCTTTGAGGGATAAAATGTATATATTTTAAATGCAAAAACTTGTAGAGAAGCAGCCGTTTTCTCCACAGTCAGTTTGAGTTGTAGTGGCGCCGTTCCCGATCGGGTTAGTTTAATTGCTTTTGTATCCAGACGCTAACAACCATTTGAAAGCTGGACAAAGTGCTTTGGATAGTTATGCACTAAACCTTTGTTTCGTCCCCCCCCCATAATTATTTGCCGTTTTTGGGGCGAAATGCGGGTGGGTCGGAGGTGGCTCCTCCGCTCGCTTAATCTTAACTGCGTCTGCTTTGAAGCGACCTCCTGCCGGGCCAGCGAGCGATAGCCCTGGTCTCGGAGATGATCCACACGGCCAGTCTGGTTCACGACGACGTCATCGACGGAGCCGACACCAGGAGAGGGAAAACCACCATCAACGAAGCGTGGGGCGAGAGAAAGGTGAGATGCGGCGCTTGTTTCGTTTTTACACTTTCCTCCCCGTTGTGCGTTTATCCTTTCATCGAGAGCGTAGTGCAGCCGGGACCCGAACCTTCAGCCTTGGGGTTACAAGACTCTGTTAGCTGCTTGACGTAATTTGATTAACTGGTCCAGGAGTGATTTTTGCCAGTTGTGCCGTGACTGTTTTGCAGGCCATCCTGGTTGGGGATTTTATCCTGTCTGCTGCTTCGGTGGCTCTAGCGCGGATCGGCAACAACGCCGTGGTGACGGTTCTGGCCCAGGTCATCGAGGATCTCGTGCGAGGTAACGTCTCCCCGGCCGGGGTCGGCTGCTCTGACGTCGCGTAGAAGCTTGAAGTGGAGTGTAAAAGCGAATCGGCCGGAGAGCTGGGGTGAAGGTGGCGTCACAGCAGCCTCTGCCCTCCGCCCACCAGGTGAATTCATGCAGCTGGGATCCAAAGAGAACGAGAACGAGCGATTTAAACACTACCTCGAGAAGACGTTCAAGAAGACGGCGAGCCTCATCGCCAACAGTTGTAAAGCAGTATGTACGTTCTGTCTAACGGGGGACCGGCGCGAGGCTGCGGCCAAACGGGGGGTTGAACCGCTTTTTCTCCGCAGGTGTCCATCCTGGTGAACCCCGACCCTGAGGTGCACGAGGTTGCCTACCAGTACGGCAGGAACGTGGGAATCGCGTTCCAGGTAGCGCGACTGTCCCGAGAGGCTCAACTGGAACGTTGTGATGGACGTGTGGGAAAGTTCTAATGACCCCCCCCCCCCCCCCCCCCCCCCCCCCCCCCCCCCCCCCCCCCCCCCCCCCCCCCCCCCCCCCCCCCCCCCCCCCCCCNCCCCCCCCCCTCCTCCTCCCCGCAGCTTGTGGACGACGTGCTGGACTTCACGTCGTGCGCGAACCGGCTGGGGAAGCCCTCGGCAGCCGACCTCAAGCTGGGCTTGGCCACGGGGCCCGTCTTGTTCGCCTGCCGCCAGGTGAAACATCTGCGTTTCCTCCATACCCCCCCAGGCTGTGAGGTGCCGATGTTTAAATCCACGTTTACTCTTGTACCGCAGTTTCCTGAGCTGCACGCGATGATCATGAGGCGGTTCAGCCTGAACGAAGACGTGGACCGCGCCTGGAGATACGTCCTGCAGGTAAGGGGGCCGAGGGAGGCGTTCGCTACCCGCAGCCGCGCCGAGGAAGGCATCAACGTTGTCCTTCGCCCCTCAGAGCGACGGTGTGGAGCAGACAAAGTACCTCGCCCAGCGCTACTGCCAGGAGGCCATCCGGCACATCAGCAAGCTGCACCCGTCCGCGGAGCGCGAGGCGCTGATCCGGCTCACGGAACTGGTCCTGACCAGGGACACCTGACCCCCGGCAGGCAGCTACTCCTTGCTACGGAAACCTGCGGAGGTAGGAAGAGAAGCAGCTCGCAGGGGGAAGCGACTACCGTAAACCCAGCGCACTGTACCACGCGGAAGAGGCTCGGAGACGTCAAGTGGACTTGTTTACAGTCAGTCCGTCCACAACATCATGGTGCTGTTAGTCAGGGCCTTAATCCACTATGAACATGTACTGAAATAAAGGATATTTATTATTAACTTCTTTTTCCATGTCTGATCAGCACGGTGCCATGTTGAATATAGGCGAATTTATTATAAAAAGACTGTACATACATTTCAATCAACATATATACAAATCAAGTTCTCTTCCCAGGAAGTGTCATTCGGTTTGTTGGCTGACGGTTCTAAACGTCGCTTTTGGGAAGAAAGAACTGAGTAAAGAAACTGAAAAATCCAAGCTAAGTACAAGGTGGTAGGATCAAAATTTCAGGTAAAAAAAAAAAAAAAAAACCATGACGTCACTACATGAATTGTAATTAAGTCCTATTTACTGGATACTGGCTAAATAGTAAAACAAGAACATTTTTTAAATAAACCTGAGTTATGAGCCTAAATTGTTAAAAACATTCCCATACAATCTATATGTATACAATGATAGTTGTATAATAAAAATGGTATGAAAACAGCCCCTTACACCCCCCCCAGGAGGCAGTGGAAATGTTGCATTGGTCAGTTACTTGAACACGTCGCCCGGAACCTTCCGTCGTCGCTGTGAAGTAAAGCTACAGTTTCCCACGTTGGATTGCAGCAGGAGTTCCAGACTCCCGCCGATAACAGCACTGTTTGTTTTACGTTTATAACCAGATGTAAAAAAACCTGCTTGTAAAGTTGATGATATCAAATACTTAAATACAAATTAGACCATTTAGAAAACAAGACAAAGTCCACAAATGTTTTAAACCTTTCAAAAGCGAGTGTTCAAGGTAAAGTACAGCGTAATGTTCTTCAAACTAACTTGCAAAACTTTGTAGGATCTATGAAACATGCTTCAAAATTGAAATACAGTTGAGGGATCACAATAGCTCCGCGACGCTGATCCGATAAGCACTTCACCTTGCGTCCGACATCCAGCTTTGCGGGGCACGGAATTTAACCCAATCGGGGGGGGGGGGGGGCTC
>UFQX01000096.1:1350669-1371753 GCA_900497675.1 Arapaima gigas
GGGGGGGGAAAGTAAGAGGGGGGGGGGGGGGGGGGGGGGGGGGGCTCCTTACGTGACACGACCACGTGCAGCGAAGAACAAACTGCTCAAGACGCCCTGAGGAACGTCCACAGGAACGAGCTGCTCACTATGTACAACAAGATAAGACGGAACGGCCGCAAAAAACATCCCCCCGAAAATCACCGTCTAAATATTCCCCCACCAGCTCACATAAAAAAAAAAAAAAAAAGTTATAGATTTTTTCTTTTTTAAATTTTGACAATCACATTCTGCCACATCCTAATGCACTTATTTACGCCGTGCAGCTCAGATTAATATTTAACGGTTAGATAAGAGCGAGCAAACCGGGTCCCTTCAGTCGGCGTAGTGCATGATGGACTCCACGTAGTTGCCGGGGAAGAGGCCGGTCACCCCGTTGCAGACGCCCTCGAACCAGCCGTCGTCGTTCTTCTTGATGATGTAGATGATGGCGCCCTCCATGAAGGACAGCTCGTCCTCCTTGTCCTTGGCGTAGTCGTAAATGGCCACCACTGGAAAGGCGAGAGGGAGCCGCTCGTGTCACGCAAACCACCAACAGGGATGAGGAGCAGAGAAGAAGATGGAGGGAGGGAGGGAGGGATGGAGGGACAGGGCCTGGCAGGTGCCGAGCGGATGTTAACTAACCAGGTTACGTCACGTCTGCTTAGGCTGTTAAGCAACGATTCGCGAAACTACGTCCATCTAGTCACCTTTCTCGATGTAGTTCTTGGGTGCCCACTGGGGGTCTCCGTCAGCATAGGGGTCGCTATAGTGCACCACGGCCGCTTCCTCGTCCTCGTAGTCGACCGGCGGGGGGGGCGGCGGCGGCGGGGAGTCGTCGTACATGGTCATGTCGTCCGGAGGCGGGGGAGGAGGCGGAGTCGGGGTGTCGGCAACTGCAGCCAGGCAGAAAGGCGGCGTTTAGAGGAGCGTCGTGGGTCCGACTGGACCGTCAGCAAAGCGGCGACGGGTTAGATGATCCGATTAGTAAACCTGCAGCTCCGTGCAACACGTGGAGACGCGCATGCAGATGATCTCAAAGCGACTCCGTCATGCAGTTTTGACACAGGACACATGGAGAAGTGATTGAAACAACAGTCCCTGTAAAAATAACGTCTACGGCGTCTTACTGTCTCCTTCGTCCGCAGCGTTTAAACTGAACCTGGAGGTTTACAGCTTCCACCCCCCGACCTGTCAAATGTGGAGCGGAGCCAGCAGGGGGCAGCAGAGGGCATCCGCAGTTGGCAGGACCCCCCACCGCCCCTCTTCAGTCTCACATTCCTGCTCTTCTGTAAAATACGATCCGTCTTGCTTTAACAAAACAAGGCAAACAAAGCGATAAATCGTCTTCCTGCGTTTATCGACCCCAGAAATCGGAGGCACGAAACCCTCGGGAGATCATCCACCTGCTCGCAGTAGCGTTAAGGTGAATCGTGGTTCTCAAACTTCTCTGCTAGATCTTATAACCAGCATGCTGTGGTGTAGAGTCACCACCCGTCATCGATTCTCTTCATGTACTGCTTTGTATATATAGATCGAATCTTCATCCTTTTACCTCAAATAAAAGAATTTATCGCAAAACCACATCCACTCTCTTCAACCTCGACCTCCAGTAACTGAAGCTGTAGAGCACTGAACAGCGTTTACTGTGAGCTGCGTTTTTGTTCCTCTGCCGCTTGTTCTACCTCTTCCCTTCACGTCGTTTCCTTTGTTCGTTTCACACAACGTGCTGATATTAGCGATATTAGAGACGTGCCGGGCGCACGGTGGGACACGGGCTGGCGCCTTATCGCCGCTGCGCTCGCAGGAGCTCTCGGACGCGGACCGGGCACGGCGGAGCCACGCCGAAGCCAAACCGGGTACCAGATCTTTACTCCCGAGCTCCGGCAGCAGAGGCAATAAGGCACCGAGCAGAGAGCTGCGTCGCATGCAGGACGTGCGGGGGGTTTGGGGGGGACGGGACAGGTACGCGTACTGGAGGCGACGTGCCACCGCTGGGCCTCGGTGCGACGCGCCTGGAGACACTTACTGTTTTCCTGCACCCTGGCCACAAAGCCCGTGAGCGGGATCTGCGGAGTCAGCTGGGGCATTGGAGGAGGAGGGGGGGCAACGGACACTGGCGGCATCAAGTGCGCAAAATGAGACAGTAAATAAAGAGGGGAGGAGGAGGAGGAGGAGACAAACAGAAGCAGAAGTCAGTCAGAGGGCAACAGGAACCACAACGTGAAGCAGCGGTGACAGCCTGGTGCAATGCCTGTGTCCAGGAGGGGGCGCTGCAGGGACACGGTCCTTCAGCAGCTGCTTCTCCCGCTATTCGAACGTGCTGCTCCGAGCCACTGGGTCGCAAACTCATTTCCAGCCCTCGCTCAGGACCACTAGCGCCAACGCTGCTATCGCTCCTTTTAGCTCCGGCCTTTTTAAATCCTGCGTGCACAAGCGCTCACGCGCACAGCGCCTGCTGAGCCGGGGTTCAGCTGAGGACACGTTGCTGGACGCAGTTTAAAAAAAAAAAAAAAAAAAAAAAAAAAAAGTGGCCGTCGAGCATCGTGAAAACTGCTTGGCATAAAATCTGTATTTGTGATGAAGTGGATTCACATTAATTCAGATTACTCACTTGCATTTAACCGACACCTTCATCCAAAGTGGTGTTAGATGTGCTGCACTGAACTATCGACAACCAGCGTAACACACACTGCGGGCACCAATCCATCTCAAACACACCTTTACGCCGTGTTGGGGGGGTGGGGGGGGCTGCGGCACCTGGAGGTCACCAGTGTGAACATGCAACCTTCATACAAACTGACCTGGTATCAAAGCGATTCCCCACATGCAGTGTGTGTGTGTGTGTGTGAGAGAGGGAGGGAGAGAGAGAGTTTGCACACACGGCCCCTCTGGAAACACAGCTGAGCTGCTGGTCACTCGGACAGGTGGCCTTACTTGGGTTCGGAGGATACAGAGGGGGGCCGCCGTTAACGTGGGGCTGCTGTGCAGAGAACTGGGACGAGACGGAAGGCGCCCGCCTGTAGGTCCCGGTCGCCGAGACGGTGGACACGGACGAGGTGGTGGAGCCGTGTCTGGAGATCTGTCTTGACATTGTGCCAAACTGAGACATGGGGATGGGGCCCAGACCTGGCCCCGAAGCTGCTGCGAGCACCGGGGGGGGGGGGGGAGAGAGACAGAGAGCGAACAAGAGAGAGAGAAGCCAGGAGGAAAAANGGGGGGGGGGGGGCGGGGGGGGGGGGGGGGGGGGGGGGCAGAGAGACAGAGAGCGAACAAGAGAGAGAGAAGCCAGGAGGAAAAACATTAGCTGCCTGCAGCACCTTTGTTCACCTCCTGCTTTACCAACCAGAGCAAAATGAAGGTGTTAGATGTACAACAGAGTGGAGGAAAAGCAGTGCCGCCGTGGCTCCGACCGGAAGCAGGTGCTCGACAGGTAGGGACACCTTTGACACACGTGTGTAACCACAGCAGTCCAAAGCGCAGCTCCCCTGGGCAGGCGGGATGAGCAGGGAACGTGCGCACAGTGTTTCCGCATGGAGCTTCTGAACCCCGCGTGTCTGGAGGCACAGGCTCCATTGCAAAGGTCAGGAAAGTCTGGATGTGACACTTTCTGATCAATTATTCCACCCCCCACCCCCAACGACAGCAGCCCCATTCAAAGGTGCAGACGTGGAGGCGCTAAATCACCTTGTTGGGTTACGCCGTTGACACTAAGCTACGCGTCGCGACACCAACAATCCCCGCCGGCGAAAAGGCCTTGTTTTATCGGACCCGAGAAACAAAGAATGGAAAGAAGGACTTTGCGTACACGGCAACGCGGCGAATTCCTATCGGGGTTTTAATGTAGAGCTCTGCGGGGACGTGTGAAAACCACGCGGGCCGAATTCCTCGCACAGTTTTACTCTCCGTGTAGCGTTTTGCAGCCAGAACCTGGTTCCTGCCCGTCTCTGTATCAGATGCAGAGAAGTGATGACGCTGCAGATGTAGTTCCACCCTAATAGGGACCGCGGTGACCGTGTTTTTACCAGCATGTTGCTGCCTGACGCGCTGGACACGCTTCCAGATGCACATCTCCAGCCCGAGTCACTAGAAGGGCATCAGAGAGAGTAACCCAGCCAGCTGCAAGGTGTCTTTCTGCATGAAGACCACACTGGTGGGACTTCGGAGGGAGAAAAGCAGAACTAAATGTCTTTCTGAAGCTTAGATCACGGACATGTTTCCCAACACATCAAGCGGCACAGTCTCCCCTGCTGAAACATTTCCTGTTTACAGCTGAAAGATAACAGCAGATCTTTGAAGGAGGCAAAAATATCTTTATGGGGGGTGTGGTTCAGCAACTCAAAGTTTAAAAAAAAAAAAAAAAAACACAAAAAAACACAAAAAACCACACCACTGCACCCTTTGCTGGTGCTGCTAAAATAAATTACCATTAAATCACACCAATAAACACCTTTTATAAAGTCACAGCGTAATATTTATACAAGTAGACGAGACAATTGATACCCGCCGGTTTAACAAAAAATAGACATTTCGCACAGCAGACATGACAGTTTATTCAACTGGCTCACAACCGTCCCCCCTGAAGGTTCCACTTACCGCCACGCTTTGTCAACCCCAACTCGGACACAGCCCGGACGTGAGAAGCGTGGACGACGTGCGGCGGCACGTTCGAGGTGCCGGCGTCTTTCGCAAAAACAACCAAGGAAACATCCCACAACCACACAGTGAGAGATGCAGTTCATCGCCCAGGAAGCAAAACGCCCCACAACCTTAGGAGAGCACCTGTGCAGAAGAAGTCTCTAATGTAAGATCTAAGTGGAAAGAAAACAGAAGATAACCCACGCGTTCTTCTTCCGATCAGCCACCCCCCCCGAATATAAATAAATAAAACTGGGGACATCGTGTGATGCGATTGGCACCAGTCAACAGCGGAGACCCATTAGAGACTTCTCCTCGGTGCAGAAGGACAGGCTGAGATCTTCTCAGTGACACCAACACAAAGACACCCCCTTTTGAGGAGAATCAGACATGGACAAGCAAGCTGGCACGGCGGATCATCATCGTCCCACGGCGGCCCACGCGCACCCGGTGCTGGGGAGGCCTCACCTATTGAAGGAGCTGCTGGCATTGGGGGCCCTTGCCCAGGAAGCGGGGGTGGAGGAGGGGGTGGGGGAGGAGCTGCAGGGGCTCCAGGGGGGGCAAACATGGGTGAGGCTGAAACAGGTCGGGCCAGAAAAGGAGAGTGAGCCCAGCATCAAACTGCAGACATTCAACACAGAACGCTTTTTAGCAGCACCTGTCGCTCCTGGAAAGAGAGACGTTCAAGCTCTCCCACCTTATTCCAAAACTCAGCTCCTTTCATCTCTCTCACCCCCCCGCCGACGGGCGGTGTTTTTTTGTGTGTAAATGCAATTCGTTGCCACGGCAACCTGCTCCATCACCGAGTTTCCATCGTAAGCACCTCTGCGCTCACAGGGGGGTAGAGGTTAAATGAGGACAGGTTCATCCAGGAGACTCTGCTTTGTCCTTTCGGGTCGTGACCTACCGGCTGAGGAGGGGCTGGAGAGGCTACGGTGTCACAGGCGGTCGCGCCGTCAGGCCGAGCGTTGCAGTTGCCACCCCACCCCACCCCACCCCGTGGCCTCGTTTCTGGGAAACATGCCTGTTTACAGGCAGGCGTCAGACCAGCGCCTCGGCAACACCTTCCTTTCAGATCATCCGCTGTGATGTGGAAAAGTACGTACACCCCTGGAAACTACACGTTTTTAACAAAATGTTGACACCTGATCTCCATTTAAATGCCCCCTCGTAGATGCAAACTGTTTTAACTGTTCTGCTCGACTCGGAGGTTCACGGTTTAAAGAAATAACACCCACCGTGGGCCAACACTGACACTATTTTGAGATGCACGATGCCGAATGATCTTTCTTCACCACGCTTAGAGTTTATTTACACAGGTGTAAAGGCATTTATTTTGAAAAAGCGGTATGTACGATTTAAATAACTGAGTAACGCGCTATTAGTCGACAACTCGGAAGCATCTAGGTTAAACTCCCACTGTTTGAACAAGGTATAGGTTAGTAATGAAATTACCATTCCAGCCTCGGCTCTCATCGCCGGTACTTGAAAAAAGTCAGTCGGCCTGCTATTTGGGGGGTGCAGTTCAGGAGGTTTTTCACTCGCAAAAACACATCAAACACTTGTATTGTGAGGGATACCTGCACTTTCCATTAACTGCTCCTGCCGTATAAATCAGGGAATAACTGAGTAACTTGACACTTTAAGTCACCCTGGAGAAAAGTGGCAGCTAAACGAATAGCTGCAGTAAGTAGTATGAACACATATGGCAGTAAGACCACACAACCGGCAGAAATGACGCTGTGCCGAATTACGTCGGGAACGTGGGAATACGCTCTCATAAGCGTCTGCCGCGATTTTATTAGGTGGGTTCCCGTCCCGAGGGCCGAGGGCGCTTACTTTTCCACATCGCCGTTAGAGCTGCCTCTTTTATTTCACAAACCTGTACACATATTCCCATCTACACGCCAACAACCGGCTCGAGGCTGCAACCGCACGAGCTGGAAATTAAGTTTCCGTCTTTGTTAGCGTACACGACGAATCCCCTTTACTAGTTTCGCGGCATCAGCTACCGTACACTTACGCGTTCGTGAGCGTCTCGAGCCCCCGGTCCACACAGTTCGACCGGAGGGAATAATCTTATAAATTGTTCATCTGTCCTCCAGTAATACTCTCACTGTTCCAAGTAAAACAAGACAAGGGGTTGTGTGGTGGGCTTGACTGGGGGGCTCACCTGGTCCCATGGTGGGAGGGGAGGGTGTCGGCACAGCAATGGGAATGCCAATGCTGCCACTGCCGCTGTTCTCCCGGCTGCCGCTGCCCCCGCTGCTGCCACTATGAGAGAGAAGGGGGGGGGGGCATGAGAACCTGTGATCTACAACCTCTGCAGAGGCCTCATGTGATGCTGGATTCCCAACAGTCCTCCCAAACCATTCACTTCACCAGAAGCTCTGCAATGGCCTCTCCATTCACGTGAGGATTAATACCAACCCTTTCCGCTCCACATCATCATCGGCAACCATTTCGACTCCTTAAAAAAAGGGGGCCGGGGGTGACAAAGGGTCTGCAAGATCGGCAAGAAAACCCACCTCTTTTCTCCAATTTCACAACATCTCGGTTTAAAAAGCCGAGCACAGCTTAGTGATGTCAAACTGGAGTCTAGGGAAAAATTCTGGTTTAACAGAAAGCCAAGAGGCTTAATTTATATGAACGCAGTCGAAAATGGAAAAATTTGACATCTTACAGACCTGCGGTCAATTAATAAATATGCTTCAGCGTAAGAACTTTCAGATGAAAGCAGCAATGCATTACACTGATTGGAATTGAATATGTTTAAAGCAGACTTTGCCAACTGACCCCCTGCAGAGCAGTGACATGCTGGCACCGACAGATTTAATATTACACAGAAATATAAATGTCACAGAGCAGGCCAGAGAAGAAATAAACTGCTCCAAACACACACTGCTTATTACGTTGAGAGAAGTGGTGTCCCGACTCCTAAGCGGACAGCTCCCAAATGCCAAAAAAAGGAAAACAAGACAAAAAAAAAAGAGTCTTAGTTACAAATACTCTTTCCAGATAACAATCCGGGTTCGACTGAGCTGGCAGCAAGTATAGGAGTTGGCAATAGTGACTGTGAACCCAATGACTATTAAGAAATAATAAGTTCTTGAGTTGGGGGGGGGTTATTGTAAACACTGGGCAGTGAAAGGCAGGTAGAGAGCATCAGCTGTCAGTTGCCATGGCGACAAGTCAGCTCCTTCAGACTCCCCACACAGAAAGAGGAGATGACAGACAGGGTGGAGCAGGACATGCTTTGTAATTGTGGGAATATAATCACAAGATACTGTGTGTATTTGAGGTACCCAAACATTAGTAGCCATCTGGGGGGGGGGGGGGGTCTCCAGGCAAAGTAACTGATCTCGTCTGTAGGATTTTGACTTGAAACAGTTATAACTGAATGCTTAGGGGGTTGCTTAAAAGTTGATTAGAAAATAAAAACAGGCTCTATACATCCTAAAATAAAAACAGCACAACTGTGTTGCAACACCAACCTGAGAAGACTTACAGTTCCTTGCTAAGTGATGCCTGACAAGCCGTGTTTAAAAAAAAGATAATGACAGGTTATCACCGTTATGCCCAATTCAGAGACGGCGCAGCGTGTCCTCAAAAAAGGGGGCCGTTTGTATTTTTTTGTAGCTTTAGGCCAAAACAAACATCATTATCCCCATGGCACACAGACATAGGGTTTAGCCACATCGCGGCCATCTATGTAAGTTCCGGACACGTGCCAAGGCCCAGCGAGGCCAGCGTAAACCTGCACGCCAAAAAGGAGGTGCGATGTGATGCGCAGAGGGTACCCGTGATGGGTGGAAATGGGAAAATTAAAGTTCTTAAACATTTATGATCCACGCAGTCGGTACTAAAGCAGGTTCAAATCAGTCATATTTCTGAGGAAGGCAGCCATCGCGGCCTCGCCGCGCAGCAGGGAGGATTCAGCTGAAAGGTCTGCGTGTTTAACCCCCCCCCCCCCCCCGTTATTTCATTTCAAACGACCAGTCAGCTTTATGTGAAAGCTGAGAACGTCATTACACGTGGGCATAATTTAAGGATGTCGTCTTCTTCACCATTACGAATAATATTTTTGAATTTCACTCGGGACTGTGGACCAGGCGTCAACATTCCCATCCAGTTTTTGAGGCGGTACACACGGGAGTTCCTGCACACGTCTGTCACGCAGGAGGCCGTTACCTGTGTGTCCTGGGCCTCTGGTTGAGCGAGGCGGTGCGGCCGGGGCTGTGCTGGCTGCCCAGTCGGGCGGGGCTTGTCATGTAGTCATTGGGCACCGTGGGCGGCTTGACAGGCTCCAGAGTCTTGTAAGGTGTGTTGCGCCTAGTGAAACCGGCAGCAAAATTGTAGAAATACAGGCAAGAAAAGAAAGATGAAACTACACCAGATGCTGTTGAGCCAAGCAGTATTTGGCTTCAAGGCTGGCTTGAGGCCCAGGAAGGGACCTGCTATAGTACCATTGAATGTGAGCTGCCATACAACTGCTAACCATTATAATTCTTAATATCATTAACATAACTCCTAAAATAATCACCCAACAGCAAGCCAATCATAAAAAATGCCGTCTACGTTCGCGCACAGCATTTATATACTCATCACGCTTCTTCAACCACATGGAAGTTTATTAAACCAGAAATATAACCTCAGCAGGTCTGCAGTAAGTTAAACGTATGCATTTTAAACCAGTTTAAACTCTTAAAACTTAAGGTTTTAACAGTAACTATACACAGCACAGCCAAGCCCCTCCCGGAACGAGCAGAACGTTTCTTACAACATCATCTTCTACATCAGACACACTGCAATAGCTCGGGGCAGCCTGCTCGTGGAAAGGTCATACCCCAGAGTCCCGCGGCCCGACATGGGTGGGCTTGGAGGCTTCTGTGTTGGCGGATTGGTCCTCGAGAGGGTTCCTCCTCTGACAGGTTGGTTGTTCCCATGCTACAATATAAACATCCAACAAAAGACATCAACTTCCCTTCCACTGCCAACTCTTCCATCTTCCTGGAGGTATACAGTTAGTATTATAACAGGTTAACTAAGTGGAGCTTCCCAGATAAAGATTTTTAAATGTTACGCTTTAATACACAAACATTTCAGTTTTCATTTTCTTTTATTTGAAATTTTTTTGTTTTACTTGAAACACTGCTTGTAATGCAATGTCACAGTTATTCATTCAACGCTCTTCATATATTGCAAAAGTAAAACGCTGGATTAATTCAAAACAATATCTAGAAATTAAAATTTTTCAAAAGCACTACATTCCACCAACCGGGGGGGGGGTGGGGGGTCTGATTTGGATGAATGAGTACTTTACTGTCCGGTGTCGAACCATATATTTCGCAAACAGTTTCTTCTGTTCATCTAGCTTTTTTTTTTTTTTTTAAAAATCTGGGAAATCCAAACAATACACGTGAAATAAAGCATGACCCCAATATGCGAGACCACGGGTGATGATACAAAGTGGGTGCAGGATGAGTGAAATCATAATGGCTCTAACAGACAACGTCTACGTCACATATTGCAGGGGTGAGGGTCACAGAGCAGAAAGAAGCCACAGGACACGGGAGGCACCTGCTCTGCCACAGACAGACTACGGTTAGGGAGTGGTCACAAAATTTAGATACTCACCTTGGCTTTGAGCCACTTAACGTAGGCAGAAAGAATAGAAAAAAAACAAAAACACCACATGAGAAACAAGCTGACAAAGTAGACAAGGTGCTCACCACATTTCAGTTATGTTCTCAAGGTCTTCTGAAACCCTGGTATCCACTCAGCTGTTTTGAGACTCAAAAGTTAAAGGACCTTTTTTTGTAAATAAGCATTAAAAAGAGAAACTAACAAAGAGCCAAAAGACTTTTTTTTTTTTTTTTTTTTTAAAAACAAGAAATAAGCTGCGTGGACCTCATGGATTTCAGCTCAACGCTGAGAATAAGTGGACCGTGTGACCAGAGAGACAAAGCATCCGACTAACTAAACGGCCGCTGGCTGGCGTGAAGCGCGCAGAAGGAAACACGCCATTAGAATTAATGGACAAAAGGCTGGATCGGGGTCAGCTAGTAGCGCAGAACTCCAACAAGAGTGACACCGCCCAGGGAAACAGCCGTTTGCGAACGGGCGCTCTGGGGTGGCCCGACTGTGAGCATATCGAAGCGGCGTCAATACCATAAAGCCATGAGAAAATAGGAGGTGCTGCAATACAAAAGAATCCAACGAGGAAGGAAACAGGAAAGGAAAGTGACGGGTTAAGACATAGGTACGAATCTCGCAGTACGTGTGCGCGTTTGGCATGTTCTCCCCACGTTCACAGTCCGACGACACACGTCTTTAAAACGGACGTAAGCTCGCGTTAAACATCACCATTGCAGTTTCTATGGCCTGTAACCTTGGAACACTTGAGGAAAATTTACTTGAATAAACCTGAATAAAATGTATGGTAAGGAAACAATGTGCCATTTTATGTAATGCATAAAAAAGGCAGCATTGATTTATTCTTAGGCTTTATATTTTGCCAGATGCTGAGAGAGCTACACATCAGTCATGAATGGTCCTGCCTCTCTTATCATAAGTCCAAGGATGTCGTGTTGGAAACGGAAGTTGGCCCACATCAAAGGTCACCATTTTTTTCCCCTTTTTTTGGGGGGAGGGGGGGGCTCTACAAACTTGCTGCCATCATTTCCAACTTTCCACACTTGGGATGAAAGGGTTATAGTTGGGCAAATAGGGTGGTAAAAATCTCATGTGTTGCTTTAAAACCAGGCCTAAGGGGTAAGTAAACCAAAGGCCTGGTTTGTGGTGTGATGTCTTAAAGGCCTCCATTGTCAGGCCATAGTCAACAAGGCAGACTCTGGTTGAGAACATAACCAAATATGAAACCAATGAATAAAGTATTTAACCTGAACTGGCGATATAAGTAAACACGCAAGCTGTATGCACTGCTCACACGTCCAATAATCCACCAAAAAGCAGAAAACTGGGAAAACTGTCAGCCAAGGTTATAGTAAACCGTGCCATTAATGGTGAACGGTCATTTACAGCTGGTATCGAAGTCAAATTCTCATTTTACAGACACCTCCTGCTGAGAAAGCCTAAATTTACTATACAGCTTCCCATTAAAGGCTGTATGTAACATGTTTGCAGAACTTGGAGGGGGGCGGACCTTGACACCTCCTTTGCTTTCATAAACTGCTGACAAGATCAAGAGTCAGCTGACACGAAAATCTCATCTTTTGCAAATATTACAAAAGACTCTTTCCTTTGTACATTTCCATAAGGCCTGTTAATCCTGACAAACGTGCTTAGCATGAAGAAACAGCATTACTGGAAACGTTCATATTGTTCCGCTGCCCGGCCGCTCAGGCCCGACACATCGCTACAGTCACAGCTGTTCCACCGCAACGGCACAAAATTTGGTATGAGGGTTTGCTTACATGCGTGCTGTGCAGAAAAGCCTGTTCTCTGCATACATATATAGTGCAGACCGCAGTCATTTCCCCAAGGCTTGACAAAAGTTGAGAGTTTCATTTTGGGAAAATTTGTGATCAATAAAGTCTGTTTTCATTAACATTAGTTTTAACTAACCAGAGAATATACACGGCTCGCCAAAATCATAACAAATTAGTTAAAAAAAACAGCAGACATACAACCGCTATTTTCTTTCTTTTCTTTCTTTTTAAATAAACACTGGCACCGAGTACTACGTTTCTGACATTCATCTTACAAATTCTGCAGCCTAAATCGTTCATTCACGGGGGTCAAAATATTTTCTGATGGATGATGGATTACGGCTATTTCCTTGAGACACAAAACTGGCTCAGGAGAGAAGCCAGTGAGATTGAGCAGGGAGAAAAAGAACACAAAAATTAACTGTGATAACCAATTCAATACAGTTTGACAATGCAAATAACAGTAACCATTTACAAACTTTGACTTATGCAGCCAGTTAATGATTTATTACACCAAAAGTATTTTCCTTCGACTAATCTCGGACGTTTTACCTACGAAAGCGGACGCCGCTTGCGCACTCGAACGCTGCACGAGGCTTTCGCTTCACTAGACCTCCAGTACAAAAAAAACAGGCCCGACTGAGCACGACAGCAGAGCTTTTACGCTGTATTATTACTGCTGATCAAGCCCCAAAATAACAATACAAGACATTACAGTGGAACATAACTCAATCTGCCAAGCGACCAAACAGACCGAGTCTGATGAGTGAGCCCAGCCTTTGGGGTCCATCTCAGTGGGTTCTGCAATCATCATCCATATTCCACGTGAAGAAAAAGTAATGCTCACTGCGTTGCCAGGAAATTGACTCGCCAGCAGTTGGACCTGCTGCATTTTGATGTTTAAGAGTCTTTTTCGGATGATCGGCGTCAAAAAACCCTGATTAAATCCAATATGATTCAATGTTTTAAAATAAAAAAGTCCAATGGGGCTGAATACTGTTTTTAGGCATGGTAAGGTTAAAAAAAAAAAAAGTAAGAGTAGTTTTACATTTACTACTGGTGTATAGAAAGGAAGTAAAAATTTAAGTCGCTACTTGGAGAGGATATATAATAATTTTCAAACTGCAAAGAGGACGTCTGAATAGAAAATAGCGAGTTTCACTATGAAACAGGATGAAGAGGACCTACTAATGAAGACGTGTCTTAAGCGTTTCAACATGTTACAGTCCTGTTTATTTCTCCATTTCTGCATTTTCAGTCATCGAGTGATGAAATGTTTTCGTGGTTATTGCAGCAGAAACCACTGCCTGCACCCCCAAGAGAAGCCAAGCGCTTACCTTCACCCCGTGGCCCACGTCATCCAGGACCGTGTAGTCAATGGGCTTGCGGATGTACCTCACGGGCCGCTCCACGTTGGCTGGGGCGATGATCTTGTGGGTCCTTGAAGTGTTCTTGTTAGTGGTCAGGATTCCAATCTCTCGCCTGGCCACCTTTTCCTTGTGGATGTCTACAGTCTAGGAAAAAGTACAGAAAAGTGTTAGTAGAGCATCGAACACAATCAAAAATAACAAAGAACCAGTGCCTTACAGGAGTTCATGATTCATGGGGTAAATCTGTTTTTTTAAGCAGAATTTTGTTTTATAGCTATGCAAGTTAACTACATTTTGTATTTTACAGTAACCATTATTGCCCATTAGTTTTTTGTTTTTAAACAATGGAGCCCATTATCACGACTTCAATGCAATGCAGCCTGTTTTTACACATGGTGTAATGGAGATTCGCAAATGGTCTGCACTGCTTACGTATGACTAGACGCTACACCTCACTTGGAAGAGAAAAGCTGATGAATTCACAATATGCTCCGGGGCAGTATGGCGACACATTATGGAAATTACTTGTGAAGACAATAGTTTTGGTTCCAGAATTGTTTATGTGGCATGATAAACATCTCACATTCAGTCAGCTATTTACAGCCCTCTGAGAAAACAAATCCAGGCAAACAGCAGCAAGATTTTAAGTACCATGTTTTCCTGCAGTGTTGTGTACCTCAAATCACTGATCTTCAGTTCACTCCCTAACTGTGCCGTACCACCGTGATATTGTGTATCCCACCGCTGCGAAAGAGCAGACTTTGAGATGAATCGCGTGCTCTCACTGTGTCGCCCAGGTAAACAAAAATTAACCCTGGAGATCCTTTCACTTCCATCAAGCCAAAGGTGATCGTTCATATTTCCGTCCACCGGAACGGAAAAAAAATCGACCAAAATTCCTATAAACAGTAAGTTATTATTCTCATATAGCCAGAACTTTTGGGGAAAAAACCAAATGTAAAAGACTTTAAAATGAATTAATCCCCTCCTACAAACATTTTTATTTTGTTTACACTCTACGGGGAATGGAAATGTCACCAATTAGCAGTGGCTGATAAAATTGCTGCTTTTTGTCCCCCCTGCTAATTTTCTATTACAGAGGCCGTGCTGCAGAACATCCCAGAGTTCCTGCGTCTCCTTGGAAACGATGACCGTGACCAAAAAGACATTCACCGGCTCTCGGGCTAAAAGGAAAGCCTCGCTTCAACAGATGAAAGGGATGCTGTGTGCTGCGTGGAGGTCCCATGAAATGAGCCCTTTTTTAGATTTTGACACTCAACACTGGGCTCTTTTCACTTCCTGGGTACCAAAAGTTAGAAGAACCGCGATTCCCACACTCAGCCCTAAAACTGAAAAAACCCGGCCTTACATTTTAGTTCAAAGTAGGTTATCGTTGAAAAATCGTCAACATTCGTCGAAATTTAAAACATTTTCACAGCTGACTCGGTCTGTGTGCAGCTTTCACATTCCCCTTCTGCTCGCCTGGGGTTTCTCCAGATGTTCTGGTTTCCTCCCACAGTCCAACAACTGCTCTCTTCCTGATTGTTTCAGGTGAATTGGTGACTAAATTGAGCAACCACATGTTTGGCTGGCAGTACTTTGTTGGTTTGCTGCATTAATGGGTGAACAGTTAGAGAGAGTTTAGTGTAACGGGTCTTGTGAAGTTACCTAGGACAATGTTTTCCCATAAATATTAGTTGATCTCTAACCACTATGCTCTGACCAGGTAATTTATTCTTGAGACAGATGGACAAGTTCTTTAAATGACTCAAGGCAGTTACGTTACAAGAACCTTTGCCAAATGAGTAACACAGATGGCTAAAACAGGAAGTGAAAAGTTTAGAAGATGATTTCACCTCCTTCCTGTGAGCAAACAAAAAAAAAAAAAAACCCTTGGCAAATAAAAAGCTTTTCCTTTTCAAACTTGCCTAATGGTACAATTTCAAATGTGCAAAACATTACCTATCACCTTTAACATATGTTAGTTTCAGATCTGTAGAGTTTATACCAGTATGGTGACAGTGACAGGTTCGCATGGTTGAGGTTTTGTGTGTCTGCGCGCGCGCGTGTGTGTGCGCGCACAAACCACAGCCGCAAAACACCCGAAATAAACCACTGGTTTTGTTACTTCTGAATTTTAGACCAAAACTGAGCAACATTCAAGCAAGTTTAAAAAAAAAAAAAAAAAAGCTACCAGACCTGCCTCTTATTTACAGCTGGGCCCCAACTTATAAACTTGGTATAGGCAATAAGCTTTTTGCTCAAGTATTTTATTTTTCTCAAAGAGCGCTTGTATATCAATTCAAATTGCATGAATGTGTTTACTGTGCGTGAATCCTAAGTGCTCCAAGTGTTCTTTGACACCCTACTCTAGCTGTGTCCACTGTTCTTTATTACGCTTTTTTTTTTTTATTTGCGTCATAAATACCCCCCTGCCGCTGCCTCCGACTCTGCTGAACTGACATGTTAATGACAACCACATTAGTTTGATTTATTTAGCAGATACTTTTCTTCAAAGCGACTTACAATTAAGAGTAAACAAGAGTTCATTTCACAACAGACAGAGATGCAGGCGCAATCTCTTCAAAGTACAGTCACAGTCCAATACCACCATTTTGTAGCTGAGTACAGAATTGACAATGAGTCACTGGGTCACTTCCACGCCATGTCTGACTGTCGGAATGAGTAACCAACAACTGAACAAACCACGAGTTCCAGTTTTTGATGGAGCTGGTTTGTCAGCAGCTCCCACACCAGGCTGATAGGCAGTGCCTTTCACCAGCCGCAGTGCTCTCGTCTCTGCCCCTTTAGCAGCACGTGCCCACAATCTGTTTCTCTGGAGATTTAGATTCTAAAGTGGATCCTCTCTACACTGCTTCCAACACAACCAGTGTGTGCAGTTACTCATTGGCCACGATTCCCCACCACGTAGACCTCAGACCATACCCTGCGAGTCTGGGCCAAAGAGGAGCTCCACTTTCAACAGGCTTCATTGTAGTCAAGGTCATGTCATAACCCCGACGGAGCCAACAGCCACAGAGAATAAAGCTATGAACTGATCACAACATTTGCAGTTTCGTTTATGTATGGCTGTTTCAGGCCATCCACTTCACATTTCAGTCCTCCGTCTGTGACAGTTGAAGCACTCTTGGGTTCGGTTCAGCCCCATGCGTGCCTACAGTAACTTGCATACCACTCATACTCCTAGAAGATCTTTGAGTGCAAAAGTTAAAGTGCAACGTTTGGAAAGAGTACTGACTTAATGGAATTAATAGTTCTTTATCCTCGTGCATTTAACAGGAACAAGAACATATTCCAGACACTTATCAACACTTTAACAAAGGAAAGAGAAAAGCCATCTATAGAAATGCTAGCAATGCTCAGGTCTGCACTCCCTGAGTGGATCTAATATCACTAAATACTTGTCAATGAGCTCGAAGGGTTTGAGCAACACCCCCACAATTGTGTGACAACCACAACAAATGAATGCAGCAGGGGTTAAAAATAACATGCAGCACATGAGCCTTTTTAAAAAATGGAAAAAAATAAAAATAAAGAAAAACACACCCCGAAGTTTCAGTAGCTGGCAGGATGGAATGAATGACAGCTGCTTCCTGCCGTGTGGAGAACTGCGATAGCACAATACAGACAGGATGAGCGCTGGGCCTGCAGATTCCAAAACGGAACGACGGTAAGAAAGCCCTACGTGTCTGTGGAAGGACGGAGCTCTGTGTCAAGGATCTCGCTGGAGAAGGAAAGCAAAAGCCTTTCTAAGCTTGTCTTGTGTTCCATTCTGAGTGGAAGGGCCAGTAAGCCAGCATGCTTTTTGTGACAGACAGACAGTATGTGGGGCTCTTAAAAAGTTTTGTTTATGAAAATTCACAGCAGCTCTCAAGAACACAAAACATGAAACGGACCTACCAACCATGTGACTGGCAAAAAAATAAAAATACTGTTGGAAAAGCTCAACATATTTAAGTAAATTGATGGCAAAAGGCTAGATACAGCTCAGGTCTTGCCAGTCCATCAAGAAAAAAACAAAATTGGTGGGGAGAGAGAGAGAAAAAAAAGACTTGCTCCTGAGTCATGCGATCAATTGCTTAGATCCAAAGGAAGAAAACAGCCTCTCTGGAAATGTGATGTTTTCAGGAGCAGAAGTTCTGCAAAACAGAAAACTCTAATTTGAAACAAAGACCCTTCCACTGACTTCCTTGATGTGTTTGCGAATGAAAGGGAAAGCAAAGATGTCCTGTGGGAAGCCTTGACCCTTTCTGGGGAGGCGGGGTGGAAAGGAAGATGAACATTTCATTATGTGTTGCCCTACACATACCAGGAACGCTATTTTCAAATCAATACCCAAAATTGATGTTGACAAGTCAGCCATCAGCCCTTTCGAAATGCTCAGAGGCTGGCAAAGAGCACGACCTTCTGTCAGTATCAACGACAGTAAATACAAGGCTTTAAGACAATGGTTACAGACTGAACTTCCTGTTGCTTTCTTGCTCTAATGCATATCCACACTGAAACCGAGTGCTTAGTATAAATTCATAAGTTCACACCAAAATGTTTATAAGCACGTGGTCACGTACAGTGTAGTGGGGGACGGAAGCATTGTCACATATCATTGATAAATATGCTGCAGATAAGACTGCCGCAGTTTAAGACCTTTTTGTCAAGACGAGGTCATTGTCAGCCTTTACCGAGCGATACTACTGCTTTACTGCAGGATGCAACACAGCTGAACGCATTACGATACACACATTACATCCTCATCGATCCAATGAGAAAAATCACTGAGACACTGGTTGAACAAACTGCTCCTGCTTCTCAGTAAAAACAAGCATCGATTGTTTAACACCCTTTCCGCTCTTAGTTCATTAGAGGTCCGAGGGAATATAGGATGACAGTGACACGCTCGGGCTTAAGGTTTCAGTTGGGCACTTCAAAAAAAAAAACCCAAGAAGAAATTTAGGTCTGGCAAAGTACAACAGGTCATCCAAGCGCATTTCCTGTTGGGTGGGAGATCGTTCGCACAAAGCTTCCAGTGAGACGAAAGCGGTGGCTCTGATCACACCACCCCAATGACCCATCCGGCAGGAGACGACAAGCTCCCCGCTGGACTGCTGACAGCTGCTGAACTCAAAAAGCTGCTCGCTGCTTATATCATCATGGCAGCTGCACGCTTCTCTAATATGCAAAGGTAAAGAGAGGGTTTGAGTGGCAAAAACCCGCACACAGCACAGCAGCTTTTGTGCTAAACAGAAGGGCAGAGGCTGGAATTTAAAAAGGAACCACCTGAATTTTTTTGAAACGGCACCATTATCAACATACACTGATGCCGCTGACTTCAAAACTATTAAAGTTACACATGTGAAGAACAAACTGGGGACAGAGATTTTGATCATGGCAACAAAAGATCAATTTTCTTTTTCGTTTCTTTCTTATACTTCAGCCACCCATTACGGACTGGGTGGCTATACGCAGGCCTCGGTTCCTGGGGCGATCCTTGCACCCAGTGCTGCCAGGGAAGGCTGACCTCCGTCTCCAACTCCAGCTGGCACAAAACAGCACCAGTCAAGCAACAAGAAAAAGATTGTGACAAAACTGCTCAATAAGTTATCAGAAAGCTCAAACATCTCCAAGGAAACCCCCATCCAGAATGAGGTTCCAGTTAATCTGAGAGAGCAAATGAATGACAAAAAAGGAAAACAAGAGGCGGTGGCATCAACAGCAGACATCTCTGTGCCACCTCATTACCTCAATTCACCTGCCTCAGGCAGCAAATCGCCGTTCAGTGTCCCGGTGCTCATACCTTCATTAATCCGTTGCAAAAGCAACACCACAGAAACTAAAAAGCACTGCAAGAAAATGTTTCTAATGCAGTCTTAAAGACATTTAAAAAAAATTTATCTGCCTTGTTGTACATGCAATGAACAGACCTCTTTTTTGCCAGGAGGCACACAGATCCCCTCAATGAACCTAGTCTGTGTTCAATCAGGCTGCTGGCTGGCACAGCCGAGTCACACACACGCCAACACAGGCAGAAGAACAAGATTTAATGTTGAGAACTCTGGCCAGACAGGGAGAGGCAGAGATCCAGGGCCCAGATTCACAACATGGAGCATCGAAGTCCACAACAGGGGGTGAAAATGCCTTCAGTTACACCCACTGCATTTAATGCACGCTTTTTCTTTATCTGTGGTTTCTACCCAAAACCTCCAACTGTGGTGGATAGGGCCTCTGTACAGAGTTGCGCATAGAGGCAGAGGTCAAAGTGAACGTCCTAGAATGCTGGCAAGAATACCGATAAGGGTCAGCCAGCTTCCAGCAGAAGGGGCCAGGGAGACAGAAGCCCGTGTGATGACCTGCAAAAGACCTGGTCAAACATTGCTAAGCACCATCCCCCGAGTGTGCACAACAAACATCCATGAATGGTTAATACTAATACATTCCTTGCGAGGCAACTCAGGAAGCCACCGTTTTAAAGACGTGCGCTGGTTTGTACTGCTATGAAGTAGTCCTTCTCAGAGACTGGGTGTGGGGCGGACCTGCTCTAAAACAGAAAGCGATGTCAAGAAAAAGACATCGTCACATGTGAGAAGAAAGTAAAAAAACAAAAAAAGATATCCTCCAGGGCATGGTGCGAGACAGATGGAGCCCCTGAACATCCAGCTGTAAATCTCAGCACATCTGTGTAGCAGCAGTACTACTATTGAAGAAAGGAGCTCGGGAATCTAATAGTTGTCACAAAGGGTCAAGAAGCAGACAAAGGCAGACAAAGACAAAGGGAAAGAAAGTGATTATAGCACAACAGGTTGGGTAAATACTTTAACCGAGGTAATTTAATGCTGGATACACTGCAGTCGTTTTCCCAGCTACACTTCAGGCCAATAACACTGACACATACTACATAGACAATCCGTAGTCACAAATTCAATGGAAAACTCTAGAACAAACAGGGATTAAACTCACGTCCGGTCGTACTATACAGGAGCTATGAGGCACCAGCACGACACGCGCACACCTTTTCAAATTACATTAAGAACACAGGTAGTCGTCAATAGTAACAAAGATATTTAGGAGCCGCACACATTCTGCACGAAGGCTCGGCAAGCCATTGTTCATCAAGATGTCATCAACACTTCCTTACAATTGGGCAACACGGCAGGCTCTACCCAGAGAGAGACGAGCAGCGTCCACAACGATTTAAATTAACAAAAAAAAAGGCTTTAAACGATTAAGGTTTGCTTTCTAACAAAGACATCAAACGCAGGTTAAACTGCCAGCAGCCTCAGGTGTGAAGCATTTTGCACCATAATTAGCACCCCAGTCCTGCAGGCAGAGCTACAGAAACCTGCTTCCTGCCAGGCTGCCCTGCAATAACGGCCGTGTGGCAGAGATCACCATAGAAACTGGAGACACACGTGAACACGTTGAGGGAAACCAAGACACGTGAAAAAGTAGAGGGGCTCCGTCTGTGTCAGCACAGCCCTGCAGTCTGAACTGTGCTACAGTTTGCTGTGACTCTTTATGAAGGGGCCTCAGTTGTTATGGATGCTAAAAGTTTAATTTATTTGGGGGGGGGGGGGGGGGGGGGGGGGTATTAC
>UFQX01000096.1:1375491-1427138 GCA_900497675.1 Arapaima gigas
GGGGGGGGGGGGGGGGGGGGCATCGTAGGCATCAGTGGTCCACAACTGCTGCCAAACCAAGGCCAACAGGAAGGAAAACACCCAGGCTTCCTCCCTTGGGGAGTGGGTGGGGCAGTGAGCGGAGCTCCACCCACTGGAGTGAGAAGGCGGGACCACAGCTGTTGTCTGTTGTCCGGGCCCCCTCCTGGCCTGGGGTTCCAGAAATGAATGACTGTTGAGTGCGGAAAAGGATGGGCAGGGTGTGGACTGAAAAGACGACAATCTCGGAAAACGAACACTGTACTGCTTTAACTGCTATTTAAAAACTCAGCTTGAATTTATATAATTTATACGTCCCATTGATTCTCCTGTGGAAATTCACGTTGACTTAGTAGTTTAGTTTATGATTTTATCCAACGTGATTTACGACTCGAGTTGTTTACCTAGAATTAGCATTTGGATTACAAACCGTGGCCAGGAACTATACTATAGTATATAACTACACTATACTGTACTACAGCACAGCCAAGATACCAGTGAATCCTCAGACTCTCCATCTACAGCCTCGGATCATCATTTAACTATCTTTACATCCTACACACTGAAAAACAGCTCAGTAGATACACAGCTCCATTGTGAGCTTACATCAAGCCCACAGCGGTGCCCATCTCGCCGTGCGGACACATTAGACGCTTCCTGGGATCTCGGCAAATGAAGCTTCCCTAAGGCAGCACCCTGAGCAGCTCGTGTACGATATGACCAGCGATATTGCCGAGGACACAGGACTGTGGAACCAAAGCACCGGGTGCCGAGAAAAGGCCCCGCTTTGTACATTTACATTTATTCAAACAGCTAATGCTTTTCTGCAAAGCCACTCTCAACGTTAAGCTACTTAAAATAACTTACCCATTTAAACAGCTGGCTAATTTTTACCAAAGCCATTTCAGGTCCCTAAAGCAATTCAGACTAAATGCCGCAATCAGGGCTACAGCAGCAGGAGGTGGGATTCAAACCTGTAACCTGCGAGGCAAGAAACGCCTCTAACCACAATGCCACCTGGTGCGTAGCATTGTGCTCTCTCCCCCAGTCCTCCTCCTGCCTCTCCCCAGAAGGCAATTCCTCCACATCAGCTTGATTCTGGTACCAGGCAAAAGGCGACAATGTCAATAAGGAAAGAAAGAAGAGTAGCAACTGAACCACCCCGAGCCTACAGTCTCTGCTGCAGTGTGAGGCATGAGCAGAAGCGGGAATTTGCAGCACAGCAAAAATCTGAATACGGCAAGTCAGGGTAAAGCATAGGATTTACATCCAAGTCTATAAGCAATTATGAACAAAACATTCGAAGGTGCAGTTTGCATGCTGCTTCTCTACGCTGGGTTGGATGCCACGCGATGACTTCACGGCAAAACGAGGACCTGCATGATGCAATTCTGTGAAAATCCCTTTGTTTGTCCAAAAAACTATAATAAGCTTGTCTTGCCAAACACACGAGTTGAGGAAGTGAATAACCACTTCAACAATACCAGGCTGAACAATTTGAAACATGGCTCCTCAGTGTACCTTTGTGATGCATTTTTGCTCTATTAATGGCCCCAAAACAAAATAATTGTTTCTCAACAGGCACAAGCTACCTTTAAGAAACACAAACTGTCAACTGTACACAACGCCACTTTGCCGACATCCAAAAAGCTTCTCAAAAACCATGTCATTTGGACCCATTTCCTTCCCCTGCTCTTGAGAGCTGCACAAATTTGCCCAACACCTTCTACTGTGAACATCCACAAATTTGTCTCTGGTGTGGGCTGCTACTTGGGTAACATGCACCAACAAAATTCTGGTTTCAAATGTTAATACCTGCGTGTCTGATTTTAAAGCTCTTGGGTTTTATAGTCGCTGAACTGCATGCAAATAACTGGGGTTATCAAAGCCAATGAAGGCCAGCGAAGACAACAGTCCTCACTGGCCTTCTTAGAAACTTAAATGAAATTTCTCATCAGCCACACAAACCAGAAGCCAAAGTATGCTTTACCTACGGGGACTGAGCAATAAACTCTCCCTTTAGCACAACTAAATGTGCCACTAGTTGACACAAAATCCCAGTATCATCCCACGGGCTGGAGGTGGAGGCCAAGTCTTGTAACAGACTACCAATTCTGATGGTTTCCACATCTTGCACCGTAAACACCCACGCTGGGATTGTCCATGCTTTACAGACATTCACACAAAGAACAGAATAAAGAGAAAGGTCTACATATTACTCACAATTAAGAGATTTGACACAACGGTCCAAAGCGTAGATGGAAATTCTACTAATTCCATTCATCGAAATATGTCAAATCACATTTTCACAAAAAGGTCCCAGTGCTTCACAGCTGTTCTGGTGTTTGACCAGAGGCCTGTCCTGTGAAGAAGGGGTGTGGCTTCAGCCCGCCTCATAAACACCACCTGATCCTGCTGCCTCACCTCGGTGTGACTGTTGCACCCTTCCCCAACTCCAGGCTTACATTAAGAACTGTATTGAGGTCAGCTCAGGCCGCTGTGGAACCAAAGTCGTCCACAGCATGGTTTTTAGGGCTCACGGCCGAAAGGTAAGCAGGTGACATCCGCCTCCCAGTTGCTCGCCCTCGTTGCAGAAGATTTTTTTTTTTTGAAAAAATGATGCAACACATCAGTAAATCATAGCTGTGCCGAAGGGATACCTACCGTACACAGAATGCAAAGCAAAAACTGCATCATTAAAACGAATTTTTCACTGCAGCAGGACAGAGGAAAGGAGTCAGACATTACACCCACCATGCCAGCCATTTTCCCCTCAGTGCAAAGATCTTAATCACCACTGGTGGGTCATGCTGGGTCTTTGGGATCAATGCTAGGAAACCCCATGCTGAGACTTCAAAGAAGGTCTTGGCTAGCAATTTTTCATTTGTATGATCAAGTACGATGTAACACACATCTTGGCAGGGCCACTTCTGCTTACAAAAGGAAGTGAAAGAAATCACTGGTCACCGAGAAATGCTCAGAAGGGTGTTAGTTGGTAGGCACAGGATAAGGGTGGCTGTCTTATCGGTGTGGAAGTTCTCACCCGCAGCCACTCTGCCCACACACCCACCAAATGGGGAAGTGAGCACTCAGTGCTGGAAAACACCTCTCCTGGGCAGCAACGCTACCAAGGACTCTTTACCCCATAAAAGTGTTCTGAACCAAAGACAAATACTTCTGCGAATAATAATGTTTATGGTAGGAATGCACATCATCATATCGGTATTGGCCGATAATTGTTCAAACGAATTTTAAGGGCGTCGGGCTAATGTTTAGATTTAACCAATAATTCAAAACATTAGACGATGCATTTATTGTGCTCCAGAAGAGCAAAGAATAGAATTATTAATTTCTAGAAACAGGCAATACCATATTAAGTGTTTTTTTTTTTTAAAATCACTGTATGATTTAACCAACCCACCAACCCCCCCCCCGCCGCCCCTCATTTGCATCATTTGATTGTTGTTAGATTTTTTCCATCAAGAAGAAAGTGAAACATTTTGTTTAGCATTTAAGGCTACAGTCAGCAAAACCATTCCACATTGAAGTACCAGGTAGCCAAACGTGGTTCAGCAGATGCTGTTTATTTTAATGACTGTAAATGGTCTGTAATTCTCACCCAGGCAGATCCAGTCCCATTTTCTGTATTCTATACTTGTGCAGCAGTATCGACCAATAAGTACACAGAATATATTGGATATTGGCCCAGAACTCTCATATCGTGTATGTCGAGTTTACGGTCTTCTAATGCACAGAAAATATCTTCTATGTGTATCTTCATGAAAACACTACTTTTTAAAATGAGTGACACATGTAAATGAAGTGCTTTGCTAAGAATGAAACCACAAAGCAGAGAAATCACCATTCGTCATTCTACCCCCACCATATGAATGCCAAGAAAATGTTCAGTTGCAAAAATGTATTTTCTTTAGGAACAAGTAAAATATGGGGCTGTTTGGGAGTGAATGACAAACAGTGGCGTGTGAAGGGGGTGTTGGGGAGTAAATGCAGGTCACAGAAAGACAGCACAAGCTGAGGCATGTCTACTACACGTGCATGGGGGGTGGGGGGGAGGTCACTGCCTTGGGCTCCTGAGAAGAGTTTCAGCTGGAAACGGGGAGGAGGAGGAGAAGGACAAACCCTGGTGTTTCGACACCAGAAACAGGCAGTCTCCCAGAAACAACTGTCGCATGATACCCACATGGTTTTATTATCAACCTCTTATTGTACGAATTTTAAAGATTACTGGTCCAATTTTAAACTATTGAAACTTTTTTTAAAAAAAAATTGAAATAGAAGTGATGAACACTAGATCATAACGTTTTTTGGGAACGGCTGAGACGCAACACATCTGTCACCTGTCTTGGTAGAAAGACTAAATGCAATATAAAGTACCTACATATCCTTCAACCTATCTATACGTACGTGGTGCAACTGTCTGCGATTTTTGTACATCTACCCAAACATACAGTTCTCCCCAGCTTAGAAAGCAGTTACAGCATTAGCACACACTAGGAAGCTTAACCCTGCCGTTACAGAGGGACACAACAAAAACCCATCCTTAAGGAAATCTTTTAAATACAAACTATGAAAGGCAGCCACGTGATAACCGCTGTGTGCGGAGAAACCGCAAACAGGGGTCCACTGACTACATGACACAGCATTAGTCATGCTGCACACAGCAGCAGAACGGGGTTCCTCAGGGAGTCGCGCTAAACAGAGTCGGGGAGTTAAAACAATCGTGCTGTGATGTACGAGTTGCCCCAAGAACATGAGATCAGCTCAGCATTGAACTGACAGAGGCTCATCCAGCCTCATCACTTACTGCTCTCTGTACCTGACCCCGAGGGTCTCGAAGTTGGGGGCCGCAGGGGCGCCAGCAGGATGGGTTTTTGAGCTCACACAGAATCCCACACATCGCTCACAGTCTAACATACTACTCGCAAACGCTTGGGGTCACAGCAGGGGCAGAAGGTATATTTAAGTCATCTGCAGCTAGAGCATCTTTATTTGCTCCCTGTGAAATATGTACGGAATTACTCTCAAGAATACGGACACAAATTTAGCTTCATTGTGCCGCCAAAAAAACGTGCTAAGATACGAGGACTTGCACCGTCTACTTTTGGCACGTTCCAGTATCAAGCAGTTCGATTTTGTTTGACGGCGTTTTAAATTTAATAAGAAAACACCGCTTGGGTGCAGATTTCTTTGAATATTGGGCATAAAACAATAATTACAGTGGTGTAAAAGTTATCATTAGTATAAAAAAAAAAAACACAAGTCTACACAAAATCAAGCAAGATAATGACTGAAACAAAATAATAATCACCAACCCAAAGTGCTTCAGTCACTGCAGAACAGCCCTTCATGAGAAGGTTAATTCATACATTTTAATAAGCCATTCAAAGCGCTCTTCATGAAACAAAGCAGATGATAATCACTCAATGCATCACAAGATCCATAAAGAAAGGGACCCCAAGGCCACATAAACCCAATTCCTCTCAACACGCAGAACTGTAGCGTTTAATGTTCCCTCCTTTAGGAAGCAACGCGACGCATCGCATCTGACACACAACCCGCCTGCCTATCCTTAAAACACACAGCTGGACAAGATGTTTACTTTGACTAATACCCTGCCTTATAAATGGGGGGGGGGGGGGTCACTTGGTCAGCTCACACTGTAAGGTGCCTTGGACAAAAGTGTTAAACAAACACAGATTATTATTCCGTTCATTCATTCATTNGGGGGGGGGGGGATCACTTGGTCAGCTCACACTGTAAGGTGCCTTGGACAAAAGTGTTAAACAAACACAGATTATTATTCCGTTCATTCATTCATTCATTCAGTATCCGCTTAATCCTGAGCAGGGTCACGGCAGTCCAGAGCCTATGCTGGAGCCGTAGGGCGCCAGGCTATGACACTGCCCCTGGGAGGGACACCAGGTCCTTGCAGAATGATACTAACTAATAAGTAATAATTAATAATTATGATTATTGTTACTACAATAATTCCCAAAGGCTAAAGAACTGGGCATGTGCAGCAAGTGATCCACCTCCCAGGAATCAATGGTGAAAAACACTCCTCCTCTACAAGAGCAGGTAAATCTGGGATCCAGCACTAAGGAGGAATAAACCCCCATGGTTAAGGTGCACTAAGAATTCCACACTAAAATAACAACATCAATACCACGTACAAAAATAATACAACGAATTAGAACAAAACTCATTTTACACACAACTGTAGAAACACGGACAAATAAACGTATTACATTATTTTAGTTACGTACTGAACGGATCGGCTACCTAAATATTTCTACGCTGCTCCTAAACGGAACTGACGGTTTTTACCATGGTAAACCACTCGATTCAATTTTGCTCACAGAATTCAGCGAAATACGGCGTTATGCCTCCCACGGGAAAGGAGGGCTGTGTTTTCCGCTGTGGCGGGATTTGTTCACCGTGTTCGGTGTTTGTTTGCTGTGTTTTATTTTTTTCTGCGTTAGTCAGTGTGAGAGACTGACAGACACACCCTCCGCGGACACACCAACACCCCGCCGTGGCCACACCGCGCTCACTACACTCGGCTTTCCACCCTACAGACCCCCTTTCAGTAAAACGAACGCGGGGATTGTCCCCAGCACACGACGAGGGACACCGAGCGAGTGTAATGCTGCGTTTTGTCCGCCCGTTTCCCTCTCCGCGTCCCCGTGGACACGGCTCCCCTCCACACTTTCCCACGCTGACAAAAAAAAACTAAAATCAGGGCTCATCTGCTCTCCCAGTATATTACCATTTTCCCTTTTAATCCTTACCTGTACATAGTTGTTCTCACAGTAGTCAGCTACCCTAGTGAGGTTTTGGTAACTCTCCACTAGGGCTCTTTTCCCGGCTGGAATTTCTTCCTCTAGTAACATTTGTAGCTCTGCCATCTTACGTCCCTCAGCATCGCTTCTCCGCCTTCCGACGACTGGAACCGCCCGCTCTGCCCACAGAAGGAGCCCCTCCGCCTGGCATTCTGGGATTCGTAGCCTCGTTTTCGCCTACATGAGCACGCCGGGAAATATAGTCTTCACAGAGTATCAGCCAAACTAGCCAGTACAACTTGTTCGGGCGTGCGGTGTACAACGTACTTCGAGCATGCTCGTCCGTGCCGAATGTAACACAGTTGTGACCCTTTATTTCAGTCTCATCAAAATGTCACGGACACTGACCACTGTTTCTATTCTTTTTGGATATTTGGGGATCTGCTTAAGGTCAGTACAACGCGAAATTAAAGAGCCGCTTTCGTATACTACAGTTCCCAGAAGCAGCTGCATTTCGCAAAGCCTTTTGGATACTATAGGCGCTTTGTCCAGAAACCAGAAACAATAGGTACGCATCTTCATTGAGCTTCAGAACTACAATTCCCAAGGAAGGCGGCAAAGCGTCAAAATCCCGTAAATTCTGTTTTGGGACGCAGTCGAGAGGTCGCAGTACTCTCGTCAGGTAAGCAGTGTTTTGTTTCTTTATTTTGTGTGTTTTATGTTCGGCAGAGTTTGACGCGTATTTATATTCTAATGCATTGTAGTTCGACTCTGCGTCGGCTCCGCCGTGCGTGTAAAAAGCATCGCGCTCTGGGGACACTAAGGGATAACAACCGTGTTTATTTGTCCGACCTGTACTGTTTATTTGCGTCTGCAGCGTTTAAACTGCGCTCCAACTTTATCCGATCGCCGCCCGGTTGCGACGCGCTGTGACACAGCGCGACCGCGGACTTTCCGCAGGCCCCGCGGCTCACTTTTCGCTCCGAGAGGCCGCCTGACCCACTTGACACCCGACGCGTTTGCTGATCCCCAGGTGTGCGAGCTCGACGATGCCCCTCCCCGCGCCCCCCGCGCGTGACGCGATGGCGGACGGCAGCACGATGCACGAGCGCAGGTTCGACGCCGCGGTCAAAGTGATCAAGAGTTTACCTGCGAACGGTAAGCCCCATTTTAAAACCCCGTTTGTCCAAGTGCAGGTGCCTGCTTTCCAAAACCCCCGTTTCCCTGCGATTCGTTATTTATCCGCGGCACAGTTTTAATGTGAAATTCTTATGTCCTCAGCCGTTGCTGGGGCAACCAGTCCGTGTTTGCGCGCGACAGATGCTTGCTGTGACCGGTCATCTGCTCATCACCTCTGACTGTTCTAGGTCCCTTCCAGCCCTCCAACGAGATGATGCTCAAGTTCTACAGCTACTATAAACAGGCCACTCAGGGGCCCTGCAACATTCCCAGGCCCGGCTTCTGGGACCCGGTTGGCAAAGTGAAATGGTATATTTTTATCAACTGTTTTTAAACTGATTGGTCTACGGCGACTTATATTGGTATATAATCGGTCCTACGGTGGTTTGTTCGTTGATGTACCTAGGTAAGGCTTACCGTATCAATTCAGGGCAAGTACTTTGATCAAGGTTACTCCAGGAGGTGGGACTCGAACCAAGAACCTTCATTCGGAATACAGGGCGGTACGTCGAACACCGATCAGTGTCGAGCGGGAAGCGCTGGTTCGTGTTTATATTTTCAGTCATTTTAATTTTATTGGAGGCAGCAGGTGGTGTAGTGGCTACAGCAAGTACCTGACAGCACCAGAGTGTAGGTTTGCAGGCTCTCTTCTCTTCATGGTTGTGGGTTTCCTGCAGGTGCTCTGGTTCCCTCTCACAGTCCAAAGATGTGATTTAGGTAAATTGGTGGCTCTAAATTGTGTGTGACTGCAGGGGTAAAAACGTGCGATTGCCCTGTGACGGAGGGGTGTCGTGTGGAGGACGCGGCCTTCCGAGTCCTGCGCTCCGTGCTTCTGGTATCGTAACCCTGTCTAAGACGAGCAGGTTTAAGTGATCGATAAATGCAAATATCGCTGTGTATATAGTGAGTATATGTAATGTATTTAAACTGTGGTGATGTATGATTTGTGCCATATGACCAAACACCACAACAAATTCCTAATACATGCAAATTTACATAGTACATAAACTTGATTCTGATTTAATTAAGGTGAGAATAATTTATCTGGAAAATACGTACATATGGGATAAAGTTTGTTGCCCTTTCAGCGCAGCTTTTTTTTAACTTAAAACACTATGCATAACAAATATGCATAATTCTGACAATTTTTGTTGAAAGGCCTGTATTTTTATACAGAAATATTCATATTTATATGCTTGACTTTCCTATGAAGTAAAAGCGTTCACTTCCTGCCCCCCACCCACTATGGTCATTTTCCCACAGTTTGGTCTGATAGTGATTCATGTTGGGAAATGTTGTGTTTGAGGATTTTGCTTACACTGGCCAGCTGAATTGGTGTGAAGTGTCCTTGTTACTCATTCAAAAGGGGAAAAAACATCTTGTCATCTAGTGATGTGCACATTCCTTAAAAAAAATACAAATTAGAAAATGTAGACATCAGGCCATGTTCAAAATCCTGTTCTCTTTTGTGTTTTAGGGATGCGTGGAATTCTCTACGAGACATGTCAAAAGAAGAAGCAATGATAGCGTACGTGGACGAAATTAAAGTAGTAAGCGATTTCTTTTTCTTTTCGCACTGCATAAAAGGGTGCTGCTCTGCATCGCTGGTGTCCGCTCAGGTCCGGCGCCTAAACTATGGACTTTGCAGATTCTGGAAAGCATGCCTGTGACGGAAGAGGTGGAGGAGCTGCTGCATATCCTGGGCCCATTCTATGAGCTGGTGGATGAGAAGAAGAAAGTCACCCAGGTGTCTGATTTGACCACAGGTAACCGGTCGGAAACGTCGTCCTGTTTTTGCCCCTTTGTCACTTCAAATTTCCACGTAGTGTTCATAAGGAACGTCTTGCTTCTGTATTGAAGTGTTTATGTCCTGAAAACTGGAAAATGACGACAGTTGCGTTATTTTTTTGCTCTTTTACAGTGAAATTTCTGCTTCTATTTAAAATTATTATGTGGGATGTTGGTGTATTTAGAAGTTGGTGGAGTTAAATATGTTCAAACATTCGTACACTAGATGTTATAGACTTTTTGACTATACGTTTAAAATTTAGTAGGGCCATGTTATCTTATTTCCTTTTGCGTTGTGATTTTTTTAAAAAAATTTATTTTAATATTATTTTGTTGTGTTCCATAATTGAAGTTCCTTCTGTAAAAAAACAAAAGTATGTGAATGACCCAGTGGATGACTTTTGTTTTGGAGGAAAATTAAAATTTAATTTGTATGAAACTTGTTTGAATTCAAACTTTTTACATGGAGCACATTTTGGCCGGCGGTGGTTGATAATACCGTTGAAATATCACAACCTTTTTCCCTGTGTTGTGTTGTATGTGTGTATTCATAAGATACTGTTCTTTGACTTATCAATTTTTCCGTGTACAAGTAAAATTATTTATTACCCTTCACCGAGATATGACTCAATATGCGGCTGATTTCTCACGTTTACGAGTAAAAAGAGCTGTTTTTGACCTAATGATGTCTCCGGCTTATGAGATTTTACCTTATGACTCAATTTCCAGGAACCCTTTACACCCCAGATATGGGGATACCTGTATGTAGCTGTTTCTATGCTTCTGCGACACAGTGTTGCTAATAAAAAGATAGGGAAAAAAATGTTCCGGCTCATGAAATGAAACAAATTTACAGTTGAACATTTTAACCTAAGGGCTTTACCTCTGTCTGTTCTTTGCTGTTTTGTTTGTGCTGTTCAGCCCGATTGGAGCAGTTTGCTAGGGCAATGGAAGGCAAGTGTTTGGCTGGGTAGTTTCCTAGCATTCTGCTTGTGATTTCGGTGGCTTTGTGATGTGTTAAAAGCAGCTTTTTAGATGCAGCTCTGCAATCTGTGTAGCCGACTAGATAAGAAATAGCAGAATAGTTCTGTCTGGTAGAAAACCCAACCACCGCAAACAAAGTTATCAGTTCGATGCATATGGACAACAGTGAATGGTGCTCTGGGACCATTCAGGGCACGCAGCAGTAAAAATGTAGTTTTTTGTCATCAAAATCTTAAAGGGTAACATTCAAACCAAGCAGAAATTGTCAATTCAAGCCCCTGTGTTGTTATCCAAGTACCAGGAGAGATGGTTTCTTTTGTGCCAGTATATAAGTAATTCTTATGAGATGGTTGCTTTGCAAAACAAATTTTTGTACTGTGACCATTTGCCAGGTTTTGGCAGTCTGCTGAGTTCTACACCGAAGGGTGTCACCAAGAGCATTGTGAGGAACCTGACAATGAACGGCAGTTTGGAGAACCACAGCAGGACAGCTGAGCTCGAGAGCGGGAAATCCAAGGCGGAAGAGGTGGCGCTGGAGGAAGGTGCGTTTAATGAGACACCATCATTTATCTATTATTTTTCCATTGACAGTCACCTCATGTCCAAAGAGCCACCCGTTCACTCCAGAAACCACTTATCGATCATAAATATTTTGTCATAATTGTACGGAGTCTTTGTGTCCAGGAGATGGGCAGCTAGTTGGCCTCGGACCCTCGGAGCTTTTTCTTGTCCCGTAGCTAATATTTACTTTCGTTCCTCTTGTTAATGTTTGACTTTTCTCCTGCACTGTTTCTAGAAAGTGCGATTTGGTTGTTGCTATTTATGTTCCTTAATTCATGTCACTGTAATTTGATATGTGCTTTTGTCGTTCTACCTTACAGCTTGTATAGAAATTGCTGCGCAAAACAAAGTGAATTGTATTCAGCAGTTTCAGAAGGGAGGAAGTGAGAAATGAGACATTCTGATTTTTATATGCAAGTGGGAGATCTTGGTTTTACTAATGTTTTTGGTAGGTTTGGTAGGTAGGTTTTTGAGTTTTAATTTACTTTTTGGATTTGTTTTTTTTTCCCCCCTACAGAAGTGGACATTTTGACCACCAAGCGAAACGGTCAGTTGGAAAAGCCCACAAATCCTCTATCCAACGGATACGTGGAAAATGTCCCGTCGCTGACCAATGGGACCTGCAGCTCCAAGTCGGCCCTGAACAGTGAGGAATCGGAAGAGGAACCTCTACACAACACCTCAAATCCTGATGTTGAACTTAACGGTCACCACAGCGGTGGGTGAAAATAATTTAATTGAAACATTTTTGTTTCAGCAAATTTGTTTCTTTTAATGTATTGTCCAGAAAAATGTACCTGTCCGGCTATGAGAATTTTAATCGAATTACGTGCTCCACGACGTTGAACAGCCATGAATGTGAAGCCCTGTCAGTTGTCAGCCCTTTCCTTGTTCCAAAACACTTCATGACTAAAAGGGGAGTGGATTGTTTACAACAGAGATATTGGAGCATTTATCATTTATGAATGTGCAACTAAATAAAATAAATATAGAGCGTGCTTCCAAATTCTTCCTTTTGTATTGTTTTCCCAGACAACAGTGAGGATCCAGCTGGCCTCCATCATATGGCCAGTGACTCAGACAGTGAGGTGTACTGTGACTCTATGGATCAGTTTGGAATGGAGGAGGTAGGACAGACACCTGCTTTCAAAGAACTCATTGCTTTGGGGGGGGTTCTGACTGTGTACAAATGTTTTGAGCTAAGGTTTTGTCTCTGTCACAAGTGGGAAGTTCACGCAGGTGTTGAGTTTGGCTGAATGTCACCAGGCTGGTTATACAAGGAATTTTCACAGAGCGGCTGTTCAGAAGGCTGCACCACCTGTTTGTCTTGTTTGTTTGTTCTGATAGCCCCCCCCCCAACCCACCCCCGTTTCTTCTCATTTTCTCCGTAGAGCGCCGAAGTGTTGGTCAACCACACCCTGAAGTCGGAGCACAGTGTGGAGGAGTCTGACAACGTGGGAGATTGCTGCCTGCACAGCGGATTGGAGGGCGTCCAGCACGGAGGGGAGGACGGCAAGCCCGGTGGAAGCGTACCCCCAAGGGACCGACGGAGCGCAGGCAGACCTGACAGCTCCCTGGCCAGGAGGGGAAGAGGTGTGGCCCGGATTGAATCCCTGCCTCGTCCAGCTAATTTGAAGTATATTGTTAGACAGGGTATCGAATAGTAACGGCTCCAGTCATTCTCAGAGGATGTTGCTTGTGCTCCAGGCTCCAGAGTGGTTGCTGAGGAGAGCCAGGGCGGCCTGGCTGGAAGTGGGGGCGACGGCGAGCGCTGGGGCTCAGAGGGTGGGCCCAGAAGCAGCCTGAACGAGCAGATCGTGACAGCGCTGTCCCGACTCCAGGAGGACATGCAGAGCGTGCTGCAGAGGCTGCACACCTTGGAGGCCCTTACAGCTTCACAGGTGAGTTCCCCGAGGGCCTGGTGCACCCTACGGCTCTCCGTGTGACCTTCCTCCACCCTGTGCTGGAATCTGGTTCACAATTGATTAGCAACTTTTACATAAAAGTTGTTCTGCTGCGTATCAGGTGGAGGGGGGCTAAGAAGTTTAAATGAGCTTAAGGCTGGAGGTTGAAATCCCAGCATTGGAACGTTAGTCCGGAGGTCGGTGGTTAGAGTATCACCTTGCAGGTGAAAGGAATCCACATTCCCTCTGCAGCAGCTTTGAACAAGCTATTTACCCTCAATTACTACAGTAAAAAAAGCCTACCTGTATAAATGGTTAAATTATTGTAAGTAGCTTAGTACTGTGTACAAATAATAATACTAGTAGCATGTTTTAAAAATTGTGAGCATAATAAAATGCTGTCATGTACCGTTTTGCAGTAGCTGATTTTATACTGTTATACAAATCCATTAGGGTGTATATTTGCCCTGTCAAGTATCCCTTGTATTGTTACACTGACCTGTTACTGCTGGGTAAATATTTTGTTTTTGGTTCTTAAGGCTCGATCTTTAGCTCTTCAATCAAATTACCCTTCACTTGCACCGTCTGCTAAGGTAAGCGATTGGTCGTGCATTTGGGGGAAAACCGATAAATCAGGTGCAGCAGCTTTGTCTGAACTTGGCTCACTCTGCATTTTTCTACCTGCCCTTTCAATCTGTAAACAGTCATTGACTGTTTTTTTTTTTGGGGGCAGGATTTTGGCCGTGTCTGCGCTTTTTCAAGTATTATAGGGGGTTACAAATCATAAATTAAACTGCGGTTAAGGGAAATGGATAATTATTCCGGGGGGGGGCTGTTCATGTGTTCCGCTTTGGTCTTTGGGTGCTGGAAGACTCTTAAGCTTGTTTTCCTCATTGGTGTCACTGCTGACTCCCCTTCTCTTCCGCTGGTCTTTACCAATAACCAGTAAGTGAATCCTTGTCAGTTATGAGTCACTTTCCTTGTTCCAAAACACTTCGTGACTGATAGGCGAGTGGATGGTACTTTACTGATGTAGAGCTGTGGCTGTTTATCTGCAGCTTTCAGGTTCTGCTGTGAGAAGCAAAGTTTGAATCTGTCGGGTAAACGTGTCCAGTTAAATGGAACGGACTGGGCGCAGCCGAGGGGTTGCAGCTGACTGTGCTTTGCTGTGTACGTATGTGGACCGTGTGAGTGAACGTTGTTAAATGAACGTTTGGCTTTACAGAAGCCGTCCTGGTGGCCCTTTGAAGCGTCTCCAGGGACGGTGGCCTTTGCTGTGGTCTGGCCTTTCGTGGTGCAGTGGCTCATACGCCTGTACTTCCAGCGCAGGAGAAGGTGACGTTTTCCCGGAAAACTAACACCTTTTCTCTTTGACACGTTGCTCCAAAAACATAAATACTCCCGGTATAATGACCTCCGGAACCTGGTTTTTGTCACGTCTCCGTGAAATGGGTGCTCGGTTGCGTGTGGACGGACTTTCTTTTTTGTTTAGTCGGTTTTCTTGTTTTTTGTCCCTCTTCTTGTTCCGTCCCTCATTTTTAAACAATATATCGGACAACTGTTTTTACTCATCCATTCGCTGTATCTGTATCCCGGGAGGATCGTCGCAGTGGAAATGAATGAATAGAACTTGTATGCAAGTTAGCAGAGCGTATTAATTCTGACTGGTAACAATGATGTATGATTTTATCCGACAGAAAAATGAAGTGAACGTCAGACGCCCCCTGCAGAGGAATGACCTCTCCTTGAACAAGAGCTCTGGGGCCTTCCATTCTTCTGTAGGCCTAGTTTCACCTGCTTTCGCTCCCCCGTGTAACACTAGCTCTTGCACTATGATGATGGCACTATGAGTAATAAGTGGCAACTTTCCTTAGCAACTACTGATACTAAAAATGGGTTAAGATTTAAAAGGAAAAATGTGAATGTATAAAATCGCGAGTCATAATCATGCAGGCTTTTTCAGACGATAGTAGCAGTAGTTTGGTTATTCCTTTGAACATGTAGCACTAACATTTTAAAGAAAGGAATATTATCATTCGAGCGCCACACCTGTACGAGAAGAATCTGTCAAATGAATTTATTGTTAAAGCTGTTTTTTTTTTTATAGCATGGAAAAAAGTCAACATCTCAACCTCAGGTCAAATGGGCATTATGGTTGCACCGCAGCACACAGCATTTTTGCTGAAGTCACCGCCGTGTTGGGAGAATTCTGCAGTTCAATGCAGAATCGTGTTACGGTCACCTGGTACCTTTAATTTACCTGGCATGTTTATATTTTTGTTTTTTTTTTTTTTTTTTAAATTAAAGTACGATGGAAGTAATATTTGACCCGGAGTGACAGTTCACCCTTTAACAATTACCCGTGATGTCACAGACCATTTTAAAATCAATACTGTTTAATTGTTTTACATTTTTTCATTTTTACCTAAATGACCTAAAATGGGTTAAATTTACCATGTTATTAACAACAGTTAAAATTCTTGCACTAAATGTTTAACGTGGGGGTTGCCAGTGTACGGTCTTCTGTATTTTCTTTTTTATGTCATCATCCCTGAACGGCCAGGTGAGCAGGACAGGACAGAGCAACACCTTTTGCTACCCTCTGTTGAAGCCTACAGACGACCAGCGACCCTCCGTATTCACTAGACTGCGTCCTGCCATTATTACTGCTACAGTAGTAGCTGGTTGTCATTATTGAAAAAAATTAATTGGAAATAAATTCCAAATTCCACAATACGTTGACATTTATAGTAGAAATGTCGGTGTCTGTTGGATGCAAAGAGATGTGTGTGCTGGGTTTGGCGATCAGGCGGGGTCGATGTGGGGACTGACACGTAAAAGGGGTTTTGTGGTGCCAACAGCCACCCGTGGAACAGCTGCGTGCAGAAATGTCCCCTTTCGCTGTGTTCTGAGCGTCAGTGTTACGCCAGTCTCGGTTTTAATGTCACGCCGCAGTGTTTGCTTAGTTTTTACACAACAACTCAGATTTGGAACGTGGTCCTGTGTCTCCACAGCGCGTCAACCCCAGCGGTTTTTCCCCATGGGTGGCATGGAGTGGTGCTTGGAAAAGGTGTGTAAATCCTGTCATTCGCAGAATGATGCATCAATGTATAAAGGTGGAAACTGAGAAACTAACAAAACTAGTAATAACCCTTTAGGTCGGTTTCCAGGACGATTACCACGGTAAGGTCTGTTATCTGCTGCTCTGCCTCCTTAGTTTCCTTTGCTCACCACTCGCAGCACCTCACCAGCCCCCCCAACAGTTTATGTTGCTTTCATGTATTTGAAACTGCATTTGTTTTAATTAAAAATGAATACAGCTTGAAAAGATCTTTTAGAAGTACTTCTGAAAAAGGCGGTAGCTGAGGTAAGACTGAACATATGATTTCTAGTGTCCGACAGGTTTAATTTTAGTTGTAACTGTTTTTCACAAACTGTTTTAAATTGTATTCTTTCTGTTTTAGTACGAATTGTTTAATACTGTTAATAGTTGTACAGTACAGATTCTAAAAAAATAAAGTGCAATATTTTCATTGCATTCTGTCAACATAGCTGTAAGATTGTGGATATTTATACTTGGTTAATCTGTAATATAACGTTTGCAGGGGCCACAGGACTGTACAGTTCGAGAGCCACGATTTTGTTCATGCATTAAACCAGCTTTCTTACTTCTGTCTTGGAAATGGGCTGTTCGCATGAAATAATTACTCTGAAGCACGAATAAAGTTTCAGGAAGACTTTGGAGCCTTTTGTGCAATAATGTTTTTTCAAGATGCAGATCTGGCTAAGAGTTGAGAGGAACTCGGCAGTGGCCAGGTTAGAAGTTCAAAGTCGAGGTCCCTCAACCTTTGGCCACCGTCTGTATTGAATTTATTTTTGCCTGAATGTGGCCTTAAGCCACTGTAACAAATGTCAGCAAGTGAAATGTGCCCAGTGCTGCAGACCCCCTGTCCCCGTCCCCAAATGAGTCCACTTCAGAGCCAACCGTGTCCTGAAATCAGAGCAACAAAATATTTTTAATGTTGGAGACTTTAATGAATATGGAGACCAAAACACATTTTACAAAATTTCCTGACAACAAAGAGGCTGAAGGTTACACGGGACAGCTCCCAAAACAAAGATAAGAAAAGAAGCACTTAAATCGTTTTTTTAAAACAAATTACTTCTACTTGTATAAGATCAATCGGGGGGGGTTCAGTTAGTGTTCCTTGTTGGTGGTAAAATATATTAAGCTCTAAAATGCATGTAATAAACATTTTAACATCAAGTCATTTAAATAGCAGAAACTGATTTATACATAAACATTTGACAAAATAAACAGCAGCTTTTTAAACGACAAAAAGCAGAACGCTAAAGGCAGCGGATGAAAGGCGGCTGTGCGCGTGTGTGGATTCTGAACCTCGTTCAGGGGGTGACGTGCTGCTCCGAGAAGCCGAAAGTGCTTTTACAGGTGAGGAGAAGAGTTCCTGGGCAGGATGAGCTGAATTAGCGTGAAGGTTTCGCTTCCCTCGTGTGACCAGCAGCACCAGCCTTCAGCTCCGCCGGTCCGTTCACGGCGGACATGGTAGCTATTAACAAAATGCCCAACATTTAACAAATGTGGTAAGGAAGCGGGTTTAAGCCGTATTAGTTCCTCGTCACCAGTGTTTAACTCGGGGGGGCTCCTCCCATCGTGTCGCTGCTGTCCTTGGGGCTGAAATAGTTCTTTGTACATTTCGCTTGTTAAGTGATCAAAACGATGTGAGAGATTTGCTAAAGCCAACGATTTTTTCCCCCGCCAATACACATTCAGCACTGAAACAGACATTTTACTTTTTAAAATGATACTTCTTATTGCTTCAAAAAAAGCTATTTTGGGAAACTTTCCTTTTAGTTTTTAAATTTACAAACAAAATCAACAAAAAATCAAAAGTACTGTATTACACAAATGTGAACACAGGTTAACAGATAAGACAAAATGATTTAAATAACAGAATTATTTCTTAATTTAAGACCTAAAATCCAACACTTGATATTTAGAATCTACTGTAGTCGATTAGAATCAGCATAGTTACTGGTATCTATTTAAAAACAGAAACTCTTGCATTTTCATTACAGGATTTTTTAACTGACGTGTCCAGCCCCTCTGCTGAACACCCTAAGCTTCTTTTTTCCCTGCTTTTGTCAGCGGAGTGTTTTGTTTGCTCGGCCCAGCGGGGATAAGCAGAGCAGCAGAGGTGTGTGTTCCTGCTAGGAGCGAGAGCGCAGCGGAAAAGAAAAAGGTTCCTCTACAGACTGAATCCAGAAACGACGAGATGTTGAGCGTTGTTCCGTGCCTCGAAGTACGAAGTGTCCGTTTCGTCGTCAGGCTGGGGGATGAACGGCATGGCCTGGTTGTGGAGGTTGTCCCAGTCCAACCCCTCAAAGAGAGCATTCTGCTTCAGTTCTGGATGAAACACAGAAGGAAAGCACCCCATGAATGATTTTGATCTAAATGGAGACCAATGACAAATACGTGCTTTTTTTTTTTTTTTTTTTAACCTTTAAGGCCTGCCCTCTCAGTCATGTCCATAGTAAGAAGAATCTCAATGGCATTCCTTGAGTTAGGCGACAGCTCCTCTTCACCATCTGGCCAAGGAATGTCTGGAAAGAGTAGAGCCAAGTTGCAAAAATGTGCAAAAAAAAAAATATAGCAGATGAAGTAGACCGGCACCGGGAGATGCCAGCTATAGAACTTGAGAACAAACGTGCCAGGTGGCTACTGACACCACGTCAACGACGATGTTTCGAGGCAGGAGGAAATACGAAAACAGGATTAAGAACTTCATGACAAACCCAGAGTAAAGGTAAAATTCAATTCATCATCCAAATAGGAAAAGTCCAAAAAGATTCACGTCTGTTTTGGCAAAGCTGACCAGTAAAACCTTAGTAAAGAATGAACAGTCAGACTGTCTTCAGGTAGCTTTCTAGTTCTCGGTGCCCCCCGGACAGTCGACAGTCCCTGCCAGTCATCGCTGTGACTGTGTGGCAAGTGTCCTTATCTGACTGCTACAATACAAATACTCATCCTAACACACATCAGGGGAAAAAACACGCACCTGACTGTCCTTAAATTCCACAATAAAAGTGACTTGATTAGTTTTAAAAGAGAGAAACTAACGTTTTAAGTAATGAGGGTAAAACTTCTTTAAACAAATGTAACAACAAGGATCTGATGTTAAAATCTACTCTGAAAATCACAGTTTTAGTCTGGCTTATTACCCACCTCCGCTGCTCGCAAACGTACCTCTGTTGAGAATGTTCTGGAACACTAGCTGGGGGGTTTCATCGTTGAAGGGCGGAACCCCAGTTAGAAACTCAAACAAGCAGACACCCAGCGCCCACCAGTCCACCCTGAAGTCTGAAGAGGGCAGAACATGGCTGTGAAAACTGGGAATCCCTCCTTATACGTGATAACCCAAGACCTTAAGAAGGCAAGACGTTTATAACAGCAGCAAGAGAAATGAGAAACAAGCAGGTTCTGCTATCGCAACGTTCGGGATTCTCGACGCTGGTGATCACAGCAAATTTTGAAATATCTGCACATCGTGAGCCACCTTTAAAGTCTCATTAATAAATGAGAAACCTGACCAGTGATGTCAAATATCTGCAACATTAAAATGTTCATCTCTTTCAGCAGAATAAACATTTTTTCCCCCCCACAAGCCCTGTACACGTTTCCAGTTCATTCTACACCCGTGTTAAACTTCCGAGGTGTTTCAGTGACGGATTATCTACCGTTTAGCTGGTAGACAGGAGGCAGCAGTTGCTCACCGTGAGGTTTTCCCAAAAGAAGTTCTGGAGCTAGGTAGTCTGGGGTTCCCAGAAGCAGTCCTCCCTCGACAGGCCCAGCCCCTCGCCGGACGCTCTTTGGGGTCCGGAAAGGTGTATGACTGGTTGTCTGATGCGGTGTCTAACAAACAACCCCCCCACACCGACGAAACAAAATCAAACACACGTGGGGAAGTTTGTGGGAGAGCAGAACACAGAACTATTTCATGGAAAAATAAGCAGACACGTTGCGTGGAAAAGAACATCTCTAGATCTCTAAAGCTCAATCTCTGCTTGTTTGCTCTTTATACACACCTTTGTTTTTCAAGCCACACTGGTCCTTCTCACCTCAGGTGAGGTTTCTGCATAGCCATGTTCATGAAACTTCAACAAAGCTTTTTGCTATTTTTAAAATATTAAATTTGGCCTCTGGCAAGGCTTGGAGAAGCAGGAGTAGCAATGTCACACGCAGAGCGTACAAGCACTGTGGCATGAGACATCCGACACCCCCCCCCACTAAATCTAAACATAATATAGTTTAGCGATATATACGCTGTTCCCTCTCCTACAGACGGTCTGCAGCGTTACCTGGTAAACCGAGCCGTTGGAGCTGAGGCTCCGCCTCTTCTGCACTGGCGTCACTGCAGTGGGGAAGCTGTAGAAGGAGGCTGAAGTGGAGACGTCCATGGAGCCCACGCTCACGTGTGAATTCGCTGACATGTTGGACCTGTTGATAGAGCTGCAGTAGCTTCTGAAGGCCACTACGTTCTTCGGTTTCAAAAAGGGTGGCGACCTCGTGGCACTGCCGCACAGTGGAGATCTGTGCCTGAGGGTGTGCTCTGTCAAGCCTTTGTGGGAGAGCCAATCTCTGGGCCCTGGGGTCAACACCCCGGAGGATGAGCGCCGCCCGCGGAGGTTCTCCGAGACGGTAGCCTCTTCCGTATCGGACAACGGCGTTTCCTTCACCGTGTCCGGCGCCGGAACCCCCGTATCCGGATGGACCACAATCACGGACGTGTCTTCCTCAGAGTTGTCCGAGTCCAAACTCGGGCTCTGCTGTCCGACCAGGCCCTCTGCGCCGCTCCTGACCGATGCGGTTTCTTCCACGTTGTCAGCCTCCCAACACGGTTCTTCTAGTTCACATAACAGGTTCTTTGCAGCTGAGGCACAGCTGGGCCATTTTGATGGCATATCTGTTGGAGATGTACGCCTCATCGAGTCGTTCTCACCTAGGTGGACTGTGGAAAACGCCCCTGTTAGACCTGTGCTGGGCATCCCGTCGTTCTCTGGCGCCTGAAAACACCGTTTATATTCTGCATTGCACTTTTTGGCTGGTGTCTCAGACCGGCTGGGACTTTTCTCGACGTGTTCAAACCTCCTCTTCACAGGTAAGGACGACTGTCCTTCTTGTGGGCTTCTTGTCGCCGTGTCATCTTTCTCAGTTGGAGAAGCGCAATCTTGTGCTCCTACAGGAAGTGGCAATGACTTCCTTATCTTCAGGGCGGGATGATCCTTTTCACAAACAGGTGTTTGTCTCCCTTCAGAAACGCCGTATTTTGTCTTTCTGGGCCTTTTGTCCGCAAGTAATTCCTGCATCCCCTTTTGATAACACGCGTTCAGGTCAAAACTGCCGAGCACAGAATTTCGGCCTGGTCTTAAGAGTTCTGCAGCCACCCTCTCGCCCAGAATCTTCGACACGATTGTAGGTTTACCTTCCGCGTCAAATACTTCCGTCTCGTGAAGCAGGTTTTCAGTGTCCTCCGTTTCCTTGAGAACCAAACATATTTCTCAGCGTTAATATTATGGCGACGTATTTTGTAAACTCGACATTTGTTCAGCCGCGTATAGATTGAAAATTAAGCAGCAGTGTAATATAAAAAAATGGCTCAAAACAGATGACAGTATTAAATATTTGTGTATAGCCGTCCTAGGAACTCAGTCAACAGAATACATTATATAAAAGATGGAACCATTGCGCTTTCATAACATATGGAACTGAATTACCACTCGATCAAAGTGGCAACAGGAGACTTCCATGGTCGTTGTTAAATTGACCTGCTGACCTGCTCGTCCTCCCACAGGGGGCTGACGCAGTTCTCGGAGTCGGTGGTAGAAGGGAACAGGCAAGACTGGCTGCTGGCGCTCGAGGTCTCAAACCTCCTCCTGGACTTGAGCAGCCTGGGAGTGAGACTCTTAGCCAGAACACCAGGGCTGAATAAACTGCTATTAGGATCTAAGAATGAAGAAAGATCACGAAAGCAATAAAAATAGGGAGCATATTTTGCCACATTAAGTAGCAACTTTACTGTGGTTATTAAAGAATATAGTGAGACACAAATCAGTTGAAAACACAATTAACATGTAATATGAAGATCTGCCACCTCCTCAGCTTGGAATGTTAGTCATTTTAAAGCTCTTTGTATCTGTAAATCATCTATAGTAACAGTGACTTTGTTAATGCATGAATTCAATCAAAAAAAAAAAAAAAAAACTCAACCCTGCAGATAAGCTATCTTTAAAGCCAGGCCAGACTTACAGGACGTTCGCAGTGCTTGGGTCAAGTGAGCCGGAGAAGAAATTTTCTCCTTCTTCAGCATAGGGGACCAGAGTGACTGCCTGCGCTGTTCCACTTTACCGCAAGACATGGGGCTCGACACAGCGGACGCAGCCTTGTGATGTCTGCCCTCGGCCCCTGGGGTACTCTTTCATATGCGATAAGAAGAGATTAACTCATAGACGGACAAAATGACACAAGAAAGTAGTAACATTTATAATAAAAAGTATTTTTTCTCTGAGAGAACTTTTTTTTAACACGTGGCCAATTCTACCAGAAAAAGAAAATAAAAATACACTAAAGAAAAACAAAGAAAATACTTACAAGACCAAGGGAGCTAATAAGAGACAAGACTTGACCAGGAGTGCGGAAATAATCTTGCTTTGGCTTCACCAGTGAAGGTGTCGTCAGGATGTCCATGAGACTCAGCTCTAGGAAGGTTGTTATGCATTTCAAAGGCATTGCATATTTTTAACAATTATGTTTACATGTCTCAGGGGTGCTGTGCCTAGTAGAGAGACCACTGTGAAAGTCCAAAGTGTTGAGTCTCAATTCCAGCCAAAGCTCCACCACAGAGATGAGCAACTAAAACAAATAGGTTTTAAATAACAAACTATGCAAAAGCTAGTCAAATTCAAGCAACATGTTCATGAAGAGTAGAGTGTAAGGGCATAGTGTTTGAATTTTACAGTTTTGCCCTAAACGCAGCAGTGAAACACAGCTAAGGATGCATTTAAAGATTTGATTCATTTCATTAATCTGCTGTGTTTGCACACCTACCTCTGTCAAGCTTAACTTTAGAGAGACCAAAATCTGTGAGCTTGATGTGACCTTCGTTGGAGATGAGCATGTTGTCTGGTTTCAGGTCTCTGAGCAGAGAGAAAAACAGTAGAGTTTGTACAACTTCTTGTTTTTAGATACAGCTTCCTGTCTCACACAGATGTGGACACACATTATACCAGAAAAGCATCAGACTGCTTGAAAGGCTTCAAGCTGTGATTTATCATCATCATTATCATTATTATTATTATTATTAACTTTTTATACAACACTTTTGTTCAAGGTCTCATACAATGCTAGACAATCAACCTCAGGGCAAACCAGTGTATTACAACTGTACCAATTCAAGCCAAGCATCTTGACCAAGAATATCAAAGCAGGAATGTGATTTAAACCAGCAACGGTCAAACTGCAAAGCAATAAGCTCAACCACTATGCCACCTGCCTTAAACTCAAATACCTGTGTATGATCCCATGCCTGTGCAGGTAGTCCAGAGCAAGTGCCACCTCTGAAATGTACTTCACAGCCATGTCCTCATCAAAGTAGCCATAAATATGAAGCAGGGACTTTACATCTCCACCGATGAGGTACTCCATCACCTGGAGGACATCCAGAACGAAAGTTATTCGGCCAACGGGACTCCTCACGTGGGGAAGCTGGGAGCCGCCGTTACTACCTGAGGACACCTACCAGATACACCTTGGTGGCAGTTTGCAGGGAGTAGAACAAGTGCACGATAAACGGGCTTTTGCTTAGAGCCAGAGCATCCCTCTCGGCCCTCATCTGCTCGGTCATGTTTTTGTCAACCATGTCGGCCTTGCTGACCACCTGGAACACAGACGCAGGTAAACAAGAGCCACGCGGGCACCGGCGAGACACGGAGCGCGGCAGGCGGCCGCCGCCACCCCTCACCTTTATCGCATATAACTTGGAACTGCACTTTCTCCTCGCCAGATAGACTTTGCCAAAGGCGCCCCGACTGATGGGCTTCATGATGTCGAAATCCTCGATAGACGGCGGTTTGGGGACGTCGGACGGCGCGGCCACGGCGCTCGGAGGGGAGCCGTCCTCCTCTTTCTCTCCTCCGCCCATGTCTTCCGTTGAGCAAAAATCGGCAATCTGTTGTATTTATAAGAGTTAAAAAACAATTAAGGGCTGTAAAATAAGTTAATAACTACGTACAGATTATGACAGGGCCGAAAGGAGAAAGGGCAGGTAAGAACGTACCTCCTGGCAACTCCACTGAGTTGTTTTGAAATTTGAAAACGGCTCCTATTTGGGGTCCTTCGTGACGTAAGGATAGTTACGCAGAAACATGCCTGAACGGTTTCATTTTGTTTTCGAGTCAGAAGATTAATTTGCAAAACGAATAAAGTTTGTTTAGAACAAAATTAAATAATATAAGTATTATATAAATAAATTCGAAGCAAAATTGGCGCAGTGACCGATTGACTGCGTGTGGTAGAGAGAGGCGGTTCTTTGGGCATCTAACGACAGCAACGCCGCGTTCGTCTGAAAAACCTTTTGACTCGCCTCTGGTGTACACCGTAAGAAGAGAATGGAATCGATTGGTTTAATGGCTGATGTAACTGGTGGCAAAACAGCAACCAATAATGAAGATGTACCATTTTTCATGCCGAAAAGGTCAGAACCATCAGAAATGGGACTTGAGATTGACATCGGAAGTGAAGCGAGTGTCACAATGGAACTTCCGGTTGACCTTTACGGACGCCATTTTCAGACTTGTGAGTTCCGTGGGACGAAAACAGAGCGCTTAGCCTCGGTAGTGTCGATCCAACCGTAAGAAGAGATTCGACGATCACATCCGCGTGTATGGTCCTAGGAAGATGTTCTCTCTCTCAACTGCGTTTCAGCCACAAGTAAGTGTTGTTAAAGCGGTGTGGTGGGAGGCGGGGAGTTCTGTCTGACGACGTGTGAATTGAAACAGCGGCGGTGTCTACTTTGGCCAAACAAGCGCACACACACTGAACGCTGCCTGCGTTGTTGAGCTGCGAGCACACGCACGAGTGTGTTTAAATACGACGTGGCCGGCGGCGCTGTGATCGTTCGCTCAGAACACACCGTTGGACGTTAAATTTCCCAACGTCACTGATGTAACCGGCAGCTCAGACTCCTGAGTTATGCTGCGTCACATTATCTGCTTTTCACTCGACATTGACCTCTTCAGCGCAGTTCTGCGAACTGGTCGCCCTAACTATATTAAACTGATGCTTTATTTTTTGAGTTTTGTCATACAGAATCTCATTTTGAGCTTGTGGGACCCTTGTGTCATAACAGCAGGAAATGTGAAGAGGAAGAGGGCGGTGCTGATGACGTAATCGACCCGTTGGGTTTTGAGCTGACACTTGACTGGTGCTGGGGGGCATGTGGTGGAAATTAATGGTTTACATAGATCGTGTTCCTAAGTGTTCTCATTTTTCTGGACGCAATATAGCTGCATTATTGTTGTTAAGTACAGCAAATTCCTACCAGGAGGGCAGGGGGCGTAGCTGTTAAGTGCATAGATTTGCAGCCTGGTGGGTGTTGCTTCAAGTCCCATTCCTAGTGAAGGCTGTCTTACAATATTTACCCTGCATATGTCTAGGGAAAGCTGTATAAAGGGTCAGATGTTGCTGCTTTGGTCAAGCTAAGTTAGCATCACTAATAATAAAGTGTTGACCTTAGGAGAATGTGCGGGAATTTGATTATTTTTCCAATAACCCGTTCAAAGCAACTAAAACCCTACATTTTGAAACACAATGAGCTGTGGGAAAACTACAGTTTAATAACCTGACCTAGTCTATATTTAGGTCTTGGTTTACCAGTTTATTGCCTTGAGCAAAGTTCACCAGATCAGGTTTGTATTTCCTGATTTTGGTTTCTGATGATGATGGGCTTTTGTCAACAAAAGATAGCGGTCATTTTTTTTTTTTTTTTTTTTTTTTTTTTTTTATTTGGTCGTTTCAGTTTTATAAAGGTGGTCCTCAACTTGAAGNTTTTTTTTTTTTTTTTTTTTTTTTTTTTTTGCATATGGTCGATTCAGTTTCATACAGGTGGTCCTCAACTTGAAGAGAACCTTGTGCCACCAACTTTGTTGTAAGTTGCAGATCCTCTTATGCTGACTAGCCAAGTTATCCCACATTGGCCAGGTCAGAAGGCGGAAAGGTAAATGGTAGTAACACATTATATATCACCAGACTGTATTACTCTTAAAGTGGTTGTATTTAAACACATAAGTACTGTTAATAGTATCAAACAGGCAAACACCACAGAGAGTTACATGCAGGTCATAGTCCAGTGGAAAAGTAAACGGTAACAACAACAAATATATAATATCTGAATTACTCGGCACTGCCTGGGTCAGAAAGCGGGAGGGCGAAAAGTAATAACACATTATGTATCGCCAAACTTTGACCTTTTTCTGTTAATGTGCCTGCAGGAAAACTGTATTTTGTTTTTCATTGTACTTTTGTATAAGACAGAATGACAAAGTGAACCTTGCAAGTTATTCCTGAGTGGAGAAGTCCAGGCGATTTCCCCCCCCCCAGCTCACCTTAGGGCACTAAGACTGTACACGGAGACTAAGATTATTATTAATCAAAACATTTATGCGAATTAGGTGATTAGTTGATGGAATGGAACAAAAACGCGTTTTATCTGAATCGCCCTGTCATTTACAATACATTATCTTCACATTTTTCCCCCACTGAAAGTGTATCTGAACTTCCTTTGTAGCTGGATTATTCACCAGTGTGAGTTTTAGGAAAATTGATTCTTAAACGCTTGTACAGTCTCTATTTGAGTATTTCAATGGTTTTTCAATGGTTTTTTCAATGGTTCAATGGTAAGATTCTTTTTTTAATTGTTTTAGGTGCACAGGGTGTGGGACTGTGAATTATGGATTTATAATGCTTTTTGACTTTATATTATCTGACATTTGTACTATATACCCTGTTTCTGTTTTTGGTATTTGGGACATGTATTTATAGAAGGAGATGAGTATATTTGGAATTATAATTAGCTTTTTTTTGTATTTCCCAGGTTAGTGTCCCATTTAGCCACCTCATCAGTGCCTTACATTCCCTGAAGACCTCAGCCAGTGCCTCTATCCAGAGTCTACAGAGGGACCCGACTCCAGAGCATGACCTGCTTTTCAGTGAGGTAAGGGGCTCGTTGCGTGTATAGCTGTGTTATTCTGTCACTTGCAGTCACCTGTTAATCTAAAGGGTACCCTATTAGATTTTATAGAGTTTTGTAATATAAATGTAAACCTAATTGCATATTTGTATGTATATCTAATGGTATTTGTTTACGGCTGCTGTGCTTTGGCCACTTGGTGGTCCCACACGCAAGCGGTCCAAAATCAAAAGCCCATAAGCTTTCGATTCTGGCTCCATTGTGGCAGAATGAGTCCCTCTCACCCAAAACTGCCGAGTCTTTCTCGGTATTCAAAAAGGGTCTCAAAACACATCTCCTTCAGACTCACTTCTCTCCTGATCTCCTGTCTGCTCTATAAAGCGCTACATCATCTTTTTTTTTTTTTTTTTTTCAAAAGCTGTACTCCCAGTCAATTCTCCCTGCTTCTGCCAGAGCAGTGTTGCCAACCAGCTCACATCATATAAACTTATAGGTCCCTGGAGGAAAAGAATTTGTGCGGCCATCTTGGAAAACAGACACGACTCATCATCTACTACCTCAGTAGTAAGGAGGTTTTCACAGATGGTGTTTGTCAAACAGGTTTACGTTATAATATGTCTGCCAACAGCCTACTTTGAGCCTGCGAGACCTGGGTTTGACAGACTTGAAGCCAACTTGTGTTAATGAGCTGGTGACGAGACTCCTGCCCTGCCTTCCCTCTGAAGAGCACAAGAGTACAACTGCCAGTAGCTGGAAAGCCTCACACATCTCTACAGAATCATTTTTTAAGAACAAGCATGGTGAGGACCTGTGTCTCTCAAGCAGACAAATGAGTGATGCAAGCCACTGCTCACCATGCAGTTACCCCAAGATATTTATGGACTGATGCTAACTGTGAAATGTGTCTTTATCTTTCCAGGATTCTCTCCCAGGAGTATCCATAGCTTTGGCTCTGCAGTTCTCTGCAGACAGAGAAGTTCACCTCTGCAGAAGACCTGTTTAGACCTGCAGCACTTGTCGGGTCAGTTATTGTTAAATACCACATCTGCTTGCGTTTTTTAAAACACTTTTTCAATCTTTTAAATTTTATTATCTATTCGAGATATTAGACTTTGCTAATCAAAGGCAAATGAATACGGTGCAAATGCTTGAACCCGCTGCGCACATATCCACAAAAATATATATTAATAGGATAATTGGGCTCGTAATTTAAAATTTTCCACTCCTCGCTTCACTTCCTAAGGCGTGGTCCAAAGACGAGGTTTTAAGACATTGAAATCCAGAACCAGGCGCCTCCAGGCCGGGTATGAAGGCCCTGCAGAATCAGAAGGCTACGCTCCAGCCTTTATGAAGGTATGCTGTACCTGCTGCTTTACTGATTGTGTTGTGTTTTGTTGCATGGATTTGTTGCAGGAGATGCCATAGAACCTAGACCAGATACAGTTAGTTAGATGTTCTAGACTTTTCTGTACAGCACTGGGTTATTTTGTGTTTATGTCAAAGTGTGTATTGGGGAAAGAAGGTTTTTTTTTTCTTTCTTTTCCCAGTGGTTCTTAATCACAGCTTAACTGTTTTGTTCCCCACAGGGATTTCTTCTGCGGGATAAAGCCCCAGAGGCAGAGAGTCTAGACAACATCATACAGAACAAAAATGTCCCGGAAGCTCAACGAGATGCCTTCAAGACAGGCTTCGCAGAGGGCTTCCTAAAAGCTCAGGTGCTCACCCAGCGGACACAAGGCACGTCAGTTCTAACGTCTCGCTTTGCCATTTGTTAAGTTGTCTTTTTGTTTTGTTGTATTATTGGCTATCCTATAGAAAAGTGCAATCAGGCAAACGTTGGACTGAACTGAACTGAACTGAACTGAAAGTTGTTTCCACCCCCCCAGACTCGTTGAGGAGGACACGGCTCATTTTGCTTGTTCTGTTGCTGGTGGGAATCTATGGCCTCTCAAGAACCCCATTTTTATCAGGTAAAGGCTCCTTTTCTGATACTGGTTTGTTGTGGTTTCCTTTTTCCGTTTAGTGCTATAGTCAGTTGTGCTAATTTTATAAACTGCTGCTGAGCACAGTCTTAATTCTTAAACTGTTTTGCTGGGTTTCATTTTTTGAACCAGCTTTGCTAACAGTCCCAATTCAGCTCCTAGCTTAAAAATTGCGCTGAATTACAGGCCTTCTATAGGAATTGTAAGTGGTGCGCTTGCTCTTTTGGACAGTGAGATTCCGAACGACGTCTGGACTAGATTCCGCAGTGGATCCGATCCAGATGAAAAATGTCACCTTTGAACAGGTGAAGGGCGTGGAGGAGGCTAAGAATGAACTGCAGGAGGTGGTGGAGTTCCTCAGGAACCCACAGAAGTTTACTGCACTTGGTGGAAAGTTGCCCAAAGGTAAGAATATGTTTGTAGGGGTATCTTTTTTTGGAAGGATGAGTAAATTCCTTTTGAAAAATTAAAATAGAGGGATAAGTTTGTCCTGCTTGTTGCTGTCAGTCCTTGTAACAAAGCGTGGTTTTTTTCATGCTGAACACTGACTGTGTGCCCACTCCACTCAGGGATCCTCCTTGTAGGCCCTCCTGGTACAGGCAAGACGCTGCTGGCACGTGCTGTAGCCGGAGAGGCCGACGTCCCATTCTATTACGCCTCTGGCTCCGAGTTTGATGAGATGTTTGTCGGCGTTGGGGCCAGCCGCATCAGGAACCTCTTCAGTGAGTTGCTCTCTGTTTCTCAGACAGTATTTCCTAATTGCTGGAACTTCCCCAGATCCCTGATGGCCCCTAACTGGTTTCTGTGCCTGTGAAGATGTTGTCACTTAGTTGTCTTGCCTACTTGAAATGTTTTTAGCTGCTCTCTTCATCTTGCATTGACAGAAGAGGCAAAAGCCAACGCACCCTGTGTGATCTTTATCGACGAGCTGGACAGCGTGGGGGGGAAGAGGATTGAGTCTCCTATGCATCCGTATTCCAGACAGACCATTAACCAGCTGCTGGCCGAGATGGATGGGTATGGCATATATACAGACCAAATGCTTCTCTTAAGACAATTTTGTGGACATTTCTAGTTGGCAGAGTATTAATTCTGCTGGTCAGGTTTCTTTCTTTATTTGTTTGTTTATTCATTCATTCTCAGGTTTAAACCAAACGAAGGGATCATCATCATTGGGGCCACCAACTTCCCAGAGGCTCTTGACAAGTATGTTACTAGTTCAAGTTCTCCCTGTGCCTGAGTCTCCGTATTCACAACCTTAGCGTTCTTTAAACTGTGTGTGAAGTATTAAAAGTTTGCAGGTTACCCCTTCAGACAGACAGGTTCCTGCAGATTAAAATATTTCAAACCGAGCAAAAACTTAGGTGACGTGGAAGAAAGTTTCAGTATAGACAGCACAAGCATGAATGCACTAACTGTGGCTGTAATATTAGTTTAAATCCTCGGAAATATATCTGTTCCTATTGGAGATATTATCCTTAAGCTATTTAATTTCTTTTGTAACTAGATGTCTTAACGCCACTATTTTTATTAAGACATTTTTTACACTGCCCATCATATAAATAGCACTGTTTTATATGCTTGTTTATTTTTGAAACGTGGAGGATAGAAATGAAAGTGTTACAATAAGGAATTAAAAAAAAAAAAAAAAAGGTCAAGTGTAAATAAATTCTGGATCGGGAAGCCGTGCTCGCGTGGCCACTGTTCAGGTTACCTGAGTAGTTGTATTAAGTCAAACCTCGGATACCTTGTTCCCGTGCAGCGCTTTGGTGAGGCCCGGTAGGTTCGACATGCAAGTCACTGTCCCTCGGCCAGATGTGAAGGGGCGTACAGAGATCCTCAACTGGTACCTAAAGAAGATTAAGGTGGATGCCAGTAAGTGTAGGACATGAAGATGTTATTGCCCTAGTCACTTGGGCTGCAGTGAAGAATGCTTTGGTACCCACACGTCTTCTCATTTTGTAGCAGTCGAGGCAGAGATCATTGCCAGGGGGACGGTCGGCTTTTCCGGGGCGGAGCTCGAGAACCTGGTCAACCAGGCAGCCCTGAAAGCGGCAGTGGACGGCAAGGATGTGGTCACCATGAAGGAGCTAGAGTTTTCCAAGGATAAGATCCTCATGGGTAAGCAGTTGCAGTGGAATGGGCAGCGGGTTGTACAGTCTTTTTATAACACACAGAACGTAAGCTTTGCGTCACCTGTATTTCCTCAGAAGTCACTTTACGTTTTGTTTGTGAGCATAATCTGCATTGGTGTGTTAATATAGGGAATAATTGCAGTCAAGGAGTCGAATTCTTCTTTAGTGAAATGACCTGCATAAAACAGTCGACGTTTTGTCACATTGAACGTCAATGGTTTCTGCTTGTTTTTTTTCCCCTCTGTAGCGATTGTTTTCTTTTTTAACTTTTTTCCCCCTCTGCAGGCCCAGAACGCAGGAGTGTGGAAATAGACAAGAAGAACAAAACCATCACTGCTTATCATGAGTCTGGTCACGCCATTGTAGCGTACTACACCAAAGATGCTATGCCTATTAACAAAGCCACCATCATGCCTCGCGGACCCACCCTTGGCCACGTGAGTAATGGCTGGTGGTGTGAGTTGTTTGATTCTTGTCTGTCAAAATCACACCAAAAGACACTCTTCTGCCCCCCCTGACATGCAGGTGTCCTTGCTCCCGGAGAACGACCGATGGAGCGAGACACGCTCGCAGCTCCTGGCACAGATGGATGTCAGTATGGGCGGCAGGGTGGCTGAGGAGCTCATATTTGGGAACGAGAACATCACCACTGGTAGGCACGGCAACCAGGCACCCCTGTGGTGTGTGTGTGTGTGTGTGTGTGTGTGTGTGTGTGTGTGTGTGTGTGTGTGTGTGTGTGTGTGTTAACACCCTGCCCTCATCTGGGTGCGACCTGAGCGTGGCTCTCGCTTTGTTTTGCAGGTGCGTCCAGCGATTTTGACGGTGCCACAAAAATAGCCAACTTGATGGTGACGAAGTTTGGAATGAGTGACAAGGTAAAGCAGCGGTTTCTCTTTCTTCCTGTGTCACTCGAGCTGTGTGCTCACTTGGTTCTTCATGAGGCAAACGTTGGACTGAACGTTCCATTGAGGAACAAGGAACTCGTGGCAGGTTGACTCACAAGCCTGAGCTTTTTTCTTCATGGTCACAGCAGTGAAATGAAGAAAACAAGCACAAGAAAACTGATAGTTATTAATAATAATAATAATAATAATAATAATAATAATAATATTTTGATTTGTTAATGGTAATATTTTGTGGCAGTGCAGCAGGTGTCTGCATACTCTGTCATGCACACCTTCCCAAATTAATCCTTTTTACTATAAACTTTTTTGCTCCACGTTGACATTTCATTAATGTACGTCACAAATCACGTCCCCTATGTGTAGTCAGCATTTATTTTGTACTTTTCATTAGAGAATCTCTGGAGTTGAAATGCTTGTCTTCCAATATCCCTCTCAGTATATAAATCTAAACTGCTGCTCTTTTCTGTGTAGCAGTTAGAATTACAGTTATTGTGCTGTAAATAAATACAGAACTGTTGTTACCAGTAACTAGAATTTATTAGTTGTTATTGAATAGCAGGTATGATATGACTAAGGGCATGTAAACTGGAGGGTTTGATGATTTCCGATGAATTTTATTTCCCACGATATTCTAGCTGGGCGTCATGACATACACTGACGTGTCGAAACACAGCCCGGAGACGCAAGCTGCTATTGAACAAGAAGTTCGGAAACTGCTGAAGGTACGAAGCCCGCTGTTACCTGCGAGGTATCTTTAGAGCTTGTGAAAAAATGCAAACAAATATCCATTTAATACTTTATCTTGTTTATTTTCAACTGCATGCTTTAGAAATGAAATGTATGCAGTAGAAAATAAATATCAAATGAACCTTATTGTAGTTTTGCACTTTAAACAGGGTACTGATGCTTCCTGAATTAGCATATTGCCTCTCTGTTGTTTTGGACCCGCCCAGGACTCGTACGAGCGAGCTAAGAACATCCTGAAGACGTACAGCAAGGAGCACAAGATCCTGGCCGACGCCCTGCTGAGATACGAGACCCTGGACGCCAAAGAGATTCAGATGGTGCTGGAGGGAAAGGGTCTGGAGGCCAGATGACAGGCCAACATGGGGCCACTAGAGACCCTGAACTTCTCTTGCCTGTGCGAACTTACAGCTGCGCAAAGGAACAGCGGCTGCACAGCTTCTTCTCGTACATGACGCCGAACAGAGTTGCCCACAGTTCTTTCACCGCTTGCTTTTCGTTTACTGTCTCCTGAAGAAGTTACACCCACTTTGTCAGTGGAGATTGTGCGAGGAGGCCCTGCTCGGTGACCCCCCCCCCCCCAACAGTAGAACAATACACCTTGACACCGTAATCGCCTTTAGGGTGTCAGTGCAGCACTAAAGTTACAGTGAAAAATATGATTGAATTTTTACTCATTTTGCTGTGAATATTTTAGTATATTTGATTATATAAGCAACTTTATAGCGATGCGTTAAATTTCCCTAATCTTCCTCCTGCTGTTTACGCAGCCTTCGAAAAGAGGTCCAACTTTGTACCACCCCGAGACCTTAAAATAAAAAAAAAAAGTGTTGTGTATGGATTTTAATACTGTGGTAGGATCCTTAAAGCTGTATTGCATCTGTATGTAAAGTCCACAGATGCCAAAAGTACGGCTGTTGAAGTGGTTGCATTTGAAATGTGACTTTCTGGCTGATTTGAAATATATCCATCGCTCCGTTATCAATAACTCCCGGTGCGGTGCAGACCCAGCGGTCCGCAGCCAGGCCCGGCGTGGGGTGTGACGTTCTCATTATATTCATTGCAGTCGTGCACATTCCTTTCACCTAGAGTCAAAAATGTCACTCGGCCACTTTAAACCCTCATCGTAGACACTAGTCACTATTCTTCAGTAGGACCACTGTAATTTATTTATGTACTTTATTTAACCTCTGTTTCTTCTGTCTTGGTACTTGTGGGCAGTTTTTAAGGGGAACGCGGTACATAGGTGTGTCATGTGGTGACCGATTGGGAACTCGTTCCTCTGTCGGCCTTTTTTGCGAACCTAATAAATGAAGCCGCTGACTTGCTGCTGCTGCTGCTGCTGCTGCTGCTGCTGCTGTTTATTCCCCGTAGGTGTCAAAGTCCCCAAACGTGGCTCTTCGGTTGTTCGATTAGCCAGTGAAATGAGCAACTGCAGGTGTCACAGGTGGGTCCAAATGTTTGTTGCCGAGCATCGAGGTTCCGAAAACGTCCAGTCAGTGACCGGGGAAAGAGATGCTTATACTGGCGGGCACGTGGTGAAACAATATGACCGTTAAACTTTTAAAAATGGTGCAGATTAGTAACACACGAGGAAAAGTGCTGATCCGAAACCAGAGTTAGTCATTCGAAAAAGGAAAGTGAAAAGCAAAACAGTAAAAGGAAAACTTTTGACTGTAAATGACTATTTTAACACGGCTTAAAGTCACCGGTTATTTTCTGTGTTGTTTTATTGTTTCCCAGTTTATTATTGGTTACATTTGAAAATTACATCATTCTTTAATTTTTTTTAATTCATTGCTTCTTAGTTTCATACCTGGCGCTCCTCATCCTTCTTACTGGACTTAATAGACCGACATTTTGAACCAGGTGGTATTTTGGCCACACAGGTTAATATAATTTGTTTATGCATCTATTCTGCAAAAGCAGCCGCTTAATATCATATACCCGTCGAAGTCTGTATCCGAAATCTAGTAGCGCAGCCGCAGTAAGTTAAAGTAGGCTTTTTATACGGGTCACCCAAGTTTAAGTAAAAATATCCACCTGAAAAACCATTAATATGAGATAAAATTTGCGGAGGCAGCACTTCTGCTCTTCAGCAAAGGATCTAAGCTTTTGCGTTTTGAAACGAGTGTTTATGACACCTGGTAAAACTCATTTTTACTGCTTGCAGCGAACCGTAGCGCTGTTTTTTCGGCAGTTTCGCGGCCACGGCGGTCCCAACGCCGCACGAGAGGATGAACCGTAAAAAATAACGTTTTGGAAACACGCTGAAAAGAACTTACAACTTCTGTCGCAGACTGATCTGCTGAACTTTAACGCACCACCGAGGAGCTCGGTGGGAACAGAGAGGGGGCACCAAATTGCTTCGGACACCACAAGGGTCTCCTTCGGCAGACACGGTTATCAGTTCCATCAAAGGGGTTCAATAGGGATCCAAATGCCCCCCTATTAGCTGGTGCACAGTTTCAAATAACAACGTGTGTTTATTTAATCCGTTCGGTTCTTTTGAATTTAATTACCACCCTGGCCAAGAGCTCCTCGAGGTACAAAGACCCCCTGTTCTCCGGTTCACCAGTTTATCTGAAGGAACACAGGATAGCCGGTTTTCTTAAACCCTTTAATTACCCCCCCCAAACCATCTCTAGTTCTTCACATTTACTTGTGTTTATTTAGCAGAAGTTTATCTACAACTCGTAGCAAACAGCCAAAATTGACCAACGGCCGGAGATGTTCAAATTTTTTTTTTTTTTCTGGCCAGCATGTATTAGACACTCAGATTAGTCATGCTGTTAGTAACGTTGTTCGCGTCCCTGTCCCGTCCGAATGAAAGTTTGTGCGAACGCTTATGAACGTTTTACCAAATGATGCCGTGCAAAAGAAGATGGAAACCAGGGCTTGCTGTGCCTTTTGTACCTTCAGTTACGGTCTTTTGTCACAAATCGCTCAATTAAAGACCCTTGGGGGTTATGAGGAAGATGGTATCTGCCGCAGGGCAGGTTTTCCACAGCAAGGAGCAGGGCGTCGTCTTGCAGGGCGGAAAATGGCCCTTTTGTTTCAGCCATGACTACTTTTGCACGTCTCGAAGCGCAGCAGTCAGGAGGAAGGAGTAAGACGCTATATAAAGAGCCGGGAAGACGCAGGGAATAGTCGAGCAGCTGCGAGGTAAGGAAGCGAGATGTTTTGTGCTCGAGTGCGATTTGTGGGATGTTGAGATGATGAAGACCTCTCACGTTTCTGAGCGTTTCCAGCTATCGCGTGAGTCACTGGGACATGTGATGTGACATTTTTACTTGTCCTTCAGCATTTGGTCAGTGTGACGAAATGGAGGACAGTGATGAAGACATCGCCGTAGTTGGGATTGGGTGCAATTTCCCCGGAGGTCTGTAAAACGTTTTATTGATATAGTTTTCCACTTTTGGTATGTTTATTATCAGTCGCCTATATATGTCCTGATTACTTTTCAGGCGAAGGTATTGACAATTTCTGGAAGGTTCTGGTTGAGGGAAAGAATTGCACTGTTCAGATTCCAGAGGAGAGGTTTGATACCGGACGCTGGTATGACCCCGATCGCAGCAAGGCAGGAAAGTCAATCACAGACAAAGCCGCTCTCATTGAGGGGTAATGTTGCCGCGTTTGTGGAGATACTGGGATTTCACTTCTCATCACCCCCCCTCTCCCAGTAACACCTTCTCATCTTGTACAATCTTCTTAAATTCCTTTGTTGCAGCTTCGACGAGTTTGACCACAAGTTCTTTGGCATCCCGGGCGCGGAAGCTGACTACATGGATCCCCAGCAGAAACTCCTGCTGGAGTGTGCCTACAGAGCCCTAGAGAATGCTGGGGTACCGATCGAGAAGGCCAGTGGAAGCAGGACTGGGGTGTTCTTGGGTAAAAGCGATCAGAAATGATGCTGCCTTTCAAGAGAACGCCACGCGTTTTACCGCTTCAGTGGGATATACGGACGTCCGTGGATTTATTCACACGTTAGGTTCTGTAAGAGTCGCAGGTAAAGTTAGGATTAAATAAAATTCGCTGTAAGATGAGTTTTATGCCATCGCTGTGCTCCGGAGCCTGCCCTGGAGGCACGGAGCGTGAAGCGGGGCACTGGTCGGGTGGGATCTCAGCCCATTGCAGGATTTTTATTTTACCTGACCTCTTCGGTTTGGTTTGTTACGTGTACAATCGATAAAGCGTAATAATAAAGTTGTACCTCGACTCGGGCGAAAGCGACGGTGAACGCCGCACACGAAACTGTAACAAACAATTAACGTCAAGCTGCGCTAAAATGACATGTATTTCTATCCGAAAGTAACTGAAAGTAAAGATATGTTGCCCGCGTAAATTCCCTTTTAATAGTGACTGTTGAACAATTCGTGAACATTTATCATCTTATTGCGATCGCCAACACTTTGCTGACCGGGTGGAAGCAAACCGGTCTTGTGCACCTACTCTGTACGACTGTACTTTACTGCCAGGGATGCTCTGCAGAGAACAAGTATTAGAAGATAGTAAAAAAAAAAAAAGAAGAAATTTTTGAAGCGGACAGACAGTTTTTCGGTAGTTTGCAACATGAGGACCCAGTGCACGCAAACGTCTCGCTGAGACCATCGTTTCTACGTCACTGTGGCTTAAGCTAAAGCTGAGAGGACGTCAGAAAGTGACTTGCGCTGTACGTACGTTTATCATTATATCACACTTGTATACCTTTTCAGATGACAAAAGATTTGAAACGCGTTTCATAACTGCGGCAGGTGCTCGGAACACAAGATTTTTTAAAAATTCACACAAGCATCTGTCTTGTTTCCAATTTTACCTTTTGCCGCATCAGGTCTCATGAACAGGGACTACGAAACTCTTCTAAACAACAGTCCCCGCACAATATCCCACTACAACAGCACAGGAACAGCTATGAGTATAGCGGCCAACAGGATCTCCTACACCTTCAACCTCACCGGACCCTCGTTCGCCATCGACAGCGCCTGCTCGTCCTCCTTGGTGGCTCTTCACTCCGCCTGCCAGGCGATAAGACAGGGTAACAAACCGCGCGTTGCTTCCTCCAGCTTTCATCACCGGAGCCGTTTCGCCGTAGACAAATGTCAGAATGTGCGTTTCTGGCTGTTCTACAGGCGACTGCGAGATGGCTCTCTGCGGAGGTGTTAGCTGCATCATTGAGCCGCGGGTTTTTGTGGCTCTCAGCAAAGCAAAAATGATCTCGCCCGAAGGGACCAGCAAACCCTTCTCGAGCAGAGCGGATGGATACGGGAGAGGAGAAGGCTGTGGAATTGTCCTCCTGAAGCCGCTGAAAGACGTGAGCCTGTATAACTGGTACTTCTCGCTGTTTAAGGGTCAAGTAGCGTCCGCCTTTCCTGTCAGCCAACTCGACGAAAAGCAAAGCTTGGCGATTAAAATTTATTTTAATTTTTCATTCTTTCCTTGGTTTGGTTTGATCGCTTTAAAATTCGTTACGTTGACTGTTGAAATAATTTAAAACTGTCAGTATTTGCAAAACCTAACTGACGTGTCTTAAATCCATTACGTTAACAGGCTCTGAAGGACTTTGACCACGTGTGGGGTATCATAATGAAAACTGCGGTGAACCAAGACGGCCGCCTCACGACTCCAATCACCAAGCCGTCATTGGATCAACAGGAAGAACTGCTTCGCCGGGTTTATTCTGCACAGATTGAGCCGGGTCACATCCAATACGTTGAAGCTCATGGGACTGGAACTCCTGTAGGGGACTCCACAGAAGCTCAGGCCATCTCCAAAGTGATTGCCAAAGCCAGACCGCCAGGATCAGAGGCACTTTGCATTGGCTCTGTGAAAGGTAACATCGGTCACGCTGAGTCTGCAGCCGGAATGGCGGGACTTATCAAGGTACTCCTGATGATGCGCCATGAGGTTATAGTGCCCTCTTTGTTCTATTCCAAGCATAGTGCCGGCATCAATACCGAAGCCCTCGACCTAAGAATCCCCACAAAAGCTGAGAAGTGGGAAGGTGCTGATTCAGTAGGGAGGGTGGCGGGGATCAACAGCTTTGGCTTTGGTGGGACCAACGCTCACGCTGTTGTTAGACAGTACATGCAAAGACGTGCTTCTGCGTCCGTTTCTCGGGATTCAGCAAAGTTAATTGTACTTTCCGCAGCCACGGAGAAATCCCTCATAATGACGTTTGCAGACACGTCACAGAAGTTGAGTGCGTGCAGGACAGCAGATCTACGGGCTCTGGCTTATACCTCAGCCTGCAGGAGGAGTCACAGAAGACACAAGCACCGGAAGGTCTTCGTGACGTCCTCTCTCGGCAATTTACAGGCACAACTTGAGTCATCCCTCAGCTCAAAGATCTTGCCGTGGAAGTCGGTCCCCCGGATAGTTTTTGTGTTTTGTGGAAACGGGGTTACCTACAGTGGGATGTGCAGGCAACTGATGAAAAGGGAACCTGTCTTTCGAGAAAAGGTGGAAGAGCTGGGAAACCTTTTTCAGACGTACAAAATCACACATATCGTGGAAAGTTTAGAAGAGAATTATGAGGGTGATGATAATACAAAACCACACATTGTCCAGCCACTGCTCTTCACCATCCAAGTGGCCATTTCCAGCCTTCTGAAGCACTGGGGTGTCAGACCAGATGCCGTTCTTGGACATTCTGTTGGAGAGGTTGCTGCTGCCCATTGCTCGGGTCTGCTATCCCTCGAGGACGCAGTGAGGGTGATCTACGTCCGAAGCACCTTGCAAACCCAGGTGACTGGTGGGAAAATGCTTGCTGTTAGCAACGTCGAGGTGTCAGAGGTCGTAAAATGCCTCCCAGCCTGTGCCGGGAAAATCTCCCTGGCTGCCGTCAACAGCCCTCAATCGTGCACCTTATCGGGCGATGCAGACGCTCTCGAAAGTCTTCAGGAAAAACTCCAAACTCTATTTGGCGGCAAAAATCTTTTTCTGCGCATATTGGACGTGCCTGCTGCGTACCACAGCCACATGATGGATCCTATTCTGGCAGAAATAGAGAACTGCGTAGGTACTTTGAGGTGTAACGAAATGAAGGCGGAGTTGTTTTCGACGGTGACGGGAAAGGTATGTTCCCAGATGGATTTCCTCTCTGGGACGTATTGGGCCAGGAACATTCGGGAGCCCGTCGCGTTTGAAGAAGCGGTGAAGTCAGCCGCCAAGGAATGTAAGAACGTTGTCTTTGTTGAAATTGGTCCCAGGAGGTCTCTGCAAAGGAACATCGTCGAAACACTGGGGAATGACACCACAGTGCTAACTTCTGTGCAGCCAGATAAAGATCACGAGACGCTGCTGACTCTCGTGTCCAAACTCTTTGAGATGGGGGTGGATGTGGACTGGGACCAGTTTTACGGGGGCTGCGAGGCCCTCCCAACAACCTTTCCGTTGTACCAGTTTGACCGCCCAAAGAAAAAGGTGTACTTTGAAGCAATCAGGCGAGGCAATGACCCCCCTGACTCTCATCACCCACTGATTTTGTGGACCACCAGAGGAGAAGTTTATTGTAATCTTTCTGCTCAGTCATATATTCAGGAGCACAAGCACAATGGTTCTGTTGTTGTCCCCGCGGCCGTTCATGTTGAACTGGCTTTGGCATCCTTCGTGGGAAATGGGAACCCAAAGAAAGCCCTTTGCTCACTGGAGCTGAACATCGGTTTCCAAAACCTGCTTGTTCTTGTCAAGAACTCTCCCGAAGTCAAAGTGAAGCTTCAGCCAGAAGAGAATGAGACAAAGTTTAAAATATATTCCACGGTGGCAAAGTACGCAACAGGGACCATTCGTTTCAAAAGCAGTCCGGCTGTGCTTGGGGAACCGAACATAATGCTGGACTCTGTTTTCAGAAGATGCCGTGCCATCATGACGGCAGAGCAGGTGTACGGAATGCTCTCACAAGCAGGATTTGAATACGGCCCAGCGTTCAGACAGCTGGGAAACGTTCATTATGGAGAGGAGCTCAAGGAAGCGGTAGCGATTGTTAAGCCTCCACAGACAATGACACGTCAGCTTAATAACTACTGTCTTCACCCAGTGCTTCTGGATTGTTTCCTGCAAATGACGACGGTGGTTAATGTTGGTAGACACCCATCACGACCTGCTTTCCCCTGTTCAATAGGCTGTGTGACAGTGTCACGGCCCCTGCAGGAGGAGATGGCCATCTATCTTAAGATGACTCTAAAAGCTTCTGACTATTTTGAGGTATGTGGCTGCTTTACAGACAAAGAAGGTCGGGTTTTAGTTGAGTTGCGGGACGTGAGAGTAAAATTGTTAGGGGAGCCGTCCGATGTCATTGCAAAGTGTTTCTTTCACAACGAACTGCGTTTTATCTCTGAAGAGCTAAACCCAACCAACAGAGCAAAAGCTCTTGTTTTTGAAGATCCGATTGGAGTGGCAAAAGCTCTGCAGGAATATCTGGACCCAAAGTCTACTTTCCTCCCATACAGCAAGTTTAGAGAGCAGTTGGATCTTCCGTTGTCAGGCGAGCTTTGCGACTTCAGTCTGCCAGATGATATCTGGGATTTCGAGGAGGTGCTCGTCATGTGGGGCATTCAGGATCTCAGCTCTTCGAACACAGAGAGAATCCTCGAGAACCTGACTGACTGCTGCGAGTTTTACCGTCAAGTCCTTCTGGAGGCAAAGAAGGGCCGGCGTTCTCGCAGTGTTAGAGTCATTACCTTCAGACTGGGAGCGAAAACTGTAGACCGCATTAGTCCCGGTTTTACGCTCTCTGGAATGACAAGGTCATGTGCTGCTGAAATTTCGGACATTTCTTTCCAGTTGATCGATATGGAGTCAACATCGCGTGAGGATGTTAGGGCCTTGGCTCACGTGATCAGCTCGTACCAAAGCAAAAAGTTCCCAGAAGTTGCTATAAGCAACGGCCAGATTTACTCACCCGCGATTACTCGTACTCCTTTCAGAGCACCTAGAAAAGATGGTGTTGAGAGAAGGATCACCGGTTTGGGGTCTGAATCTTTCGTTTTGCAGACTGCTGATGCTTACGAAATGACTAATCTCTCTGCCATCCCTTCTGTCATCCCCGGTGGCCATGTCGATGAACAAACCGTTGAGGTCCAGTTGGACAAAGTATGTGTTCATTCTTCAGATTACTATCCCGTCAGTGTTTCTCACTTGAAATTCGGCCAGACTGTATACTGGGAAAAGCAAACCTCTCGGGACCACACACTTCTGGCCCTTGACTTCAGTGGCACTGTTACAGCTGTAGGGAGATGCACGGGAGACCTGGAAGTGGGGGATCATGTTGCTTCTTGTTATCCTGTAACTGCTTCCTCCAAGGTTGTGATTCCTGAAGCTGCATGCTATAAAACACAGAGACTTCCATTCCTCCAGGAGGTACCATGTGTTTCTTACTTTGTGCTATCGTGGGAGATCTTTCACAACATGCTCCCAAAAGGGAGCCAACAGAAGATGGGTATCTTCTCAGCTGATTCTGACTCGCGTCTTGTGCAGATCTTGGTGCGGACAGCAAACGGGTCTGGATGGATTGCTGTAGCCGGCACAGAGTCTAGCGAGCTAACAGAGAGTGAATTTGAAGCATTTGTTTTTCTGCCGCCGTTTAACTCGACTTGGGTTGCCAAAGCGTGCCAGGTTTCCACTGTCACGCGCATTGTTTTAGTTGGCGATGACCAGGGACCTTCTCCACCCAACGCTTTCAGAAACGACAACGAAAATGTTTATGTTCAGAGCGTACAGGTGACCGACCTTTTGCAGAAAGCAAATCTGAAAAAGCAGAAAGGCAGGATCTGTAAGTGGCTGAAAAGTATGTGGTCCAACCAAGACTCTTTAAATATGAAACCTGTCACTTTTCAAAGAACATCTGAAGGCCTCGGGGGCTCAAAGCTGCAGCGTTACGTATCCTACTTCAGCTTGACCACCATGCCAGTGATCGTGCTGGATGGTGGTGGTACCGAGGTACCGTCTGACATCCGGGTGCTAATAAAACCAGAGAACCTTTTCAAGAAGAACTCCGTGTATGTGGTGACTGGAGGGCTATCAGGTTTGGGACTTGAAACGGTGAAGTTCATTGCTCAAAGAGGCGGACAGTGTATTGCAACTCTCTCCAGAAGAGCCTCTCCTGCAGAGGTGCGGCTTGAAATGGACAATCTACAGAGTCAGCATGACGTTTCCATCATGTCTGTGCAGTGCGACGTCTCGGTGTCTGAGCAGGTTTTGAACGCAGTCTCAGTCATCGCACAAAGGTTCCCGTTGTGCCCCATCAGAGGGGTGTTCCACAGCGCTGTGGTCTTACACGACGGATTGATCGAAACGTTGGATAAGGCAGCCTTTGAGGAAGTTCTTAGGCCAAAAGTCAGTGGCGTGCTGAACCTCCATTACGCAACCAGGAAGTGTGAGTTAGACTACTTTGTGTGCTACTCGTCCATCTCCTCTTTCATTGGGAATGCCTGTCAGACCAACTACGCAGCAGCTAATTCATTCCTGGACTTGTTCTGTCAGTACCGGAGAAACCTTGGACTGGCTGGCCAGTCCATTAACTGGGGGGCTCTGAACCTCGGCCTCCTGCAGGAGAAGGAGCATTTCCAGCGGTTTCTGGAGGCAAAAGGTATGGCTGTGATGGAGGGACCAGAAATTCACGAAAGCCTGGAACGCTGTTTGCTGCTAAACAATCCCCAGCAGGTTGTTTGCAAATTTAACTTCAACAACCTTAAGCGTCACGTGTTCTCTCAGAACGGCTCCTTAAGAGCACGTTTGTTTGCACTGGTGGAAGAAGAAATGAAAAACATCAACGTATCAGACACTGCCGTCCGGAAACCGACGTCCTCCTTCTCGTCCGAAGAATACGTGAAGTCGCTGTTGAGCGAAACTTGCAGCGTTGACCCGAATGAGCTGCGTGGCGACACTGCCGTCTCTGCGCTAGGCGTTGACTCCATGTTGGCCATGACCCTGCAGAACCTCATCTTTCAGGACAGGGGGGTCAATATTCCCCTTGTGAAACTGTTAGACCCGAACACCACGCTCTCCACGTTATTATCCCTCATGAACGAAGGCAGCCAGGAGATACAATGAGAGACGAAGTCGATTCTGACAGAAAATATCTACCGCCACTTGCGCCCTACGTGTGAGGAAACCTTTAAGAACTTTGTGTTGTCAAATTTCACTTTATTTTCCACAGTGTCCGCCATATTAGCTCAGGCCGCCTGAGCTCTGCAACGGTAACGTCGCAAACCTGTGCTTCTAGTTCACCCGATTCTACAACAAATCACGACGGACATGAGGGATAGCGGGGGTCTGGACCAGATCCACGCTGCCGACCAGGGGTATTCGAGCTGACTGACACACGCAGAGTTAATGTGCTCTACATGTATGTGAAGAGATGCCCTGATGTAGCTTCTCAAAACAATTGGGTGGAAATTCCTTGTTCATTCAGATGTGCTGCTCAATGATGAAACGATCAAAATATTTGTCACGTTATTTTGAGGTCCTTCCAGGTTCGCAACGGTTCGCAACAGACTGGTCTCGGATCTGGGAGCTGCTCGTGCCCGTTGGCGCGAACTGCCATTTTGAGAGGTTGTTTGCCCGCATTTACGGGCAGCGGGCGGCGCAAAGCAAAGCGACACGACGGAGACGCGAGAGTCGCGCGTCCGACCCCCTGCGAACCGGCGGCCACCCGCCATTCTCCCGGACCTGAACCCGAGGTCACACCTTGATTTTTCCCGCACGCCTACGCGGTGTTTGGCGTATTGTGACGCACTTGGGGTCCCGCAACGGGCGCGAGGCGGCGCGCGCAGAAAGCCGCGTTTCCCTCACAGCGCAGCATCCGGATTACAGAGACGAGAACAAAGGTATAAATATGGTAAAATTTAAAAAAAAAAAAAAAAAAGTCTTGCAGTGTCCTGTGGAAATAAAGCATAATTCCTGTCAAAAGCTTTTCATTGTCGCTTTCATTGCAAAGCTGCCAAAATATCACCGAAGTTCCACCCCCTGCGCACGTTCTCCCGCAAAACTGCTGTGATTTTTCCCCCTTTCAACACTAAACCCATAACTGCTGTTCAAAGTATTACAGCAGTAGCGTGATGACAATTTTAATACCGATTTCTTATCGATAAAGTAAAACTGCAGCGACACAGGGAGGCAAATGGCGCCGCTTTTCCTAACAGTCCAGCAGAAAGGTTAAAGTTGAAGGTCACATGAGCTCGTGACACCTCTTTTCCTGCTGTCGGCGCCACCAAAATGGGTGTTTTTGGATGGACGGCAGAACAGGAGTCTCTGTGACAGAATAAATCGTTCATTCATTCATTGCAACCCTGATTCAATCTCGGCATCAAACTCGCGTTTTCCGCCTCACTTTCCAACAATAAACTGCTTTTGTGTTTGCCGTCCAGGAGGGGGCTTCCTTGGGCTTCTGCACTGGAACAGTCGGTGGGTTTAGGAGTGAATCTGTGTTTCCATCAGAGTCTCCAGGTGCTTCTGAAAGCGCATTTCCAGTCACGCTGCTGCACCTCATCTGGCGCCAGGCCTGCGGTCGACCTGGAGAACGGTGGGTCGCGGCCGCGCTTAAATCGAAACGTCCGAACGAGCGAGGCTGGAGTCGTGTCGCTCCCGAGCATCTGCTCGCCCGGACGTCGGCAGCGGGTTCTTCGCCGGATGCTTCTCCGAAGGCTCGGCGGAAGTCGCCTTCCCGGGAGAAGCCGAAACCGATCCGGCCAGAGGTCGCGAAGCTCGGCCGACGGTTCCTCGCGGATCTCGTTCGGGTGGCGTCCAGGTTCCGGCGTGTGAACTTCTGCTCAGAGCTTCTCTGGTGGTTCACCTGCACGCGAACCCGCGTGGGCCACAAAGCCCTGCAGTCGTCTGCCCGAGGCGAAGACGAAGAGTCCGGTTTGGGCCGGTCGAACGGCACGAGAGTCCGCGGAACCCCCGCCCCGGTGTCCCGGGCCACTCGGAATCCAGCTCTGCTCTGGAGGTGGACGAATCTATATTGCAGAAGGGGGTTCCGGGTCTTCCGAGGGCTGCAGAGGGCTGGTGTTGTGCTCCTCCTCTCAGGCAGGTTTTACTCCCTCTCCTTCAGGCAAAGCAGCTTTACTCCAGTTTCCCGGTTCCACGGGGGGGAACTTTTCCTGTAGGAGTTCAGAGGGTCAGCACTTTGCTCCAGAGAGCTAAAGCAGGAGGTGGTAGTTGAAGGTTCTTTCGTGACAGTTTCACACCTTAACATCACTGTCCCATAAGAGTGTTTTCCTCCTCTGGCTCCACACTGACCAGGACAAAGCAGCACCGGCGTGTCGCTCGTGTTTGTTCCATCTATCTACCCAGCCGTGAGCGCGAGAAGCCGTGGGGGGTCCAGAGGTTCAATGGGTGCAGTACCCTTGTTTGTCCGCTAGATGGAACCAGCAGCCCGGGAGTGAAATGGGCGACTAAGGGCCTCTTGGAAATTCTAACAACTTTGATCGGAGCCGTTTTTCGTATTTCAGGGCAAATGGCTGAAAGATGAGTGTGATGTACTGTAGATGAAAGCAGGCTAATGTGTTTTCAGAAAGATTACGTTCGTTTTTTTTCCTTCAAGGCCTGTGGGTAAAGGCCCACGAGGGGCAGCAAACATTTGAGGTTTTCGGACCCCTTCGCGCTGCGGTCAGTGAAGTACAAGAGAGACGGAACTGAATTCAAATCCGATTGTAGATGGAATTGTGTTCAGGCTATGAAAGCTGTTTGTACAAGTGAAATATTTGAATAGAGGTGAGTTTTTCAGCACGTTTTTGTGAAAGTTTGGTGTTTGAATGTAAAATGTAAAAAATGTTTGGCTGTGGATGTAAAATTACAGCATTAGAGACAAAAACGCCACTGAACTGAATAACAAGCCTGTTTTATGGTGTGTGTGTGTGTGTGTGTTTGTGTTCGTAAACCTTTCTAGGGGCTTTTTATTCATTTTTTTTGTATGAAACCCTGAGGAAAGGCTGTATATGTAGTTACCCCACTTGCAACTTAAAATCCAAGTTTTGGATTTGCAAGTAGAAGGACGTTGTGGCAGCAGTGCTCAGTCGGGGGGGGGTTGACACATGAACTGCACAGCAGAGCCAGTTTAGCTGTGATGAACCTGCACTGAGGACTCAGCAGAAAACTTGCTGGTCTTCCATTCCATTACAGACCTCGTCCTTGAGGAGCAAGCAGCGGGAAGGGGGTTTGCCCCCCCCCCCCACCCCGGTCTGAGTAGCGGGTCGCTGCTGTGCCGACCGCGGTCGCGGGATGTTGTTTTTGGCCAGCGGGCGGTTCTGCTAATAGAACCCTGGAACTGGGTCCAGAAGGGCTCAGTAACAATAAGCTGGGAAGGGAGGGGCCAGTCGGGGAAAGATGGTGGGGGTGGGGGTGGGGGGGTGGAGGGCAGGTCGCCCTAATGCGAAACGGCCACCCCGGGGCCCGAGGTAGACTGGAGAACGCGGTTCCCGGCTTTTGCGCCCCCACCTCCTGGTTTTTTTTTTTGTTTTTCTTATATCGCCCCCTCACCTTTCTTGTGTCTGGAAAGTTCTGGAGTCTGAAACGGGTGAAAAATCAACGCTCAGGTTTCGGGGGGGATCTTCTTTCAATTAGCAGGAAGAGAGGACCCCCCTCCCCCCGTGTTTTATTGCCCCGAACTGTCTATTCCAAGGAGGGAAGGGGGCAACTGTAGGGCATGTTTTAAAGAGAGATCTTCTCCTTTCTGCCCCCCCCCAGTTTCCCGATGGCCACTTTGTGTTTATGGAGCATCTCAGCAGCTCTGTTCTCTGACCAGCGGGGATTTAAACCTGAGCCTGACGTCGACCCGGCCGTACCTTCTTGTTTTATCTTGAATGTTTTCTCTTCCCAGCTCTCTGCCGCAGATGGACTAAATCCCCGGGACGCGGTTCGGACCCCCGGGGAGCGTCACCGAACCCAGTTTCTACGCCCTCAGCCGAGCGGCGACGTGCCTCACCCTGTCCTGTTGGACTGTACAGACAGGAACCATGCCGGCCCTGTCCGCTGGGTCGGGGAATGACACAGGTACGGACCCCTCCCCCCACCCCCACAGTTCTGGCAGCAGTGCTGTGAGCTGCTACCTCGTTCAGGGTTTCGCGGAACAACAGGAAAGAGCGACACAATAGCTGGAAATGCTGGCTGTGAAGGGATGTGCCCTGTTGATTCCCGGTTGATGGCGGTTTTTGAAAAGCCCTGCAGAAGGTGCCCAGCTCACGCCGCTCTTTCTTCTCCGTTCTCAGGGATCTATGAGCTGCTGGCTGCTCTACCGTCTCAGCTGCAGCTGCACGCAGACAGTCAGGAGGACTGCTGCTTCCTGCAGGGCATGTTCACGGAGAGGAGCCTCCACTCACTGGTCAAGGTGAATCCTGCGGACGTGGCGGTTGGGTTCGGATGCCGGGTCTTTCCTCCTTTTCTTACTCTGCCGTCTGCTTTCCCGTTGTCTCCTGCTTCTGTGTCCGTTCTGAACGGCATCAAGCGCAAATGGGGGAGTTCGAGGGGACGCCCACCGTCTGTTGCTGTCCGCTGTGGTCTGTAGCGGCGAGGAGGCGGACGGGGCGTCAGATGCAGGGCTTTGGGCGGCAAGTTCTTATTGCGCCTGGAGGTGAGAGCAGAGCCGCCATCGTGGGGCTCCTGAAGTTTGCAGTGGAAGCTGCCGCTGTTGAGATACCAAACGGATGTGAATCGGAAGATCTGAGGTTGGCCGTAAATAAGTTTCAGATTAGTCTCTGGACACGGATCCAAATCGGTGTCACGTTGAAGTTTCGTTTTGAATTAAACCTTTACTCTAATTTATTTGCATGGGCTCCAGATTTTAACATGCCAAACGTGTCTGGAGAACTTGAGTCTTGTGAGCTGAAACCTGTTGAAATTCAAACACGAGGTCACTGTAAGGCTGCAGCCGAGGTTGATGATGATTGTTGGTCACGGTGGTCCGGAGCCTGACCTGGAAGCAACGCAAGGGGGGGCGGTGAACATCCCGGACTGGACACCGGTCTGTTGCAGAGGAAACGTGGACTCGCACGTTAGGGGCTGTTTGGAGCCACAGATCCACCTCAAACACACCGTTGAACCCAGATGGAATCCAGCTGGGTTCAAACATATGACCGAACGCAGCGACGTTGCCCGCTGCTTTTTGCAGCGTCTCCTGTACGGCTTTCGGTAGATCTGTTCAGTATCGGGGGACAAAACGTGTCAAAATGTACTTTGTACAAAAAAAAGTAACTGCAGACGCATGTGTACAGGATTTCTGGACGTCCTTTCTCTCTGTCCCAGGGCATCTATACTGTCCAACCCCTGCGGAGCTGTGGGCCCCTCAGCCGAAACTCTGCTCTCCTTTCAGATCCACGAGAAGCTGCAGCGCTATGAAGATCGGAGCCCGGTCCCCGTCCTGGACGCTGCCGAGGCCCTGGCCAGTGACGTAGGTGCTCTTCTGCACTTGTTAAGACCCGGGACTCGGACGCGGTTAAGTTCCTCAGATCTCGTCTAGTTTAACGTGACAAGAGGGAAGTCGGGTGAAAAGCGGGGGAGACCTGGTGTGAGCAGCTCTTCCAGATCTTTGGGCCATCTCCTCCTCCTGGCTGTTGGGAGGGATGGAATCTTTATTGATCCCAAAGGAAAGTGTGTGAGGCGACAGCAGCACACATGCAGGAACTGGTAATAACAATAGCAAAGGAATAAAAAAGACTGTGTAGAAGTAAAGTAGATGCAAATAGTTAAACAGTTGTCCTGACAACCTGTTCTTGGATAGGAGGTCCGTATCTAAGCAGCGCCTCGTGATTCATCCCACTGAACTCAATCTCCCCCCCAACTGGAAATATTCCTTTTATTACCCTTGCCGTCCACTAACTAACTTTGGGTTATCAGCCCTAACCTTCCCCTGTGAACAAATCACTGCTGTGCCACTTAGAATTTGAGCATTTGGGACTTGTTGTTGTTGTTGTTGTTGTTGTTGTTGTTGTGATACAGCAGCAAGCTTGGACCAGTAGGGGGCAGTGTTTGTATGTTCTCCTCCTTTTCCTCCACCTGCTCTCCTCCCACCCCTTGCCAGCCGTCCTGCTGGTGTGTAGATTGACGGAGGCAATGAGAACTTCCACTGCAGACCATTGGAACCCCCCCCCCCCCAGGTGGACAGGTGTCAGTCCCATACTGATCCTTTTCCCGCACCACTCTGGCCCTTTGTCTCCAAGACCAAGAGGTTCTTCAACCCAGCAGGGTCTGGTGGGGGGGTTTAAAAGAGTCTTATTCATCTAGAGTGCTGAGGGCCCAGCAGAGGAATAGACAACGTGTCGAGGGGGCAGATAGAGAGCAGCCGTGTTACGAAAGATGGGATCGGGGAGGATTTACTCCTGGATCTGACGCCCTGAGGGAGAAGGATTCCTACTCTGCTGACCTCTGACCTCCCCCTTCTGCCCAACAGTTGGTCCAGGAGCTTCGGAGCAAGCAAGCCGGCGGGGAGGCGCAAGAGCTGCTGACGCTGCTGGCCAAACCCCATGTTCAAGTGAGGGCTTCCCACATGTTCCCACTGGCTGCTTCCACCTCCTCCACCCCACTCACACACGCGAGCAGAAGTTCTCCACGTCTGTTACGAACAACAAATTCTCACACTCGCGGAAAACAACTCAAACCCCGAACTCCTCAAAGTTGACATACGGCCGCCTCACCTGCTGAACTTGGCTGGTCAACACGCTGTAGATACCTTTGTCTGTCTGAGATCCTGGGTGGTCGGAGGCTGTTGTTTGCCGCTCAGCGAAGGGCAGAGATGAAGGAGCAACACAGTTCGCAACATCTGTCCGTAGAGCTGCTGTGAGCGGATGTTGTGCGAGTGGCGAAGCAGTGAAACGTAGATGTGCGAGGATTTACACACACACACACACACACACACACACACTCTGACTGTGACTGTTTTTCAGAGTCTGCTCGCTGTCCACGATACGGTGGCCAGGAAGAGCTACGAGCCTGAGCTGCCACCCCTGCCGGATGACATCGATGACGACGAGGATTCGGTGAAGATCATCCGGTTGGTGAAGAATAAAGAGCCTCTTGTGAGTCGGCTGCACGAAGCCCATCACGCTCCTCCACCTCCTCCTCTAGTTCCCGTCGCCCCCCTGTCGTTCAGCACAAGTCTGTTGGGTCGGGAGGGAATTCTCAGGTTCTTTGTTCTTGCCCACGTTATCGAGGACGCGTACGGAAACGAGAGCGAGCCCGTCGAGGAACCTTGTATCTGCAGCGTTCTTTTGCTCATCACCAGAGGTGGGCTGAGTGGCAAAAGGAGAACTTTGTCTAAAGGGTCACCTCCTGCTTCGCCAACACACGTCAGGGCCCACAAAACTGCCGCCGCTGCACCAATCCGTCACCCGTTCTGTCTTTCCTTCCAAGGTACTTGAACTCATTTGACCCCCCCCCCCCCCCCCCCCCCCCCC
>UFQX01000097.1:600000-881058 GCA_900497675.1 Arapaima gigas
GAAAGCTTCGGCGTCACGGCGGAAGTCGACTACGACTACGGCTACCCGGTGCTCGTCAATCACGCGGAGCCGACCGCGTTCGCAGCCGACATCGCGCGCCGGATGCTCGGCGCCGAACGCGTCGAAACCGACACCGCGCCGTTGATGGGCAGCGAGGATTTCGCGTTCATGCTCGAAGCGCGCCCCGGCTGCTATGCGTTCATCGGCAACGGGATCGGCAGCAAGGGCGGCTGCATGGTGCACAACCCCGGCTACGACTTCAACGATGACATCCTCGCGATCGGCGCGAGCTACTGGGTTCGCATCGCCGAAGCCTGGCTCGCGGCCTGACGCCCCTTCACCCCATCGTTTCGCGCCCAACCGGGGAGCCCCACATGGAAACGTCCGCCCTTTCGTTCGCCAGCACGCCGGTCGATGCCCGCGCCGCCGCGAAGAAACGCCGGCTGATCGCGGCCGCCGCCGTCGGCAACGCGCTCGAGTTCTACGACTTCACGGTCTACAGCTTCTTCGCGATCCTGATCGGCAAGCTGTTCTTTCCCGTGCATTCGTCGTTCGGGCAATTGATGCTCGCGGTCGCGAGCTTCGGCGTCGGCTTCGTCACGCGCCCGCTCGGCGGGCTCGTGATCGGCATGTATGCCGACCGTGCCGGCCGCAAGAAGGCGATGATCCTCACGCTGCTGCTGATGGCGCTCGGCACCGCGACGATCGCGGTCGCGCCCACCTTCGCGCAGATCGGGCTCGCCGCACCGCTGCTGCTCGTGCTCGCGCGCCTGCTGCAGGGGTTCGCGTCGGGCGGCGAAGTCGGCGCGTCGACGACGCTGCTGCTCGAGCAGGCGCCGCAGCATCGTCGCGGCTTCTACGCATCGTTCCAGTTCTCGAGCCAGGGGCTCGCCGCGCTCGCCGGTGCGCTGACCGGCGTCGCGCTGACGTCGACGCTGAATGCCGCGCAACTCGAAAGCTGGGGCTGGCGCGTGCCGTTCATCATCGGCACGCTGTTCGTGCCGCTCGGCTACTGGCTGCGCCGCACCGTCGAGGAAGTGCCGGCCGCCGCGCCTGCCGCCGCGCGCGACGAGCCGGTTGCATCGCTGCCGCTCGCCGACGTGCTGCGCCATCACGGCAAGGCCGTATTCGCAGGCCTCGGCGTGACGATCGGCGGCACGTCGATCCACTACATCATCGTGTTCTACATGGCGATCTACGGCGTGCAGGTGCTGCACCTGCCGACCTGGCTGTCGATGACGGCCGGCTGCGTCGCGGGTGCAATCCTGATGCTCGTGACGCCGATCGGCGGCCACCTGTCCGACGTCTACGGGCGCAACCGGATCGTCTGGTGGACGCGTATCGTGCTGATGGCTGCGATCTATCCGGCGTTCGTCGCGCTGAACCGCTGGCCCGGCGCCGCATCGCTGCTGTCGATCATCGCCGCGCTGTCGATCGTGCATGCGATCAACATCGGTGCGACGGGCGCGATGCTCGGCGAACTGTTCCCGCGTGCGGTGCGCGCGACCGGCGGCGCGCTCGTGTACAGCATCGGCGTCGCGATCTTCGGCGGCTTCGCTCAATTCTTCGTCACGTGGCTGATCGCGGCGACCGGCAATCCGAACGCACCTGCGTGGTACGCGATCGGCTGCGGTGCGATGACGCTGCTTGCCGTGCGCTGCATGGATGAAAAGGCCGGGAAGGCACTTGACTGACCGGTGGCCGATGCGCGATGCGCGATTGACGTGGTGCGCGCGCATCGTGCATGATCGCTCCATGCGCCACATCACGACCACCACCTCGACCACGACGCGCACGACCGCCTTCGGCGGGCTCGTGCGGCGAGTGCGCGCAAGGTCGTAGCGCCATCCCTCACAGGCCCCGCCGGTTCCGGACGGGGTCTTGTCGTTTCTCCGTCCGTACCGGTCACTCAGGAGAAACGCAATGTCCGAAGTCTCTTCCCCGAAACGCGCACTGCTCGTCGTCGACATGCAGGTCGGCCTGTTTCACGGCCCCGAGCGTCCGTACGACGGCGAACGCGTGCTCGCGAACATCAACCGGTTGATCGGTCGCGCGCATGAAGCCCGTGCGCCGGTGTTCGCCGTGCGTCACACCGGGCCGGCCGGTTCACCGATCGCACCCGGAACGCCGCTGACCGCGCTGGTGCCGGCACTCGCGATCGATACGGCGCGCGACACCGTGTTCGACAAGACGCGGCCGAGCTGCTTCGCGGGTACGCGGCTCGCCGAATGGTTGCGCGAAGCCAGCATCGGCGAGATCGTCATCGCGGGAATGAAGACCCAGTACTGCGTCGACACGGCCTGCCGTGCGGCCGCCGATCACGGCTTTCGCGCGGTGCTCGTGACCGACGCGCACACCTGCATGGACACGCCGGAACTGCCGGCCGAGAGGATCGTCGCGCATCACAACGCGACGCTTGGCGGCCCGTTCGCGACGCTGACGACGACCGACGCGTGCGTGTTCTGACGCACGACGCGCCGATCGGATTGGGGCGCGCGAGAGAGCGCGTTGCGATAACGTCAGCACTGAGCATGCACATCATCGCGTGCCCCGACGGAGCGTGCGACGCATCGCTGCCGCCGAGATGCTCGACGTCTCTCAGCAATACGCCTCATTGGCTCCACCGGTTCCAGACGGGGTCTTTCCGCGTCTCCGTCCATACCGATCACTCTCGAGAACGCGATGGCCGATCCGCTATCTTCAACACGCACTGCCCATCAGCGACACGCATGCCGGGATGCTTTACGGCCTCGAACGTCCATACGAAGAGAAACGCGTGCTCGCCAACATCACCCTGCCGATCCCGTCCCGCGTCGGCGGCTACCGCCTCGACTTTATCTCGACGAGCCGCATCTTGAATTTCACAGTGCGAAACATATTCACGCCGAGATTGAAGGAACGACGGCTGACGCCAAAATCCGTCAATATCGGTTACTGAATATCAATCGCATGCGAATGTAAGCGGCTTTTTCCCGCCGTCGTGCAGTTACCGTAATCGCATCGGACTCATATTTTGGCGTCGGACTATCGGGCTGCGAGAACTCGGAGAATGAAGATTCGACTACGATGACCGTTGGATAATACGACGCACGTCGTGACCTGCAGGGCCTCACGACGTTGAATATGCACGACAAGCTGCGCGGCTACTATGAACAGGAACTGGCGAAGCTGGAAAATCAGTTCGCAACCTTCTCCAACGAATATCCACGAATTGCCGCCCGCCTGAGCTTTACAGGCGGACAGACGGACGACCCGCACATCCAGCGGATGATGCAGGCATTCGCGTTGATTGCAGCCGAAATCCGGGCCAACCTGGACGACGGCGCACCGAAGTTCACCGAAGCGCTGCTTCATGTCTTGCACCAGCACTACTTGCGACCGTTCCCCGCATGTTCGATCGCTCGCTTCGATCCGATCAAGGAATTACCGGGCAAGCCGGTCGTCTTGCCGCGTGGCATGGAGCTCACGTCGCGCGGCGGGGAAGTTCGCTTTCGAACCGCTTATGACGTAACGCTTGCGCCGATCCGCATCGCAAACGCTCAATTCTCCCGCAGCACCGTCGCACCGGCACAAGTCGCATTGCCGCCGAACACAACCAGCTTCATTTCTATCACGATTGAGCCGACGGTCGCCGCCTCGCCGCTCGGCGCCGTTTCGCCCGACACGCTGCGCGTCCATTTCGCTGGAGAACGCCAGACCGTCGTCGCGCTGCTGGATACGGTCCTGCTGCGCGTCCGGGGCGCATTTGTCGAAGCGGACGACAGTGGACGGTGGTTGCCAATTGCAGGGATACCGGTCACTCCGGTCGGGTTCGGCCCGAACGATATGCTGCTGCCGCCGTCGCAAAATTCGCCGCTGGTTCAATCGCTGCTGGAATACGTCGGATTTCCGGACAAGTTCGATTTTGTCGACATTCATTTACGCCGATGTCTTAAACCCGACCAAATGAATCGCGCGCGGCGATTAACTCTGCATCTGGCGATCGAAGGTATGCACGCCGATTCGCGGGTCGCGCAAGCGCTCACCCCGCTATCGGCGGACAACATGGGATTGTTCTGTACACCAATCGTGAACCTTTTTAAGCATATGGGAGTGAAGTCGTCGCGCGGCGAAATCGTCGCAGATTATCCCGTAGTGCCGAAACCGAGCCGACCAGACATACGCGGCATCTATTCGGTTGATGCGGTTCGCGATCTGTCAGACGGGATCGCTATTCCGCCGCTGAATGCATGGGGCATCGGGGCCTGCGAACGGTTCTGGATCACGCGCCACGATCCCTACGCGGCAATCCATCAACCCGGACGTGAAACGTCGCTCGTACTGCTACGAGCGGACGGGACAGCGGTGGCGAAAACACCGCTGCAATTGAGTGCAGACCTCACCTGCACGAATCGCGACTGGCCATCGCGGATGCGGATCGGCTCCCTCAAGGGCGATCTGAAAAACGAAAACGATCAAGTGCCTTGCAGGATTACGCTGCTGAAACAGCCGACGCCGACCTATAGCGCGTCCCGTGAGTCGGAAGCGCAGTGGCGCGTGCTCGCACTGACGACAGCCAACCTGACGCAGTTGACACGCGGGGGGTGGCCGGACTTCGTGAAACTTATGCGCCAACTTGCACCGAGCGACCGACGCGCCGAACACGTCGGGGCGATTTCGTTCGTCAAGCGAAACGTCGTCGAGAGACTACTGGCGATCAAGCCGCATTCGGCCCTAGTGAGAGGCTTCGAAATTGTGATGGCGGCAGATGAGAGGGCGTTCATTGAAAACAGCATGGGTACGCTGATCCTTCTGCTCGACCTATACCTGTCGCGGTACGCGCCAGCCAACAGCTTCACCCAGCTCGTCGTCCTGTCGAAGAACGACGGCTCCGTGATCGTTCGTTGCCCGATGCGGCCGGGCCTCGCGCCGCTGTTGTAGCGTTACACAAGACTCGAGATCAGGTGACAACCGCATGTCGCGCGATGGCCGTGTCGCGCTATCGGAATGCCGTTGTCCTTCATCGATTCATCGCCTTCCTCGATGATGTTCGGCGACACGTTGGGATGCTGCGGACACGACACGCGGTCGCCTTTGCGCGCGACGTAGCGGCCATCGAATTTCATGGTCGATGAGCCCGTTTCGACTTTGCCGCCGTGGTCCGTAGAATCGCCTACTCGAACAAAATTAATAGACACATCTTCACCCTATTCTTGAAATGCACCAAATTTCGACGCGATGCCCCCGATCGAAATTACCACTACGCTAAGTAATTTTACGACCACTCATCATCTCCAGTTAATGAAGATTTCCACTTTTACTTACATGGAGATTTCAATTCATTAACGGAATGTGCTTCCCCAAGCAACACGGCTTCGAAGCCCACGTCATTGTTCAAAAGGTGAGTTTACATATACCCTTTCTTGTCCTCGGGACACGAAGGGTGGCTTAACTTCGTAGAGTTCATGCACCAGCTTCACCGAACGACCGGTGCACCGGCCCCATCAAAGCGATTTCATTCGTCAACGGGAACACCGTCGAGCGATCAAGCCACATTCCGTCCTTGTGAGAGGTTTCGAAATTACGGCAGCGCGGACGAGAGCACACCCATTGAAACAGTATGGGCAGACTGCTCCCACTTCTCGACTGACACCTCTCACGCTGCCCGTCAGCCGACGGCTTTACGCAACTCGTCGCCTTACTAAAGAAAGACGGTTCCCATGATCGCACACTATCCGACGGAGCCAAGCCTCGCGCCGCTGGTGTAGCGTTACACGACGCTTGATATTGAGTGCCAGCCGCATGCCCCCAATGATCGTATCTCGCAATCGAAATGCTATTGTCCATCATCGATTCGCCTCCTTCCCTAGCGAGGTTATGTGACACGTCGGAACCCTGCCGACACGACATGCGATCACTCTTGCGAGCGACGTAGCGGCTACGCGATTTCAGGGCCGACGATCCGGAGCCCATCTTGCCGCCATGGTCGGTAGCATTTTAAGTTCAAACATCATCGGTCATTTAAATTTTAAATACGACATCCCATCAAATCAAATTCCATCCCTAACTGCGAAGAATGGGAATTTTCTCCCTTGCGGCTTGGCCACCCACAACCCAGAAAATACATTTCCCCGCCTAATCGCCGAAAACTCCCCGGTCATTTTTTTTAATGCACCATCAAGATATTCATTCATGAAAATACTCTCCCCATCCTGACGACCAGACAAATATAATTTATTCGATTTGTTTTGATATCGATACTCCCCACGAATCAATGAGTTTTCATTATCGATAGATAACTCCACCGGATATTTCCCAATACCTCCGCGCAGTTCTCCAGAAAAACGTATCTGACTCGTCGGGCAAGCCTCGAAGCAAACAAGACTCTCCGGGGTTACGTCAAGTTGAGCAGAGTAGACATATGCGCGACGTCCAATTATTTTTCCATTGATGTCATGAACAAATGATTCAATCGATCGAAAACCATCTTGTATTGTGATTTTTTGAGGAGATGCCGCTCCCGACTTAAAATTATCCCGCCACTGTGAGGCCAAGTCCCACGAGAACTCTGACAATCTCTGCGGAGTCGTCAGCGCAAGCTCGTCGGCCGACCATACATTGTACCCTCTCTGCGCAGAGGCCTGCATCGCAATCGAAAAATAAATCACTCGATTAAATAGGATTTGACCATCCAACTTCTCAATTCCGACAATCACGAATGACTTGTCATTTGAATCGCTTTCTTTTACGAGATAATATTGATTGCCTCGGAGCATAACATACACATCCTGCATGGACGGGCTGTTAATTTTCTCCCCATCCCGGCCCGCCTTTCCGTCGGGTCGGCGCATCAAATCCCATTGCTTATTGATGTAAAATTCACATTCAACGGATTTTGAACACTCTTCTGAAAACGAAAGTGCTGGAGCAAAGAGTAGCGACAAAATTAAAAAAATACTCGTATACAAGTTCATGATCTAGAATCCTTAAGCAACTCCTCGAACTGCTTAGCGTATTCGGCGAAGATTTTCGCCTTATCGACTCCATTAATTATTCTTCTAGCCGACAAATAGTCGACCTTCGATTTACTTATAAAATCAGACAACGAAAACCCAGTAAACACCCCGTCCCTCATCCCAATTACCATGATCTTTAGCGCCACATCCCATTCACACGCCAAATCTGGCTCACTGACCAAAGGCAACTTTAGAATGTCGGCGAATGTTTCGTATTTCTTCTTCCATGTAATCTGCACGAGCCCGCGGCCCCGATATTTATAGCCATCACCAACCTCAGCATTACCCATACTCCGCGCGTATTCGACTCGCCTACCTGTTGGGCCAACTCCATAGTCAATTTCAGCCTTTTCATAGCTAATTCCTTCTGTTCTAGGCCCAAAAAATACCGACCTATTCCAATCGTAACACTCGATTCTAGCTGTGGCCAGCATATACGCGATTTTTTGTATATCACACCCACCACCAGCCTCGATAAAATATTTTTTTATCCCTTCGAATAATTTTCTTAGATTGGCTTCCGACTCAGAGTTCAGCGGCCCAAGTTTTGTTTTGGGAGAGTTACTATTTTCATACCACCCGAAAACTTCAGAATGACGTGCCTTGTATCCCTCGATAAATTTGTCGATATTAATGCAATCCCCGCATTTGAAATTCCCGATTAAACCAATCGGATGAAAGTGCCAAGGCGAAAGATCCGTGGGGAAACCGTCAACTCCCTTGATTTCCTCCCACCACTGAAGCTTCGCGAGTCGGTCAAGTTCCGTCTTCCACATCTCCTTCTGCGTTTTCATGAGCGGGGAGAGATCTTCCCACTTTCCGAGGCCACCGCCCCACTCGGTTTCATTGCGCACTATAAGGTGCGAGACCGCTTCGGCCATCCAGCGCGTATCCAGTGCGTGCTTCAGTTCCTGCGCCGACACCTTCCCGTCGTGATTCGTATCGATCGCCTTTTCGATCTTCGTGATGAGTTCGCCAGCGTTGACCTTCGCCGCTTCCCCCATAAACTCCGTGCCGTCCTCGTCCGCCAAATATTGCTCAGTCGTATGGATGTGGCGCTTGTACATGTCGGCAGGGCCGACACTACCGTTGTCGACCAATTCGAAACCCGGCCATTCCCAAGGGCTCCGAAACTGTACGCGTGGGTGGTCCGTGTCGCACACCCAGCCTTTCAGTTCGGAGCCATCCTTCGAACCAATCGTGATGTTCCACCAATGATGGCCCTTGTCGTCGATTGCAACGTTACCCTCGCCAAGCTTGTCGAGTTCGGCACGACGAAGCACGTCCCGGAAGTCCGCTCCCGGCCCGCTTGCCTTGGAAACGTCCAGCGGAAAGTTCTGCCAGCCCGCAACATTCGCCGTGCTGATCGTATTCGCGAGGCTGCTTTCCACCCACATCGGATTCCCGACGTTTACTAAATTCTGCGTTGCCTTCTGCTTGCCCTTCGCGGGCACATTTGTCACGCTCTTGGGCTGCACCTTGACCCAGCGCGAACCCTTTGCATCGCCCAGCGGTACAAGCTTCAATCCCGCCTGCGTCAGTTTCTGATCGGGCGCGGGAATTTCGGTGACCAGCCTGGCCCCCGGCTCTATTTCCAGAAGCGGCTTGTTTTTATCGTTCAGTTCTTTGGCACGCGCGCGGCTTCGGTCCATGAAATCTTTGAAATCTGCGCCCGCGAATACTTCGAGATGCAACATCGGGTAGTTCGGCTTCGGCGGTATCGGACTCGCCTTCATGGGCCATTGATACTGGCCTACATGCGCAACGACTTCGCCTGCCTTGACGCGCTGCGGCTCCTTCAGGATCACGACCGTATCAAGCGGCTTCGGATCGACAACGGCATCCAGTTCTCCTTTGAACACGTAGCCCCAAGGCGCGTGAGGGGATACCGGCTTACCCACTTCGGCAGGCAAAATCGTGCCCGATTTGATGGTCTTGATCTTGAGCCAATCTGTGTGTGCGGGATCGCCTTCACCGGCAATCACTTCGGCCCCGGTCGGCAGTATCCCGAGAATCTTGCTCTTACCGTTCGGCAATTCCCGAATGCGCAACCCCGTCTGCGGAGCCGGCGGGGCGACATCTTGATCGCTATCGGTCGGCATCGGTTCGTTCGAGTTGGTGTTGTTGACGGGCAGATTGTCTGCCCCATCGGTACGCGTGGCGGGAGGCTGCACAGGCGCCTTCGGCACCGATTGTGGGTCCTTCGCCTTGTCGCCAACTCGATAATAGCGATCGCCTTCCCAGTACGACATCGGCGTGGGAAGCGCCGGATCGGGCTTCGGGTTCGCCTTGGCCTGCTCAATCGCCTTCTGATAGGTCGCCCAATCCATCGTGTGCATGTACAGGCTGAAAAACACGAGGGGTTTGTCGTTCGCCGGTTTGCTGCTCGGCGCAGGATTATCGGCCGGGGCGGGTGTTGGTGTGGCGGTAGTCGATGCGGGCGCGGGAGCCGATGCGGGGGCCGCCGGTTTCGCGGGTTCTTTCGGTGCCGGTTTCGGCGGTACGGGAGGCAATTTTAGTTCATGCCGAACCAGTACAAAACCGGTCGAGTAGTGCGCAAGACCAAGGTTGTTCGGATACGTCGTTTCCTCGTATTTCGTGTTCAGCCTGTACGCAACAATCTTGCCGTCCGCGATGGCACGCACGCCGCTGTCCTGCTTCAACATCTCCGCGCTGCCATCGGCGAAGTGCACGCCCCCATGCCACATTCCGCTGACGCCCATCGGATAAAAGCCGTTCTCACACTTCGCCAGCGCTTTGAAATACGTCATTGGGTCTGTTGCGTCGGCCTTACCTACCGGTGTGAACGGATACGCCCAGCTCAGCGTGGTATCGGCTGGTTCCGTTGGTTTCGGAGCCGGGTGCGGCGTGGTCGCTGGATGGTGCTTCTTTTTAGGGGTTGTCTTGCTCATGATTCCCGACTCGGATTCGGTTTCAGTATTTTTTGTGATTAGACTGTACCGGTCGCGCGGTTCAACCGGAGAACACGGTGAAACGCCCGCCCTCGGTCGATACCGGCGACGAATGCAGCGGATTTTGCAGTGCACCGCTTGCGGCACCGGCTTTCTCCCAATCCGCGCACTTTTCCACAATCTGCCCCGACGTTGCGTTCTCGATCATGTTCGCCGTCAGTTTGATATACGAACCGTTCGCGCCGATCCAGATTTCGTCGGCAGACAGATACATCTTCTTGCCCGCCGTGATCTTCACATCTTGCGAAGCGGCCAAACTCATCGAATCATTCTGCGCCTGCAGGTCTATCGGGCCGCTTGCCGCGTAGATCTTGACTCCGAGCTTTTCCGCAAACAGGCTGATTTGCTCCAACACACTGGCGAGCAACGCCCGTCCGGCCGCGAGGTTGATGTCCTCCCCGGCGACCACGTTGGTTTGCTTGTTCGCCGTGATATGCGCCGATCCTTGCGTTGAGGCGGCGATGCCTTCCGGACTCGACAGCAGCATGATCGGTTTCGCAAAACCGTTCGCACTGCCCGTACCGCCACCTGCCGTGCGACCGCCTTTGGACGTACCGGCCACGGGGTGCTGCGTTGCGTCCGTGAAAGTTTTCAGTGCATCGTGGCCGTCTTGCTGACTCTGCGCCCGATTCGACTGGCTCGCCTTCGACGTCGCTGCCAGCATTGCTTCAGCGCGGGTAAGCTGTTCGGACGCCGCCGTCGCACTCAGCGGTTGTGTAGTTGCAGGTTGCGTCGAAACGTAGAGCCCTTGTTCGGCCCGCACCGCACCGTAGCCCAATGACTTGAGATCAAAGCCCTGCCCGATGAACGCGCCGCGCGTGTTGCCCGAATGCTGGATCAGATAGCCCAGGTGCAGATGGGAGCTATAACTCGTCGAGTACAAATGCACGCGGTTCTGCCCACTGGCGTCGTCCATCATCAGTTGGTTATAACCTTCACCGCCGTACTCGCGCGACAGCAAGCCCGAAGTCAGCCCGTGCGTGTGCCATTCGGGCATGCTTTCGCCGCCGTGCATTCTGGACAGGATCACGGGACGATCGCAATCGCCGTTGATGAAGCCGATCAAGACTTCGTCGTTCTTGCGCAGTGGAAACATGCCGCCGCGCTTGTTGCCCGCATCGGGCATCGCCGCGCGTATCCATGCCGACACGTTCTGGTCGCCATCATTGAGCCGATTGGACGTCAACCGCACCTTCGCGCGCAGCATCGCATCCGTGTAAATCTCTTCGTCTTCCGGACCGCCGACGATACCGGTCTGAAGCTGCATGATCGGTTTCTTGTGCTCGAACGGACTACGAAACGCGACGCGGCGCCGTTGCGCTTCGATTTCGACGTGAAAGAATCCAACGCCGCCGTCGTCATGGCGCACGGACGAACCCGCACCGCTCGCGCGCGCTTGCTCGACTTCAGCGCGCAGGCTCCTGCGAAAACGCATCAGGTTCTCGAGTCCCGGCACGTTATTCTGGATGAGCCAGTTCACCGAGAGAATCGCCATTTCGCGATCCTGATCCGGTTGTGCGTCATGCACGGGGTGCCCGGTCAGCACCCCATAGCGGCCAGGCCATGCGCAACGCAATGCGCCCACGCCGTAGAAGCGTTGCGCGCGTGAGCGCCATTCCTCGGTGACAACGTTTGCCTGAGCCTCGCCCATGTCGCGATCGGACCACGTATGCGACCCGGTGTATTCGTACTGCTCACCCAGCCCCGGTACATCGTCAAGATCGAACGCAGGCATCGTGACGTGCTTCGAAAGATCCGGACGCTTGTAGTCGAACGTACCTGTGTCGAGTTCGGCCGACTGGATTTCCTGCGAATCGATCCACTCGCTAAGACCATCGAATTCTTCGTTCTGCACTGAGCGGCTAAACAAAATGGTCTTTTGCTTCAACTCGGGAACCGAGAAAAGATCGTCCATGATGACGACCTTGTGCGACTTGCCGTCCTGCGCGATATCGAAACGCGGAAAAAGGCCGAGTTCTTCAAATGTACGGTGGACGTAGTTCCAGTCGGATTCCCATTGCATCCGCTGCGAATACGAGCGCAATGCCTGACGCAGTTGCCACGTAAAGTTACCGGCCGCCTGCGGATACTTCCCAAGCACATCGGACATGGTTTGTTGCGCAGGAGTCTCGATCCAGTCGCGCCGGTCGCTGCCGAGCCGCAGCAGCGCGAGGAACGAATTGAATCGGAGCTGGTAATAGGTGTTGGCTCCGTCTCCGCCCAAGCGACTGAACGCAGTCACATAACCGTGAATCGGCATTTCGCTGCCGTCCGTCTGCCGAATCCACAGCGTCACGGATTGCCGGATCAGTGCCTTCGCCTGAATCGTTTCGAGTCGCGTCGACGTTGCGTCGATCGTGAATTCGAAGTCTCGCCCGAGGCAAGCACGCCCACGGACATAGAGCGGGACCAGCCAGTCTTCGCCAAGCGGCGTATCGAGGCGGACAATGCGTCCGTGTTGCACGTATTGCGTGCGCAGCGCCTTGTTCAGGAGATCGGAAACCATCAAACTACCCCGTACCGTGTAGTAACAAAAACGGCCGCCGAGCATCGCCGGGCGGCAGATTGGTATCTCTTCGCAATAGGAAACGGCCCAGAATTTTTTCTGGCCCCTACAGAGGCCTTCGGCATAGACACGATTCAAACCACATCTGGCCGAACCGGAATTCATCATATCAAAACGAACTCGGATGTGGCTTACGTCATGCTTTCGCGCAAGTCAATGCCGTCAGGCGGTACCGGCACGCAGCCCGTAGGCCACGGCATTCGCTAACAACAGCGCCCACCGTAGCTCGGGCCAGCCAGATAGCGATAAATCGAATAACCGCCGTTTACCTCGAAGCCTCCAGTCCATAAACGTCAGAAACCGTGAATCCATCGAGCGCGAACTCCCCGCAACGCAATGCTCGCGCAAGCCATGCGCCCTCTGCGGGCCAATGGATAGTCGAGCAACGTGCGGTTGGGTACGTGAGAACTGCCGCGGCCGATACGATGCCTCTGATTCCTCCGCCCGACATCGGCATGCTTGCCAGAACGCTTCGCAAGCGCTGTAAACGCAAAAGGCACGGGTTCAATCACCCGTGCCTTTTGCGTATCTGGCGTTGCCTACCTTCAGAACGTATGCATCATCCCGACATACGCCCCCGTCTGCGACTCGCCCGTGATCGGGCTCGTGCCCGACGTCGCATCGCGCGGCGTCGCGAGCAGCGAGAAGTTGGAGTTGCCGCCGTTGCGTACATACGCGACCGTCCCGTACAGGAAGGTGCGCTTCGACAGGTTGTACGTGGTGCCGAGCACGTACATCATCGCGTGGCCCGACGGATCGTGCGATGCATCGCCGCCGCCGTCGCCCACCTTCACGTAGTAACCGCCACCGGTCACGGCCCATTGCGGCGTCGCGGTATAAGTCGCGCCAAGCCAGTAGTGATCGGCACGATCGGCCACGCCGGCCGGGCTGTCCGGCGCCTGGTAGTGCGTATACGCACCCTGGATCTTGAACTTCGACACCTTCACGTTCGCGCCGACGAAGTACTCGCGAGACGCGGTGAAGATGTTGCTGAACTTGCCGTTGTTGTCGCGCAGTTCGTCGTAGATGCCGCGCACGTCGAGCAACGGCGAGTGGTACGAGATCATGATCCCGTCCGAGCGGCCGAAATCGTCGGCCGCGCCGTAGTTGAAGCCGCGCGATTGATTGCCGAACGCGTATTGCGCCTGCACGTCGAAGCCGCCGATCACCGGGCTGTGATATTCGATGTTGTTGCTGGTCTGCTGCCAGTTGCGGCCGCGCACGAGCGAGGCCGACGAAAACGCCTGCTGCACGAACGGGTCGAATTCCCACACGCCGTCGCTGTCGATGAACAGGTTGCGGCCGGCCTGCAGCTGGCCCCACGTGTTGCTCTTCAGCCCGACGTACGCGCGCCGCGACCACATGCGGCCGCCACCCGTCTGGCCGTTCATCACCTGGAACGCGGTTTCCAGGTTGAAGACCGTCGACAGCCCGCCGCCGAGATCCTCGATGCCCTTCAGCCCGAACATGCTGGTGCCCCAGTCGCCGCTTTCGGCGCTCCAGCGGGTCCCGCTGCCGCCATTCGGCTTCGCGATGTGGTTCAGGTATTCGATGCCGCCGTCGACGCGGCCGTACAGCGTCACGCTCGTCTGCGCAAAAGCGGCCGCCGGTGTGGCGGCCGCGATCAGCCATGCGAAATGTTTGAGTCGCAAAATGATGCCCCCTCGGAGTCTCGACCTTCCAGCGCGCGCCCCATGCGCGCGCCCCGGGTCCGTTTATCCGCGATCGATCGAAAAACGCCCGGGGCCCGCCGCGCAAAGCGCGAGCAGGCCGCCGGCGATCGCGATGTTCTTGTAGAAATGAATCATGTTGTTGATCTGCTCGCCGCCCGTCATCGTCCAGTAGTGGTGGCCGATGATGCCGGTGCCGATCGTATAGAGCGCCAGCAGCAGCGCGAGCGCCCGCGTCTGGAAGCCGACCAGGATCGCGACCCCGACGAACAGCTCCATCACGACGGAGATCGCGGCGGAGATGATCGGCGCGGGCGCGCCTTCGGAACCCATGAACGCGATGGTCCCGGGGAAGTCGACGATCTTCTTCCAGCCGAACATGATGAACAGGATCACGAGCAGGATCCGGGCAAGCAGCAGCAGCACATCGCGCTGGGACGCGAGAAACGGTTGATTCGGTGTCATGGTGTCGATCAACGAAAACGATGCGCGTAGCCCGAACAGCGCCGGCGCACCGGATTGCGAATGAACCAGGACGGGCGGCCGCCTGCGCCGCCCGCCCCGCTCTGCAACAACCGGCATCGGGCAGCGACCCGATGTGCTGTACTCCTCCTCTTGTCAGTTATCGCCCTGCTTCGTCACGCGCCGCATCAGCGCAGCTTCGCGACGTCCTGCTCGGTCACCTTCGCGGCCGGATTGCCGAACTGCCCGGTCAGGTAGTTCGTCAGCGCGGCGATCTGCGCATCCGACAGCTCGTGGCGGAACGCCGGCATCCCGACGTCCTCGCTGCCGGCCTTGCGCTGCACGCCGTTCAGGATCACCTGCACGAGGTTGGTCGGATTCGGTGCGCCGACCGTCGTGTTGTGGAACAGCGGCGGGTAATAGCCGTCAGGCGTGCCCTTGCCCTGCATCTGGTGACACGTTGCGCAGTTGCCGAGATAGAGCCGTGCCGGGTCGATGCCCGACGACGCGAGCGCGACGCCGCGCAGCGTCAGGCCATCTTCGGCCGGCTTGCCCCACGACGCGCGCGACTGCTTCGCATCGCCGCTGGCAACGGCCGGCACCGTGCGAATGTACGTCGAGATCGCGCCGATGTCGGCTTCGGTCATCTTCGAGAAGCTGTGCTCGATCGCCTCGGCCATCGGGCCGGCCGCCTGCGCGAGACCCGGCACGCTGCCGGTGCGCAGGTACTGGACGAGCTGCTGCTGCGTCCAGCCGCCGATCCCCGCGTTGGCGTCGGACGTGATGTTGTAGCCGTCCCAGCCCGCGAGCACCGAGCCCGACAGGAAGCTGCCGCCCGTCTCGTCAAGCGACTTCTCCTGCATCGCGATGCCGCGCGGCGTGTGGCACGTGCTGCAGTGCGCCAGGCCCTGGACCAGGTACGCGCCGCGGTTCCACTCGGCGCTCTGCGCCGGCTTCGGCTCGTACGCGCCGTCCTTCAGGAACAGCCAGTTCCAGATCTTCAGCGGCCAGCGCATGCTCAGCAGCGCGGGGATCTCGTTCTTCGGCGGCGCCTGCTTGACCGGCTCGACACCGTGCATGAAGTACGCGTACAGGGCCTTCACGTCGTCGTCGTTGATCTTCGCGTACGACACGTACGGCATGGCCGGATACAGGTTGTCGCCGTTCTTCGACACCCCGTGGCGCACCGCGCGCTCGAAGTCCTCGGCCGACCAGTTGCCGATGCCCGTGTCGGGATCGGGCGTGATGTTGCTCGTGTAGACCTTGCCGAGCATCGGGATCGGCATGCCGAGGCCGCCCGCGAACGGCTTGCCGCCCTTCGCGGTGTGGCACGCCATGCAGTCGCCCGCGACCGCGAGATATTCGCCGCGCTTGACGAGCGCCGGATCGGCCGCATCGGCCGCGCGTACGAGACCCGGCAGCGCGAGGCAGCCGGCGAGGAGGAAGGTGAGAGTAGATTTCCGCACGGTCAGACTTCCTTCTTCAGCGTGTCCGACATCCGCAGCGCAAGCGCCGCGATCGTCAGCGTCACGTTCACCGTACCGACGGTCGGCATCGTCGAGCTGCTCGAGATGAACAGGTTCGGATGGTCGAACGTGCGGCAGTCCTTGTCGACGACCGAGTCGCGTGCATCCGCGCCCATGATCGTCGCGCCCGTGATGTGGTTGTTCGGCGCGAACTCGTCGTTGAAGACGACTTCGGTGCCGCCCAGCACCTTCGCGGCCGTCGCGTAGACCTCGCGCGTGTGCACGGCGCCGCGCTTCACGTAGTCGTCGATCGCATACGTGATCTCGGGGCGCGGGATGCCGATCGCGTCGGTGGCCGTCTTGCTCGGCACGATGCGGTTCTCGGGTTGCGGCAGGATTTCGTGGAAGCAGTCGAACTGCACGTAGCGCGCGGAACGGTCGCGGATCTGCGCGTCGAGCTCCTCGGGCTTCATCAGCTTGCCGCCCTTGAAGATCTTCTGCGTTTCCTGGTTGATGCGCGACATGTTCGACAGGTGGATCTTCTTCGCGGCTTCGGTCGCGCGGAACGGGCCGTCGCGGAAACCGATCAGCGACGTCATCTCCTGCGGGCCGCGGCCCGGCCACAGCTTCTCGTTCGCGTAGAACGACACGCCGGTGCCCGGGTGATCCATCAGGTTGCGGCCGACCATGTCCGAGCTGTTCGCGACGCCATTCGGGAAATCGCGGTTCGCGGACATCAGCAGGATCTTCGGCGTCTCGATGCCGTTCGCCGCAATCACGAAGTACTTGCCTTCGACGCGATGGTCGGCGCCCGTCTTGTCCTTGTAGACCGCCGCGGTGATGCGCTTGTCCGGCCCGGTCTCGAGCTTGTAGACGACCGCGCTGTCGATCAGCTTCGCGCCGGCCAGCTCGGCCTTCTCGACGTGAACGATACCGTTGTACATCGCGCCGATCGGGCAGATCGGCATGCAGTTGTTGTTCCCGCAACAGGTCGGCCGGCCGTCGTACGGGCGGCTGTTGCGCGCGACCGGCTCGGTCACCACGTGGAACTTCGGGTCGTAGCCGTTGAGCGCGCTCTTGATCGTCTGCTCGTTGAACGACAACGGCAGCGGCGGCATCGGGTACGGCTCCTTGCGCGGCGAGTACAGGTCTTCCTCGGGGCCCGGGCCCCACACGCCGAGTTCCTCTTCGGCGCGCTGGTAGTAATGCTCGAGGTCGTCGTACTGGATCGGCCAGTCGCGGCCGACGCCGTACACGGTCTTCATCTTGAAGTCGTTCGGGATGAAGCGCCACGCCGATGCGGCCCAGTGCCACGTCGTGCCGCCCACCGCGCGGATGTACTGCGAGTTGAACTTGTGCTCGCCCTTCAGGACCAGGTAGTCGTTCGGCGGGCCGTATTCCGGATGCGGCGCCCATGCGCTCGACGGATACGGCGCCATGAAATCGGTCTTGTCGACCTGGTTGCGGAAGCGCTCGACGATTTCCCAGCGCGGCATGCGCGGGCCGGCTTCCAGCAGGATCACGGACTTGCCCGCCATCGCGAGCTGGTGTGCAACGATCGCGCCTGCGACACCCGATCCGACGACGACGACGTCGGCCTTTTGCGTATCGGTATCGGCCATCAGGCTTGCCTCTCGATCGGTTTTTCGGCCCAGAAGCCGGGTTTGTTGGGGCAATACGACGGGATCACGAGCGTATCGGATACGACGCTGAACATTAATGCTTCTTCGTAGGTAATCACGACGTTATCGACGATACCGAGATACCACGCTTCAAGAATCTTCAGCGCGAGCGCTTCCTGATCGGGATTCAGCGAACCGGACGCGAGTGCGCCGGCGAGTTGCGGCAGGCTGTCGGCCGTCTTGAACGAACCCTTCTGCAATGCCTGCAGGAAGCGCTGGCCGAGCACGCGGCTCAGCCCCTTCTTGCCTGTCACTGCTTCGGAGAGCGTCATGAACGTATCGAGCGGCGCGGTGCCGGGATCGTCGGCCAGGGCCCGCAACGCCAGCGAGCCGGTGAGGCCCGCCGCCGTCAGCGCCAGTGCGCCCTGCAGCCATTGACGTCGTGTGATGCCTGTTACGGCTGCGTCGCCTGTGCGACGCGAGTGGGGAGTGTTGTCGTTGTGCATGTTTCCTTCTCTCGAACACCGGATTCGGGAAAACCACGCTTGATATTTCTCAAACATTGGCGCGGACCTGAAATGTACGCGCACAAATCGGATCGAACAATCTTTTTATAGTCCATTAAATGTTCCGCAATCCGAGACAATCGACATTTCGCTGCATTTTTGTGTCGTTGACGCGACAAATCTGCGGCACGCACCCCAGTGTCGCACGCCGACGACACACCGTGCAGCGCGATGCGCGCGCAGGTCGGTCGGTTAGAATCGCGTGCAATCAAACAGAAAGCTTCCCTCCAAGGGCAACGAGCGATGAAGCAACGCGACAAACAGAACAAAGCAAAGCGAACCGACCACACCACCCGGCTGCTCTGGCGCATCGGCGCCGTCGCGGCGCTCGGCGGCGCCACGGCGCTGTCGCTGCATGCGGGCGCGGCGCGCACGGTGAGCGTGTCGCCGCAAGGCACCGTCACCGAGGTCCGGCAAACCGTCGTCAAGTTCGACGAACCGATGGTCGCGTTCGGGTCGGCCTCCGCGCCGAATCCCGCACGCGTCACCTGCAACGATTCCACGGCGGCGCGCGGCCAGGGACACTGGCTCGACGACAAGACCTGGGCTTACGATTTCGAAAACGACCTGCCGCCCGGCGTGCGCTGCTCGGTCGCGCTCAACGACACGCTGCGCTCGGTCGCCGGCAATGCGGCCAGCGGCCCGCGCCGCTTCACGTTCCAGACGGGCGGCCCGTTCCCGGTGAACGTCCGCCCCGGCTCGCGCGAGATCGAGGAACGGCAGATGTTCGTGCTGAAGCTGAACGGCCCGGCCGAACCGCGCTCGGCGCTCGCGAACATCTGGTGCGAAGCAGCCGGCATCGGCAACCGCATTCCCGTCACGGCCGCCGACGACGATGCGCGCAATGCACTTCTCGACCATTTCGGTCTGAAGAAGGATGCCGCGCGGGTGCTGACGCTGTCGTGCGCACAGGCGCTGCCGGCAAGCGCGAAGATGCAGCTCGTGTACGGCAAGGGCGTCACGAGCCCGAGCGGGATCCCGAACGAAACGGAACGCCGCTTCGATTTCACCGTGCGCGCCCCGTTCGCCGCGAGCTTCTCGTGCGAACGCGAAAACGCGAAGGCGCCCTGCACGCCGCTGCGCCCGCTCACGCTGTCGTTCAACGCGCCGATCTCGCGCAAGAATGCCGAGGCGATCAAGCTGCGCGGCCCGGACGGAACGCTCTCGCCGACCTTCGCGGCCGACGACAAGAGCGAGGAAGTCACCACCGTCACGTTCAACCCGCCGCTGCCCGAGCAGGCCGGCCTCACGATCGAGTTGCCGTCGGGCCTGCGCGACGTGACCGACCGCTCGCTGTCGAACGCCGACCTGTTCCCGCTCGCGACGCGCACCGCGCCGATGCCGCCGCTCGCGAAGTTCTCGTCGGGCACCTTCGGGATCGTCGAGCGCTTCGCCGAACCCGATTCGCCCGCGCTCGTGCCCGTCACGCTGCGCAACGTCGAGGCCGACCTGCATATCGACGGCCTCAACACTCAAGGTGCGCAATTCTCGAACCTGAAGGTCGACGACGACACCGCGATTCGCCAGTGGATGCGCACGGTCGACCGCTTCGACAACTGGTCGATGACGGCCGGCTCGATCGACAGCCAGATTCCCGGCCTGCTCGAACGCAAGGGCCAGCATCCCGTGTACGTGCCGCGTGAAGCCGGCGAGAAGGCGCCCGCGCCGAAGGATCGCCGCATCGACGTGCGCTCGCTGACGCTGCTCAAGGGCCAGCCCGGCGTGCAGGCGCTGACGCTGCCGAAGGCGGACCCGAAGGCGCTGCGCCCGTTCGAAGTCGTCGGCGTGCCGATCGAGAAGCCTGGCTTCTACGTGCTCGAGCTCGCGTCGCCGGCGCTCGGCCGCTCGCTGCTCGCGAAGCCGTCGAGCATGTACGTGCGCACCACGGTGCTCGTCACCAACCTCGGCGTGCACCTGAAACAGGGCCGCGAAAACAACCTCGTGTGGGTCACGACGCTCGACAAGGGCAAGCCCGTGCCGAACGCGCAGATCCGCGTATCGGACTGCAACGGCGACGAGATCGCGTCCGGCAAGACCGATGCGCAGGGCCTGCTGAAGATCGACGGCGCGTTCGAATCGAAGCGCGCCTGCAGCTCGTCCGATTCGGAGCAACGCTTCGACGACTACTTCGTGTCGGCCCGCGTGAACGATCCGAAGACGGGCCCCGACATGGCGTTCGTCAGCTCGGGCTGGAACCGCGGAATCGAATCGTGGCGCTTCAACGTGCCGACCGACACGGACAGCGCACGCACCGTGCGCGCGCATACGGTCTTCGACCGCACGCTGCTGCGCGCCGGCGAAACCGTGTCGATGAAGCACTTCATTCGTGCCGAAACGCTGCAGAGCCTTGCGTTCCCGGCGCAATACCCGACGCGCGTGACGATCCGCCATCTCGGCACGGGCCAGACCTACAAGCTGCCGCTCACGTGGGCAGCCGACCACAGCGCGGACACGCAGTTCACGCTGCCGGCCGCCGCGAAGCTCGGCGAATACAGCGTCGAGCTCGAAGGCGGCCCGGAAGACGCCCCGACCGCCACCTATTACAGCGGCAGCTTCCGCGTCGAGGCGTTCCGCCTGCCGGTGCTGAAGGGGTCGATCGGCGCGCGCGACGCGCAGAAGAGCCCGCTCGTCGCCGTGAAGGAAGCGCCGCTCGCGGTGCAGATCGACTACGTATCGGGCGGCGGCGCATCGAACCTGCCGGTGCAGGTGTCGGCGCTGATGAAGTGGGCGTCGCCGCCGTTCGCGGATCGCTTCGAGGACTTCAGCTTCACGCCGTATCGCGCCGACAAGAGCGACGGCAACGCCGACGACGATTCGCAGGACGGCGACAACGCATCGGCGTCAAACAACGATCCCGACGCAACGAAGCTGATCGCCGACAAGCTGCCGCTGACGCTCGACCGCAACGGCGCGGGCTCGGTCACGCTCAAGGGCCTGCCCGACGTCGACGCACCGAAGCGCATCGCGCTCGAAGCGACGTTCGCCGACCCGAACGGCGAAGTGCAGACGATTCGCGGCGACACGATCCTGTGGCCGGCCGCGGTGGTGGCCGGCATCAAGGCGGGCCGCTGGGTATCGGTCGGCCAGCGCGTGCCCGTGCAGGCACTGGCGGTCGACCTGCAAGGCAAGCCGCGCGCGTCGGTGCCGATCGAGATCAAGGGTGTCGCGCACATCACGACGTCGTCGCGCAAGCGGATGGTCGGCGGCTTCTATGCGTACGACAACAAGAGCGACACGCGCGACCTCGGCGTGCTGTGCTCGGGCAAGACCGACGACAAGGGCCGCATGGCCTGCGACGCGACGCTCGAACAGGCCGGCAACGTGCAGCTGATCGCGGTCGCCAAAGACGGCGACGGCCGCACGTCGAACGCATCGACGTCGGTGTGGGTCACGCGCGAGGACGAGCTCTGGTTCGGCGGCGACAACACCGACCGGATCGACGTGATCCCCGAGAAAACCGCGTACGAGCCGGGCGAAACCGCCCGCTTCCAGGTGCGCATGCCGTTCCGCTACGCAACCGCGCTGGTCGCGGTCGAACGCGGCGGCGTGATGGAAACGCACATCGTCGAGCTCAACGGCAAGAACCCGACGGTCGACCTGAAGGTCGACGAATCGTGGGGGCCGAACGTCTACGTGTCGGTGCTCGCGCTGCGTGGCCGGATTCGCGAGGTACCGTGGTACTCGTTCTTCACGTGGGGCTGGAAGGCACCGGTCGAATGGGCGCGCGCGTTCTGGCGCGAAGGCCGTCACTATGAAGCGCCGACCGCGTTCGTCGACCTGTCGAAGCCCGCGTTCCGCTATGGTCTCGGCGAAATCAAGGTCGGCACGGGCGTGCATCGTCTCGGCGTGACCGTGACGACGGATGCGACGCGCTACACGGTGCGCAGCAAGGCGCAGGCGCACGTGAAGGTCACGCTGCCCAACGGCCAGCCCGCACCGGCCGGCACGCAAATCGCGGTCGCGGCCGTCGACGAGGCGCTGCTCGAACTGATGCCGAACAACAGTTGGGACCTGCTCGACGCTATGCTGCGGCGACGCGCGTACGGCGTCGAGACATCCACGGCACAGATGGAAATCGTCGGCCGCCGCCACTTCGGCCGCAAGGCCGTGCCGGCGGGCGGCGGTGGCGGCAGCGCGCCGACGCGCGAGCTGTTCGACACGTTGCTGCTGTGGAATCCGCGCGTGACGCTGGATGCGAACGGCAGCGCGACCGTCGAGGTGCCGCTGAACGACGCGCTCACGCGCTTCCGGATCGTCGCGATCGCTGCGGTCGGCCCCGACCGCTTCGGCACCGGCAGCACGTCGATCCGCAGCACGCAGGACCTGCAGCTGATCTCCGGCCTGCCGCCGCTCGTGCGCGAAGGCGACGCGTTCCGTGCGCAGGTCACGCTGCGCAACACGACCGACCGTGCGATGCAGGTCGTCGTGACGCCGCGCGTGACGGGCCTCGACGTCGCGCCGCAAACCGTCTCGCTCGCGGCCAACACGGCCACCGAGGTCGCGTGGACGATCACCGTGCCCGAGCAGGCGCTCGACGCGGCCGGTGCGCTGAACTGGCGCATCGAGGCGGCCGAGCAAGGCGGCAAGCGCGCGGCCGACGCGCTGGCGGTCGCGCAGAAGGTCGTGCCCGCGCTGCCGGTCACGGTCCAGCAGGCGACGCTCGCACAAGTCGACGGCACGCTGACGGTGCCGGTCGCCTCCCCGGCCGGCGCCGCGAACAACGCGCAAGGCCTGCCGCGCGGCGGCATCGCCGTGTCGCTGCAGTCGAAGCTCGCCGACGGGCTGCCCGGCGTGAAACGCTGGTTCGAACGCTATCCGTACCGCTGCCTCGAACAGCAGACGTCGCGCGCGATCGGCCTGCGCGACCCCGCGCAATGGCAGGCGCTGATCGCACGCATGCCCGTCTATCTCGACAGCGACGGGCTCGCAAACTACTTCCCGCCGTCGTCCGACGATTCGCATGCCGGCAGCGCGACGCTTTCGTCGTACCTGCTCGTGGTGTCCGACGAGGCGAGCCGTCTCGACCCGCGCTTCGCACTGCCGGAAGACCTGCGTACGCAGCTCGAGGCCGGGCTCGTGCGCTTCGTCGACGGCCGCCTCGAGCGCAACGCGTGGGCGCCGCGCCAGGATCGCGACCTGCGCAAGCTGGCCGCGATCGAGGCGCTGTCGCGCTACGGCGCCGCGCAGGGCCGCATGCTCGGCTCGATCGAGATCGCGCCGAACCAGTGGCCGACTTCCGCGGTGATCGACTATCACGCGATCCTGACGCGCGTGAAGGACATCCCGCAACGCGACGAAAAACGCGCGCAGGTCGAACAGATCCTCCGGGCACGCCTCACGTATCAAGGCACGCAGCTCGTCTTCTCGACCGCACGCGACGACGACCTGTGGTGGCTGATGACCAGCAACGAGACCAACGCGGCACGTCTCGCGCTGGAATTCGCGGGCGACCCGGCGTGGAAGGACGAAATGCCGCGCGTGACGGCCGGCCTGCTGGCGCTGCAACGCCAGGGCGCGTGGCAGACCACGACGTCGAACGCGCTCGGCCTGCTCGCGATCGAGCGCTTCTCGCGCACCTACGAGAGCACGCCGGTCACCGGTGCGACGAAGGTCGCGCTCGGCGGCGACGCGCGTACGATCTCGTGGTCGCAAGGAGCGGCACCCGCGGCCGCCGACACGCCTGCGTCGGCAACCCCGGCCACCCGCGCCGCCGCGGCCCGCAGCGTGATGCTGCCGTGGCCGCGCGCGTCGCAGGCGCCGGCCACGCTGTCGGTCACGCAGGACGGCACGGGCCGCCCGTGGGCCACGATCGAAAGCCTCGCGGCTGTGCCGCTGCGTTCGCCGTTCGCGGCCGGCTACCGGATCACGAAGACCGTCACGCCCGTATCACCCGCGGTCAAGGGCGTGCTGACGCGCGGCGACGTCGTGCGCGTGCATCTCGACATCGATGCGCAGAGCGACATGACGTGGGTCGTCGTCAACGATCCGGTTCCGGCCGGTTCGACGATCCTCGGTTCGGGCCTCGGCCGCGACTCCGAAGCGGCGACGCAGGGCGAGAAGTCGCCGGACGGCGCGTGGCCGGCGTTCATCGAGCGCGATTTCGACGGCTACCGCGCGTACTACGACTATCTGCCGAAGGGCAAATTCTCGGTCGAGTACACGGTGCGGCTGAACAACGTCGGTACCTTCGGGCTGCCGCCGACGCGTGTCGAGGCGCTGTACGCGCCGTCCGTGTACGGCCTGTGGCCGAACCCGCCGATGACCGTGAAACCGGCCGAAGCGGGCAAGTAACGAGACCTTGATGATCGATCCGGTATTGCCGCGGCCGGCGCGTTTCGCCGGCCGCGTATTCGTCGCAATCGTGCTGGCCGCGCCGCTCGTCGCACACGCGCTGCCGAGCTACGACGAAGTGCGCCGCAACTGGCGCAGCTCCGACTGGGTGCTGCTCGCACGCGACGGCACGCCGCTGCAGCGCACGCGTGTCGACCTCACCGAACGGCGCGGCGACTGGGTGTCGCTCGCCGATGTGTCGCCCGCGTTTCGCGAGGCGATCGTCGTGTCCGAAGACAAGCGCTTTTATGAACACAGCGGCGTCGACTGGCGCGGCATCGCCGGTGCCGCATGGGGCAACCTGTGGAACGAGCGCACGCGCGGCGCATCGACCGTCACGATGCAGCTCGCCGGGCTGCTCAGCGATTCGCCGCGCCGCTCGGGCCAGCGCTCGCTGCCGCAGAAGGCGACGCAGGCGGTCAACGCGCTGCTGCTCGAACGCGGCTGGCGCAAGGATCAGGTGCTCGAGGCGTACCTGAACCTCGTGCCGTTCCGTGGCGAGACGATCGGCCTCGCCGCGCTGTCGCAGGTGCTGTTCGGCAAGGCGCCGTCGGGCCTCGATGCACGCGAAGCCGCGATCGCGGCCGCGCTCGTGCGCGCCCCCAACGCAACACCCGCAAAAGTCGCCGAGCGCGCGTGCCGGATCCTGCGCGACATGCATGCCGAGCAGGCCTGCGCGTCGCTCGACGGCTACGTACAGCTCGTCATCGCGCGCCCGGCCAGCGCCGCGCGCGACGACGGCGCCGCACTCGCCCCGCACTTCGCGCGACGCATCGCGGCCGAGGTCCGGCCAACGGCCGGCGCGCAGATCCGCACGACCCTCGATGCGCCGCTGCAGCGCTTCGCGCGCGACACGCTGGTGCGCGCGCTGACCGAGCTCAACGCGCCCGCGCACCGGCGCAACGTGCAGGACGGCGCAGTCGTCGTGATCGACAACGCGACCGGCGAGATTCGCGCGTGGGTCGGCTCGTCCGGCGCGCTGTCGGGCGCGCGCGACGTCGATGCCGTGCTCGCGCCGCGCCAGGCCGGCTCGACGCTCAAGCCGTTCCTGTATGCGCAGGCGATCGACGAGAAACGGCTGACGGCCGCGTCGCTGCTCGACGATGCGCCGATCAACCTTGCCGCCGGGGGCGGCCTGTACATTCCGCAGAACTACGACAAGGATTTCAAGGGCTGGGTGAGCGTGCGCAGCGCGCTCGGCGGCTCGCTGAACGTGCCGGCCGTGCGCACGCTCGTGCTCGTCACGCCGCACCGCTTCGCGCGCACGCTGACCGCGCTCGGCCTGCCGCTCGCGCAGGAAGGCGATTACTACGGATTCAGTCTCGCGCTCGGCAGTGCGGACGTCACGCTGCTGTCGCTGACCAACGCGTACCGCGCGCTTGCGAACGGTGGCGTGGCCCGCAAGGTCGTCGACCGGCCCGCGCCGGCGCCGGCATCCGGCGCGTCGGCCGCTGCGCCCGCGACCGACGGCACGCGCGTGTTCAGCGAGGCAGCCAGCTTCGTCGTGACCGACATCCTCTCCGACAACAACGCGCGCGTGCGCACGTTCGGCTTCGACAATCCGCTCGCGACGCGCTTCTTTTCGGCGGTCAAGACCGGCACCAGCAAGGACATGCGCGACAACTGGACCGTCGGCTTCACGTCGCGCTATACGGTCGGCGTGTGGGTCGGCAATGCGGACGGCTCGCCGATGTGGGACGTGTCGGGCGTCACGGGTGCGTCGCCCGTGTGGTCGGCCGTCGTGGGCTACCTGCACCGCGACCAGCCGAGCCGTGCGCCGCGCGCGCCGGCCGGCGTCGAGACGCGCCGCATCACGTTCGAACGCGATATCGAACCGTCGCGCAACGAGTGGTTCGTCGCGGGAACGGCCGTCGACACGATCCGGCTCGCCGCCCCCGTCACGCCGGGCAAGGACGGTGCGCGCGCGCCGCTGACGATCGGCATGCCGACCGACGGCACGATCTTCGCGATCGATCCGGACATTCCGCCGAAGAACCAGCGGATCTGGTTCGAGCGCTCGGCCGGGCGCGCCTCGAAATTCGCGTGGCGGCTCGACGACAAGGTGATCGGGCATGCCGATCGCATCGCGTGGATGCCGTGGCCGGGCCGGCACCGGCTCGAACTCGTCGATGCGCGCGGCAAGGTGGCCGATACGATCAGCTTCGAGGTGCGCGGCGCATTCGCGAAGGCGGCCGCGCGCAAGCCTTGAGCGGGTGAATGCGTGAGCCGGCGTTGCCTGTTGCTCGCCCAGGTGATGGCGCCGGCACGCTCACCGCACGACTGACGCCCCGCCGCCGGCGTAGCGGCACGGCGCACGACCCGCTCGACGGCAGCATGCCAAACGGCCGAGCAGCGCCCCGATTCGGGACCTAGAATAGGAACGGCGCCTCACTATCTGCGCCGACCGGTTGCCCCACTCTCGTCAAGGCCCGCGACCATGAACATTCACCCCAGGCGTTTCATCCGCCCCGCGCTGGGCACGCTCTGCCTCGCCACCCTCGCGACGCTTCAGGCGTGCAACGGCGATGCCTGCTTCGGCGTCGATGCCTGCTTCAACAACAACACGCAGACGGTCGCGCTTTCCGGCACGGCCGCGACGGGCGGTGCGCTCGCCAGCGCGCAGGTCACGGTCAGTTGCGTGGCAGGGTCGGCGACGACGCTGACGGATGGCGGCGGCAACTACCGCTTGACGGTCAATGCGGCGCTGCCGTGCGTGATCACCGTGACGTCGGGCGGCACGAGCCTGCATTCGCTCGCCTATGCGGGCGGCACGTTCAATACGACGCCCGAGACGGAGCTGATGCTCGTCTATCTCGCCGCCCAGCTCGGCACGAACACGGGCACATTGATCGGCAATTTCCAGGGGAATTCGCGCTATCAGCAGGCGATGAACAACGCGGACACCGTACAGGCCGCGCAATCGGCCGTGGTGACGAACCTGCAGCAGCGCTATTCGGTGGCGCTCACCGCGCCGGCGTTCCTGACCACATCGTTCACGGTCGGGCAACCGGGTGTCGACAGCGATCTCGCCGCACTCGCGAAAGCCGGTGCAATCGACTCGAACGGGATGCCGGATCCGGCTGCGGTATCGCTGCTGACGCAGGCCGGCGCGGCGCATCCGCTGTAAACGGCCTGTGGTGGAAAGAAATTCGCCCGGTAGCGGCCGTCAGGTGCGCGCTTCGGATTCGCCATCCGCCAGCAACGCCCACCGTTCGTGGTCGCGCCATTCGCCGCCGATGCGCAGATAGCGCGGCGAAAACCCCTCTTTCGCGAAACCGAGCCGCCGAACCAGCGCGATCGACGCGTGGTTGCCGGGCTGGATGTTCGCTTCGAGCCGATACAGCCCGAGTTCGCCGAACGCGACGCCGATCGCCGCGCGCCGGGCTTCGGTCATCGGCCCCGTACGGCTGAACGCCGCCATTCCGTAGTACCCGAGATACGCGCTCTGGAACACGCCGCCGACGATCTCGTTGAGGTTCACCACACCGACCACCGCCCCGGACGTGCGTTCGCGCGCGACGAGGCCGACGTTCGGCCCCGTCAGGCAGCGGCCGAACCACTGGTCGAATCCCGCCTGATCGGTGAACGAATCGACCCACGGGAGATGGTGGCTCCGGCTCGCGCGGTTGGCGGCGATCAGGTCGGCGGCGTCGGCACGGGCGACGCGGTTCAGCAGGATCGGGCTCATGGCTCGTCGACGGCGGGCACTTACGCGGCCTCCTCGCGCCCGCACGCGACGGGCGCGGCCTGCGCCTGCTGCTGCGACAGGTACCGCAACAGCTTGGTGACCATCCACACGACGATGCACGACAGCAGGACGAAGAACACCGCGAGCGGCGTCAGCACGTGAATCGACACGAAGCCGGCCAACCCCATCATCGCGGACGAGACCAGCAGCAGCGCGCACCCGAGGATCGCGCTCGTCAGGCCGGCGATATGCGGAAACAGCGAATTGCCCTTGGCCATCAGCGTCGGATACATCGCGCCCGCGCAGAAGCCCATCACGAGCACCGGCGTCGCGAGCGTCCAGACGCGCAGCCCGACGGTCAGCGCCAGCACCAGCATCGCGACCGACGCGCCCGCCATCACGCGCGCACCGATGCGCAGCCGTTGCTCGGCGCTCGGCAGCCCGGGCCGGTGAATCCGGTTCGACAGGCCGCCGAGGAAATACATCAGCCCGATTCCGAGCGCGAGATAGCCGAAGAAGGTCGGCGGCTTGTGCAGCGTGGTCTGCACCATGAACGGCCCGACGATGTTGAACACGAGCAGGATGCTGTAGCACAGCCCCTGTGCGAGGAAGCAGCTCTGGAACACCGGGCTCGCCAGCACCTTGCCCGCGTTCGTCATCAGCGTGCGCGGCTCGAGATGCACCGGTTTCGGCAAGGTTTCGCGGTAACGCCACAGCAGCGCCCACATCACCAGCGAGTACACGAGCAGGAACACGAGGCACGCGCGCCAGCCGAACCATTCCTGCAGGTGCGCGCCGATCACCGGTGCGACGATCGGCGCGAGCCCCCACGCGATCGACATGTATGTGAACGCGTGCATCAGCGCCTGGCCGGAGAACGAATCGGTGATGATCGCCTTCGCGAGCAGGTTGGTGGTCGCGATCCCGAAGCCCTGCAGGCAGCGCGCGAGCACGAACGTCTCCAGGTTCTGCGCGCCGAGCGACAGCAGGCAGCCGATCGTGTAGATCACGAGCCCGAACGCGAGCACACGCTTGCGCCCGTAGGCATCGGCGACCGGCCCGAAAATCAGCTGGCCGAGCGCGTAGGCCGCCATGTAGCCGGACACGCTCGACTGGATCGCCTGCGGAGTAGTGGCGAACGAACGGGCCATGTCGGGCAGCGCGGGCACGTAGATGTCGATCGCGAGCTGGCCGGCGGACGCGAACAGGCAGATGAGGAACAGCAGGAAACGCGGCGAATTCGACTCGCGCGCGGGAGTGAGCGTGGCGTTCATGACGACGGGGAAGGAGGTCGGGCAGCAGTGCCGCAGCGTCAATGTTCGAATGTCGAACACGCGTGCGTGTCGCGGCGAATTCCGTATTGTGCCTGTTGTTGCATCGGGCGACAGGATTCCCCTGGCACGGGCGAGGTTGAATGCCGATTGCGGCGCGTCCCGACATGCGCTAACCGGCGCCGGCCGGCGGCGGTTTTAATGTTGATTTAAGCCGACGGCGGCATTGTCTCGGATGGCTCACTCCGTGAGCCGCACGTCATTGTTGATTCGATCAATCTCGTTTGATGGAGATACGAAGATGCGATTCCGTTCGTATATGGCGGCGGGCGCGCTGGCGCTGGCGCCCGTGTTCGCCCTGGCCGGGCAGGCCGGCGCGGTTGCCGCCCAACCGATGTTCGTCAACATCGACGGGCAGGCCGTGCCCGTGAAAGCCGAAACGCGGGTCGTCCAGACGGCCGTCGGCCCGATGAAGGTCAGCACGTGGAGCTGGCATAGCCCGCAAGGCGGCGCGAGCTTCGAGATGCAGACGTCGTCGGGCGGCCTGCCGCCCGCGGCGGCGCTGCGGCAAATGCAGGCCGCGCAGTACCGGATGCAGGCGGCTCAGGCACAGATGGTCGCGATGCAGCAGCAGATGATGGCGCTCCAGCACATCGCGTTCGCCAATGCACTGGCGATGCCGATGCCGCAGCCCGTCGGCTTCGCGATGGCGCCGTGGGCCATGCCCGAGCCGGTGCTCGTCATCGTGCCGGCGCAGCCGTCGGTGCGTTCGACGGCCCCGGCAACGCCGGCCGCCCCTGCCGCCCCCGCCACGCGCGGCACGGAAATCAAGGCCTGACACGCGTCGCGCCGCTCGGCGCCACGCGCTCGAACCGCCGGCATACGCCGGCGGTTTTTCATTGCGACGGCCGAATCAATACTGCGCCTGATCCGTCGGATTCCTGAACAGCTGCTTCATCTCCGCCGACAGCGGATAGTCGAGGCTCACGCCCTTGGGCGGAATCGGCTGAGTGAACCACTGGTTGTAGAGCTTCTCGGCCGCGCCCGACGTCTGCATCTTCGCGATCACGCCGTCGACGACATGCTTGAACGCCGGATCGTCCCTGCGCATCATGCACGCGTAGTTTTCGTGGACGAGCGGTGTGCCCGTCACCGTGTACGCGCCCGGGTTGCGGTCCTTCGCGATCTCGCCGTACAGCAGCGGCTCGTCCATCACGAACGCCACCGCGCGCCCGGTCGTGACGTTCATGAACGCTTCGGCATGATCCTTCGCGCTGATGATCGTCATGTTCATCGCCTTCTCTTCGTTGAGCTTGCGCAGCAGGCGCTCGTCCGACGTGCCGGCCGTCGTCGCGACCGTCTTGCCGGCCAGGTCCGCGAAGTCCTTTACGCCGGAATCCTTGCGCGTGCTGAAGCGAATACCGTACAAAAAGATGCTGTTCGAGAACGCGGCCTGCTTCTGCCGTTCGAGCGTGTTCGTCGTCGAACCGCATTCGAAATCGATCGTCCCGTTCTGCAGTAGCGGAATCCGGTTCTGCGACGTGATCGGGATTTCCTTCACCGCGAGGTTCGGCGCGTTCAGTTCCGTCTTCAACTGGTCGATGATGCGCGACGCGATGTCCCGCGAATAGCCGATGTTCTTCTGCTGGTTGTCCGAATACGAGAACGGCACCGACGATTCGCGAATGCCCAGCGACACGACGCCCGTGTCCTTGATCTTCTTCAGCGTGCCGGTGAGGGCCTGCGCGTGCGCGGTGCCCGCCAGCGCACAGGACAGCGCAACGGCCAGCCAGCGTAAGCGGCGATCCATGCTTTTCTCCTGACGAAACGTTGATCGAATCGCGATCGTACGCCCGACAAAATTCGCGTCGCATCAGGGAAAGCGTAATCAACCTTCCACCGCGGCCGGGCCGTGAAAGATGTTTTCCGTACCGCGCAAACCGGCCCGCGCCGCACGTGTCGCCCGACCGGCCGCGCACGCACTCGCCCCACCTTCTGTGCCATGTGTTCCAAACGCGCGTTCATGCTGCAACGCACCAACGTAATCGTTTGCGCCCACCCCGGTTTTTCTCGTGAAACGCACTCAAGAAGCCGCCGCGCTGGCCGTTACCCAGTGCATGGCGCGTCGCAGCAACCTTGCTGCAACCGTCAGACAAAAAAGACAAGGTCCGGGTCAGCCGGACCAGCGCCACCGCCGGCACGACGGTTATCTACGAGGATCGAGTTTCAACATGAGAACCAAGCGTTTCAATTTTGCGCTGGCGCGCTCCGCACATGCGCGCATGCTCGCCGGCATGCTGTCCGCCGCCGCCCTCCTGCCCCTCGCCGGTTGCGGCGGTGGAGGCGGCGGCGACGGCAGCAACCCGTCTTCTTCCAACGCAGCGCCAGCCCCTGCCCCCACGCCGTCTCCCGCGCCCTCCAATCCCACGAGCCCGCCCGCGTCTTCCGGCAGCAATGCGTGCACGACGCAGCAGGCCGCCGTGCAGATGGCGGCGCAGACCGCGCCGACCGAACCGCCGATCGATCACCTGATCGTCAAGCTGAAGACGCTGACGGCCACGCGTGCGATGGCGGCCACCGACAACGGGACGCGGCTCGACGCGGTGATCCAGCGCTCGATGACGCGCTGGACCGCGCCGGTCACCGGCAGCGCACGTGCCTATGCGAGCACGGTCGGGCAAACGCCGGTGAACGTGCAGGTCGAACGGACGATCTCGAACGGCGCGACCGTGCTGTCGCTCGGCCAGCGCATGGCCGCCACCGACGCAGCCGCGCTCGCGCAGGCATTCGCAGCCGATTCGGATGTCGACTACGCGGAACCGGATCATCCGATGCAGATCCGTGACACGCCGAGCGACCCGCTCTACAGCCAGCAGTGGTACCTGTCGGACCCGACCGCCGGTATCAACCTGCCGCCCGCGTGGAGTGTGACCAAGGGTTCGCCGACCGTCGTCACGGCCGTGCTCGACACCGGCTACCGGCCGCACGCCGACCTCGTCGGCAACCTGCTGTCCGGGTACAGCTTCATCAGCAACGTCAACACCAGCAACAACGGCCTGACCCGCAGCTCCGACGCAACCGACCCGGGTGACTGGGTCACGCAGCAGGAACTCGACAACGCAAACGGCCCGTACTATCACTGCGCGAGCCAGCCGAGCGACAGCAGCTGGCACGGCACCCGCGTGATGGGCGTGATCGGCGCGACCGCCAACAACGGCACCGGCATCGCCGGCGTGTCGTGGCTCGGCCAGATCCTGCCGGTGCGCGTGCTCGGCAAGTGCGGCGGCACGACGAGCGACATCGCCGACGGGATGCGCTGGGCCGCCGGCATCGCGGTGAACGGCGTGCCGAACAACCCGCGCCCCGCGAAGGTCATCAACCTGAGCCTCGGCGGTGTCGGCGCGTGCAGCACGACGTTCCAGCAGGCCATCGACGACGTGACCGCGAAGGGCGTGACCGTCGTCGTCGCCGCCGGCAACGACGGCCTGTCGACCGGGCTCGACCAGCCCGCGAACTGCCGCGGCGTGATCAGCGTCGGCGCCACCGACGCGACCGGCCGCCGCGCGTCGTTCAGCAACTTCGGCCCCGATGTCTCGCTGAGCGCGCCGGGCGTCAACATCCTGTCGACGTCGAATACCGGCACGACGACCCCGGGCTCGGACACCTACGGCCTCGCGAACGGCACCAGCCTCGCCACGCCGCAAGTGACGGGGGTTGCCGCGCTGATGTTGTCGGTGAACGGCAACCTCACGCCCGCGCAGATCCAGCAGAAGCTGCAGGGCGGCACGCGCACGACCAAGCTCGCGGCCGGCACGTCGTGCACCGCGATGCCGGCAGGCTCGGGCATCCTCGACGCAGGGGCCGCCGTCGCATCGGCCAACTGATACGCCACCCTTCTGCCCCGCCCCGGCCGCGCGCATGCCGATATCGCATGCGCGCGGCCGTTTCATTGGCGTCGATCCGACGGCGCGCCGTGCACGCATCACCCCGATTACGTTTCTCGAAATAACGACTGACAAAAAGGTTGACGCTTCGCACAGCGACCCATTACCATCGCTCCCGTCTAATTACATGGAGTGTTCTGTGAACACCGATGCGAGTTGTAGTTGGTCCTTGACCAACTTGACTGCTGCCTGAGGAAAACGCGCAGAGCCTCGTCTTCTGCCGCATCCCGGGAAGCAGGATGCGGCGTCCTTCCGGCCTGACTTGACTGGCCAGATCTCCCGCCGAATTTTCATTGTTGTCGAATGCACGCGATGCGCCGTCGCGCGCGTGCGTTCGTGTTGCGCGCAGCGTCAGCCGCGCGCGCTTTCCGTTCGCGTGCCGTCCGGCCGCGCGCCTTCGTGCGTGCGTCGCTATCGATCGCCCGCGCCAATTACTCGCAACCGACAGGAGTGCAGATGAACTCAGACGACAGTAGTCGATTACCGCTCGCCGGTGCGACGCTGCGCACTGCCCCTCCGGCCGCACCGCACGCGCCGGCGAGCGTTCCCGCCTTCACCGATCCACAGCCGATCGCGCCTGACGCGACGCGGCGGGGAGCGTTCGTGCGTCGATAACGTCACGGCCGCTCCCCGCCCGCCGCCTCGTGCGCAAGGAGCGACTCATGACAACACGACACAACACATCGCAAAAGAAACAGCGCGGCTTCATCAAGGCCGGCGCCGGCCAGCAGAACGACCCGCGCATCATGCGCGCCGCGCAGGAAGCGGCCCGGCCGCTCGAAGACACGCTGAAGTCGCTGAACACCAGCACGCGCGGCCTCACCTACGACCAGGCCGCCGACCGCCTGCAGCACTACGGCCCGAACGAAATCGCGCACGACAAGCCGCCGCACTGGACCCGCCAGTTGCTGCTCTCGTTCCACAACCCGTTCGTCTACGTGCTGCTGGTGCTGGCCGCCATCAGCTTCTTCACCGACGTCTACTTCGCGGCGCCCGACGATCGCGACTACGTCGGCATGACGATCCTGCTGACGATGGTCACGATCAGCGCGCTGCTGCGCTTCGTGCAGGAATTCCGTTCGCTGCGCGCGGCCGAGAAGCTGAAGGCGATGGTCCGCACGACCGCCACCGTGCAGCGTGCCATGACCGACACGTCCGAACCGACACGCCGCGAAGTGCCGATGCGCGAAATCGTGGCGGGCGACATCGTGCACCTGTCGGCCGGTGACATGATCCCGGCGGACGTGCGCCTGCTCGCATCGCGCGACCTGTTCATCAGCCAGGCCGTGCTGACCGGCGAGGCGCTGCCCGTCGAGAAGTACGACACGCTCGGCGCGGTCGCCGGCAAATCCGCCAGCACGCGCGCAGCCGACTCCGCGACCGATACGTCGGCATCGCTGCTCGATCTCGAGAACGTCTGCTTCATGGGCACCAACGTCGTCAGCGGCACGGCGACGGCCGTCGTCGTCGCGACCGGCGAGGACACCTACTTCGGCTCGCTCGCGCGCAACGTCGTGAGCCACAAGCGCATCGAGACGAGCTTCGACCGCGGCGTCGCGAGCGTGAGCTGGCTGCTGATCAAGTTCATGTTCGTGATGGTGCCGATCGTGTTCATGATCAACGGGCTGACCAAGGGTGACTGGCTGAGCGCGCTCACGTTCGCCCTCGCGGTGGCCGTGGGCCTCACGCCCGAGATGCTGCCGATGATCGTCAGCGCGAACCTCGCGCGCGGCGCGGTTGCGATGGCGCGCCGCAAGGTCGTCGTCAAGCGGCTGAACTCGGTGCAGAACTTCGGCGCGATGGACGTACTGTGCACCGACAAGACCGGCACGCTCACGCAGGACAAGATCATCCTCGAGCATCACCTCGACCTGTCGGGCTACAAGGACGAGGAGATCCTGCGGCTCGGCTGGCTGAACAGCTTCCACCAGAGCGGCCAGAAGAACCTGATCGACATCGCGGTCGTCGCGCGTGCCGACGAGATCGGCGAGCGCGTGAAACCGCAAGGCTACAAGAAGATCGACGAACTGCCGTTCGACTTCGTGCGGCGCCGCCTGTCGGTCGTCGTCGAGGACACGCACGGCACGCACCTGCTGATCTGCAAGGGCGCGGTCGAGGAAATGCTGGCCGTCTCCACGCACGTGCAGGATGAGGACGGCGTGCGCCCGCTCGACTTCGTCGCGCGCAAGCGGCTGCTCGAACAGGCCAGCGCCTACAACGAGGACGGCTTCCGCGTGCTCGTGCTCGCGACGCGCACGATCCCGCGCGGCGACGAGCGCCAGCAATACCGCACCGCCGACGAACACGACCTCGTCGTGCGCGGCTTCCTGACTTTCCTCGATCCGCCGAAGGAATCGGCAGCGCCGGCACTCGCCGCGCTGCGCGAGAACGGCGTCGCGGTGAAGGTGCTGACGGGCGACAACCCGATCGTCACGATGAAGGTGTGCCGCCAGGTCGGCCTCGAACCCGGCAAGCCGATGCTCGGCACGGAAATCGAGGCGCTCGACGACGCGACGCTCGCGGAAGTCGTCGAACGCACGACCGTGTTCGCGAAGCTCACGCCGCTGCAGAAGGCGCGCATCGTGAAGGCGCTGCAGGCAAACGGCCACACGGTCGGCTTTCTCGGCGACGGCATCAACGATGCGCCCGCGCTGCGCGACGCCGACGTCGGCATCTCGGTCGACAGCGGCGCCGACATCGCGAAGGAAACCGCCGACATCATCCTGCTCGAAAAGAGCCTGATGGTGCTCGAGGAGGGTGTGATCAAGGGCCGCGAGACGTTCGGCAACATCCTGAAGTACCTGAACATGACCGCAAGCTCGAACTTCGGCAACGTGTTCTCGGTGCTCGTCGCCAGCGCATTCCTGCCGTGGGAGCCGATGCTCGCGACCCAGCTGCTCGTGCTGAACCTGATCTACGACACGTCGCAGATGCTGCTGCCGTGGGACAAGATGGATCCCGAGTTCCTGAAGAAGCCGCGCAAGTGGGAAGCCGGCAACATCAGCCGCTTCATGCTGTGGGTCGGGCCGACGTCGTCGGTTTTCGACATCACCACGTACATCCTGATGTGGACGGTGTTCGGCGCGGGTGCGATGTATCACCTGAACGGTGGCACCGGCGGCCAGATCGTGATGAACTCGGGCTGGTTCATCGAGAGCCTCGTGTCGCAGACGCTCGTCGTCCACCTGCTGCGCACGCAGAAGATCCCGTTCCTGCAGAGCACGGCCGCGCTGCCGGTGCTGCTGTCGACGTTCACCGCGATCGCGATCGGCTGCTGGCTGCCGTTCTCGCCGTTCGCGGAGTCCCTCGGCTTCATGCACCTGCCGGGCACCTTCTGGCTGTGGCTCGCCTCGACGATGGTCGGCTACATCCTGCTCGCGCAGATCGTCAAGACGATCTACGTGCGACGCTACAAGCAGTGGCTCTGAACGTCTTCGCCTGACGGCCTGCCGGCCCGCGCCCTCGGCGTGGGCCGGCAGGCTCGCCACGCACCACGGGTGACACGATGAAAAGAATGCTTCCGCTCGCAGCCGCGAGCGCCCTCCTCGCGCCGTTCGATGCCCTCGCCACCCATCCGCTCGTCAGCGACGACACGGGTACGCAGGGCAACGCGAACTGGCAGTTCGAATTCAACGCGGAGGAAACCTCGAAACAGGAAGAAAACGGCCGCCACCAGCTGTGGAACGCGACGCTCACGCGCGGGTTCGGCGAACATGCCGATCTCTACGTGAACGCGCCCTACACGCATCTGCAGACCCGCACCGACGAGAATGGCGCCGGGGTCGGCGATGTCGAGATCGGCATGAAATGGCGGTTCGTCGAACGCGGCCCGCTGTCGATCGCGCTGAAGCCGAAACTGACGGCGCCCACCGGCAACGACCGGCGCGGGCTCGGCACCGGCCGCGTGGGTGCCGGTGCAACGCTGCTCGCGCAGCTCGACGTTGCGCGATTTTCGTTTCTCGCGAACGCGGGCATGACCTACCAGCCGAATCGCCAGGGCGACCTGACGTCGATCTGGGCGGTGTCGGGCGCGGCGATTTACAAGGCGACCGACAAGCTGCAGATCGTGGCCGACATCGGCACGTCGCGCCACACGGCGAGCGGTGCCGGCGCGAATCCTGCATTCGCGATCGCAGGCGCGATCTATTCGCCGAAGCCGTGGCTCGATCTCGACATCGGCTACCGGCGAGGGCTGAACGACCAGACCTACGATCATTCGGTGATGGGCGGCGTGACGGTGCGGTGGTAATGCACCGGCAAGCCGCATCGAGCCGCATACTGAACCGCAAGACGACGGGCCGCTTTCAGCGGCCCGTTTTTCATTGTGCGTCGTTCGCGCCGAACAGTTGCGCGCACACCGCTCGACCTTCGTCGGTCAGCGCGGCGCTGCCGGTGCCGTCCTCGTTCAGCGTCGTCGCGCTCAGGCCCGCGGCGTCGAGCTGCGTCAGCACACGGCGCAGCGTGCTCATCGGCAGTTGCGTGCGTTTCGCGATCTTCGGCAACGACCAGGTCTTGCCGGCCGGATCGCTCGCGGCTTCGTTCAGCGTCGCGAGCGTCGCAACGAGTGCGGGGTCGAGCGGGGAGTCGTCGGATTCAGAAGTCATGGGTGGGGGTCGGTGAGCGAGACTGGGGCTTGCGTTCGGGTGTCCGGCACGCAATCGGGCGAGCGCCGCCGGCCGAGGAGACTATACCGCTTCGTCCATCATGCATTCTTGATCGCGGCACGCATGAACGACACGAAGCGTGTGGTGACTGGATCGTCGCGGTTCGACAGCCAAGCGAGCCCGACGCGCCACTTCGCGTCCTTGCCGTCGAGCGGCAATACCGTCGCGTCGCGCAGCAGATATTGCGCCCGCGACGGAATGAACGCGACGCCCGCGCCGGCCGCGACCGACGCGAGCACCGACTGCACGTCTTCGGCCTGCTGCGTCACGTGCGGCACGAAGCGGCGCTCGACGCACCACCGGTCGACCTGCGCGGCCAACCCTTGCCCGCGTGCACGCTGCAACGCGATGAAGCCGATCTCGTTGAGCGTATCGAGATCGGCCGGCACGCGCTTCAGGCCAAGATGCGGCGGCACCGCCAGCGCCAGCGCCTCGTCGATCACCTTGAACGACGACAGTCCTTCGTCCGACGGCAGGCGCAGGAATCCCGCATCGAGCTTGCCCGCGCGCAACCGGCGCGTCTGCTCCGCGGACGACAGGTCACTCAACGTGACGGCAATGCCGGGATTCCGGCTGCGAAACTCCGCGACGAGCTTCGGGACGAGCGTCAGAACCGACAGGCAGATGCCCAGCCGCAAATGACCGCGCTGCCCGCTCGACAGCTCACGCGCGCGGGTAAGAATCTCGTCCGCATCGCGCACCAGCGCCTGCGCATCGGGCAGGAAGCGCTCGCCGAACGCAGTGAGCTCCGCGCCGTGCCGGCCGCGCTCGAACAGCTTGCCGCCGAGGCTCGCCTCGAGCGCGCCGATCTGCTTGCTCAGTGCCGGCTGGCTCATGTGCAGCGCATCGGCCGCGCGGCTGAAATGACACAGCTCGGTGACCGTCAGGAAGGTTCGCAGCAGTTTCAATTCCATTCTTAAAAGGAATCTTAACGATCAAAACATTCATTTTACCGATCGAATGCGATGACGTTCAATACGGACATGCCCTTTCAGGAATCGACCGTCATGTCTGTTGATCTCGTCTGTGAATGTCCGCCCGACGACACTTCGTGCGCACCGGCCGCCATCGATGAGCGCGCCGCGACGGCCGATCCGTGCGCGCCAAAACGTCGCACCGAACGCACCGACGGCCGCGGCCGCCGCTTTCGCTTCGGCGATGCGGTGGACGCGATGAGCGCGCCGAACGACGCGCCGCCGCGCCCCGTGACCGGTTCGATCGCGATCAGTTTTGCGGTGGTGTCGCGGCGCAACTGGCCGCGTTGAGCATCGTCGCTATCGACCCACGGTCGCGCCGCGTATCGTTTCATATACAGAGCGACCGCAAGCGCGCAGCCCACTGCGCCCTCGTCAAGTCGCCGACCAGCACCACCAAAACTCACCGAATCGCGCATCTTTTCCCGCCTTCAATCGTCATCGCTCCGCGATCGACCGTATAATTTTCCGCATCCCGCTGACCGCCCACGCATTCCACGCAGCCTCACCGCGCGTGAAAAGGAGACTTTCGCTTGACCGGCCTCATCGCGCGCCTGCCTCTCGCCCGGACCACCCTGTTCGTCGCCCTGTCGATGCTGATGATCGCCTTCTCGCCGAATGCGTCGTCCACGCCACGCAACCCGCCGCCGCGTGCCGCGCACGCTCATGCGCCGGCGAAGGCCGTCAAGAAAACCGTCAAGAAGAAGCCGGCCCAGCGCAAACAGAAAGCCGTCAAGCACCGCCGCCCGCGCGTGAAGCACCAGGCGGTCAAGCGTCACGCGGCACCGGCCCCGCAGCAACGCCGCGCGAAACGTTCGAGCGCCGTGCGGCCGCGCCCGGCTGCCAAGCCGCGCCTGATGGCGAGCTGCGGCTACAGCCCGCGTGCGGTCAATTCCCTGCATTCACGCGCGGCCTACGTGCTCGACGTCGATTCCGGCACGCCGCTGCTGGCCCGCAACGCACGCACCGTGCGACCGATCGCGTCGATCTCGAAGCTGATGACGGCCGTCGTCGCGCGCGACGCCGACCGTCCGCTGAACGGCGTGCTGCGCGTCACCGCGCACGACCGCGACACGATCAAGTTCACCGGGTCGCGCCTGCAGGTCGGCTCGGAACTGTCGCGCCGCGAGATGTTCCATATCGCGCTGATGTCGTCGGAAAACCGCGCGGCCGCCGCGCTGAGCCGCGACTACCCGGGCGGGCGCGCCGCGTTCGTCAAGGCAATGAATCGCGAAGCACGCCGGCTCGGCATGCGCCATACGCACTTCCGCGAGCCGACCGGCCTGTCGCCGCACAACGTGTCGACGGCCGAGGATCTCGCGAAGCTCGTCGGCGCGGCGGCGCAGGATCCGCTGATCCGTTATTTCTCGACCGATACGTCAACCACCGTGCGCCCGGGCGACGGCGAGCTGCTGTACGTGAATTCCGACCCGCTCGTCCGCTACCGCCGCCTGCCGATCCGGCTGCAGAAGACCGGCTTCATCAACGAGTCGGGGCACGGCGTCGTGATGCGCATGCGGGTGAAGGGCCGCCGCGAAACGGTCGTGCTGCTCGGTGCGCCGACCCGCGCGGGCGTCTCGAGCGATGCCATCAAGATCCACCGCTGGCTGTCCTGCTCGATCCAGTAAGCGCGCACGGGCGGCCGACGCGTTCACCCAACGGGAGCGATGCCATGCAGGACGAATACCGCTTCAACGCATTCGGACGGCCGCTCGCCGTCGTGCGGACGAACGACGGCTGGGCCGTGTTCGATCTCGGCGCCGAAGGCAAGCGGCGCCCCGCCAATCTGCATGTTCCGCCCACGCTCGCGGCGGACGAACTCGCGCAATACCTCGGCGACCTGCTGCACGAAGCCGCGACCCCGCGATACAACGAAGTCGTCCCGATCCCGCCCCGCCGCGCGTAACTGCGCACCGGGCTGCATCTCGATCCGGCGAGCAATTCGACAGTTAAACTTGCAAGTTTGGCTGTCGTATTCTATGATCCGCCGCATGAACCCGCCACGCAAATCCGGCGTTTCCGCCGATATCGTCGCCGCCGACCTGACCCTCGCGGTCGGCCAGCTGATCCGCCGGCTCCGCTCCGAGATCGAATCCGGAGGGCTCGGCATGTCCCAGACGAGCGCGCTTGCGCGGCTCGAACGGCACGGGCCGATGACGACCGCCGATCTCGCGCGCGCCGAGGCAATGAAGCCGCAGTCGATGAAGGCGACGCTTGCCAGCCTCGAGGAAGACGGTCTCGTCGAACGCGAACCGCATCCGACCGACGGCCGCCAGATCCTGTTCCGGCTGACCGCAGCCGGCCTCGACGCGCGGCTCAAGCGCAACGCCGCGAAACACAAGTGGCTCGGCGCCGCGATCGAACAGCTCGATCCCGAAGACATCGCCACGCTCGCCGCCGCGATCCCGCTGATCCGCCGCATCGGCGAGCAATGAATCCGGCCCGCGCGCCCCACGACAACCGCGCGCACGGCTTTCTTCGCCTCTTTCACGGAGTTCCATCATGAGCGCAACCCGTCTCGACACGAACGCGGCCCTCGTCGTCATCGACCTGCAGAAAGGTATCGTCGCCCTCCCCACCGCGCATCCGGTCGAACCGGTGATCGCGCGCGCCCGCACACTGCTCGACGCGTTCCGCAGCCACGGCCTGCCGGTCGTGCTCGTCAACGTCGCGGGCGGCGCGCCGGGTCGCACCGAGCAACCGCCGCGCACGGCGCAATTCCCCGCCGACTGGACCGAGCTCGTGCCCGAACTGAACCGGCAGCCGGGCGACCACCTCGTGACGAAAAAGACCTGGGGGGCCTTCACCGGCACCGATCTCGACGCGCATCTGAAGGCGGCCGGCGTCACGCAGATCGTGCTGACCGGCGTCGCGACGAGCATCGGCGTCGAATCGACCGCACGGCAGGCGCATGAACTCGGCTACAACGTCACGCTCGCCGTCGATGCGATGACCGACCTCAACGCGGATGCGCATGTGAACAGCGTCGAGCGTCTGTTCCCGCGCCTCGGCGAGACGGGCACGACGCAGGAGATCGTCGCGCTGCTCGACCGGCGCGGCGCGTGAGCGATCCACGCACTCGGCCGGCGCGGGACCATGCGGCCGGCCGGCCCGATCCGTCGATCTGGAAGGTCAGCGCCGTCGCAACGCTCGGCTCGCTGCTGTCGCAGCTCGATGCGACGATCGTCAACGTATCGCTGTCGAGTCTCGCGACCGACCTGCACGCGCCCCTCGCGACGATCCAGTGGGTAACGAGCGGTTACCTGCTCGCGCTCACGCTGGTGCTGCCGCTGAACGGCTGGCTCGTCGACCGGATCGGCGCGAAGGCGCTGTACCTGTGGTGCTTCTCGGCGTTCACGCTCACGTCGGCGCTGTGCGGGCTCGCGTGGTCCGCGCCATCGCTGATCGCGTTCCGCGTGCTGCAAGGCGTGAGCGGCGGGCTGCTCGCGCCGATGGCGCAGATGATGATCGCGCGCGTCGCCGGCCAGCAGATGGCGCGCGTGATCGGCTATGCGGCCGTGCCGGTGCTGCTCGCGCCGATCCTCGGCCCGGTCGTCGCAGGCGCGATCCTGCAGCACGCGTCGTGGCGCTGGCTGTTTCTCGTGAACCTGCCCGTCGGCGTGCTGGCGCTCGCGCTTGCCGTACGGTTCCTGCCCGGCGACCGCGACGACACGCAGCCGCGCGAACTCGACTGGGTCGGCCTCGCACTGCTGTCGCCGGGGCTCGTGCTGTTCCTGTACGGCATCGAGCGGATCAACGAAGCGCTCGGCATCGCGGCGATCGTCGCGGCCGCGCTGTTGCTCGCGGCGTTCCTGCGGGTCGAAACGCGCAAGGGCGACCGCGCGCTGATCGACCTTGCACTGTTTCGCGGCAAGGTGTTCGGCGCGGCCGCGTCGACCCAGTTCCTGTCGAATGGCGCGCTGTTCGCGGGCCAGATGCTGATTCCGGTGTTCCTGATCCAGGCCTGCGGCCGCACGCCCGGCGAAATGGGCTGGCTGCTCGCGCCGATGGGACTCGGCATGCTGGTCACCTACCCGTCGATGGGCGCACTCACGAGCCGGTTCGGCGTGCGCCGGCTGGCCGCCGCCGGCGCATTGCTCGCACTGTTCGCGACGCTGCCGTTCGTGTTCCTCGCGCTGACCGGCTACGATCCGATCCTGCTCGTGCCCGCGCTGTTCCTGCGCGGCATGGGCCAGAGCGCGATCGGCGCGCCGTCGATTTCCGCCGCGTACGCGTCGGTCGAGCGCCGCAACCTGCCGATGGCCACGACCTCGCTCAATATCGTGCAGCGCCTCGGTGGGCCGACGTGCACAACGGTCTGCACGCTGTTCCTCGCGTGGCGGCTGCAGGCCGAATCGGCGGCGAGCGGCGGCACGCAGGCAAACGCGTATGCGTGGGCCTTCGCACTGCTTTGCGTGCTGCACGCGGCGAGCTTCGTCACGACACTGCGGCTGCCGTTGTGGTCGGCCGGTGCGGGCGGGAAACCTGCCGGCGCGGCGCGCGCCGGTTCGCGCTGAACGCGGACGCTGCGTCACGCTGCGCAGCGCCCCGCGCGCGACGTCGCTATGGCAGCCACATCGGCACGATCGACACCACCTGCGCAATGGCTTCGCGCGCGTGCGGGCGGCCGCCTGGCGCCGGCTCCCGCTACACCATGCCCGGCTCCTGCGGCGCCGGCGTCGTCCCAGCGGCCTCCAGTGCCTGGTGCAATGTCGGGAAAATGCACGACGCGCCGACGATCTCCGTGATCCGGTGACGATCCATGTCCGCGCGCAGGTAGCGATTGACGCGGCCGAACAGCACACCGATCCCGCGCGCCTGCAGCATCCTGACGAGGTCGGTCAGCGTCCGTGCAGCCGAATAGTCGATGTCGGTGATCGCGCCCGCATCGACGACGAACCAGCGCGTCGGCACCGGCGCCGCCTCGACGAGTTCGGTCACTTCGGCGGAGAACAGGTGATCGTTCGCGAAGAAGAGGTCGGAGCCGAACCGGTAGACGATCAGCCCGGGGGCCGTCATCGCACCGCGCCGCGTGGGTACCGGCTGCCACCGCCCGTTGCCTTCGACCGGTTCGAGCACCATCGTGTGCGGCTGGTAGCTGTGGCGCACGTGCCGCATCAGCGACAGCGCGACGGCCAGCAGGATGCCGTGCTCGACGCCGACCGTCACGACGGCCAGCGCCGTCACCAGCGCGAGCGTGAACTCGCCGGGGCTTTCCTTGCGGATCGCGGCGAGGCTGCGCACGTTGATCAGCCCGAGCGCGATCGTGAACACGATGCCGGCCAGCACCGCATGCGGCAGATATTGCAGAAACGTGCTGAAGAACAGCAGCACCACCGCCACCACGGCCGCGAACGCAAGATGCCCGATCTGGCTGCGCACGCCCGCGCCGTCGGCCATCGCCGTCTGCGTCGGGCTGCCGTTGACGACGAACGCGCCGCCCACCGCCGCCGCGACGTTCGCGGCCGCGAGACCGAGGATGTCGGCGTTGGTGTCGACCTCCTCGTCGTACTGCTGCGCGAACACGCGTGCGGCGGCCGCACTCTGCGCAATGATCATCACGAAGCAGGAAGCTGCGACCGGCACGAGATCGAGGCACTGCTGCCACGTGACGGACGGCCAGCGCAGCGGCGGCAGCCCGCCCGCGACCGGCCCGAGCACCGCGATGCCGTGCGCGGCGAATCCGAATGCGTAGCTTGCCGCGATGCTGCCCGCGACCGCGAGCATCGGCATCGGCACGCGCGGCAGGAACCGCTTGCACGCGAGAATCGCGACGACGACGAGCGCCGCGAGCGCGAACGTCGGCCGGTTCGTATGGACGAGATGCGTGACGACGTAGTCGAGCTGCGCCAGGCTGCGTGACGCCGGGTACGGCACGGCCAACCCGAGCATGTCGCCGAGCATCGCGATCGACACCTGCACGCCGACGCCGGCGAGAAAGCCGACCAGCACCGTGCGCGACAGGAAATCGGCGAGAAAACCGAGCTTGAAGATGCGCGCGAGCAGCAGCATCGCGGCGGTCAGCAGCGCGACCGTGCCGGCCAGCGCCACATACTCGGCGCTGCCGGCCGGCGCCATCGACGACAGCCGGCTCGCGAAGATCGTCGCGGTCGCGGAATCGGCGGCCACCACCAGATGCCGCGACGCACCGAAACACGCGAATGCGACGAGCGGCAGGAACACCGTATAGAGGCCCGTGACGGCCGGCATGCCGGCGATGCGCGCATAGCCGAGCACCTGCGGGATGTCCATCGACGCGAGCGAAATGCCCGCGAACACGTCGCGGATCGCCCCGCCCCGGCGGATCGGGAGGATGCCTTTCAGCAGCCGCACGCCTGACGGGCGGCTTTCGTTGGAATCTTGCATGCGTGGAATGCGTGAATACGAGGTGACGTGGTTCGCGAAGTCGTTCGCGCATCGTGCCCCGGGCAGGCACCACATGGCAAGTGCGCGAAGGTGGCGCGTGTCGCTCACCGTCGGCAACGAGCCGCACGCGAAAGCGAGCGCCACACGCGACGGCACGGGCAACGCCCGCATGATTGCATGGATCGCCGTTCACGCGCATCGAGGCGCGAAGGCCCGCCTGAGCGGCGTTGCGCCGCTCGCAGGCCGGCGTGCAACGCATCCGGCAACACGCGCGCGCCGCGGCTTGCGGTGACGCGCTTCCACTCCCCGCCTTCACCCGATTACAGAGGAGACCTGCGCAATGGTGAGGCAATTCGGGAGCCGCACATCCTGCATACACGACGACGTGCCTGGAACCCGATGGCACAATCACGGTCCCTTTCATGTGCCCTTCACCGGGCGCGCGCCGCACCGCGGCGCCGATTCAACGCACGAGAAGGCCCCTGTTTGCCCCTATGACCCTGAACGAATCCTGGTTTGCGCCGCTCGTCGGCATCCTTATCCTGCTCGCCGCCGCCGGCGCGATCACCGCCGTCGTCCATTTCCTGCTGTTCCGCGTGGTCGCGCGGCTCGCCCGTCTTTCCGCCACGCGCGTCGACGATGCGCTGTTCGAGTTCGGCGCATTCAAGTGGCTGAACCGCATCGTCCCCTTCGTCGTGGTCAAGCTCGGGCTCGGCGCGGTGCCCGGCATTCCCGAGACGGCCGTGCAGGCCGCCGACAAGGTACTGTTCGCGCTGATCGTGTTCCTCGTGACGATGACCGTCAGCGCGACGCTTTCAGCGCTCGAACACACGCATCGCACGTACCAGCGCGATCAGCGCGGCCAGCCGCACCTGTCGCTGAGAGGCGCGATGCAGCTCGTCAAGCTCGTGATGTTCATCACCGCCGCGCTCGTCGTGATCGGCGACGCGACCGGCAAGCAGATCGGCCTGCTGCTGTCGGGCATCGGCGCGATGTCGGCGGTGCTGATGCTGATCTTCAAGGACACGCTGCTCGGCCTCGTCGCGGGCGTGCAGCTGTCGTCGAACGACATGCTGCGGATCGGCGACTGGATCACGATGCCGTCGGCCGGCGCGGACGGCACCGTGATCGACATCACGCTGAACACGGTCAAGGTCGCTAACTTCGATCACACGATCATCACCGTACCCACGTGGAAGCTGATCACCGAGAGCTACCAGAACTGGCGCGGAATGACCGAAGCGGGCGGGCGCCGCATCAAGCGCGCGCTGTTCGTCGACGCGACGAGCGTGCGCTTTCTCTCCAACGACGAGATCGAACGGCTCGAACGCCTGACGCTGCTGAAGGATTATCTCGAGGACAAGGTCGACGCGATCGAGCAATGGAACGGCACGCTCGGCGCGGCCGGCGACTGCCCGGCGAACCGCCGCCAGTTGACGAATCTCGGCACGTTCCGCGCGTATGTCGCGAACTACCTGAAGGGCCATCCGCGCATCCGCCGCGACATGACCTGCATGGCGCGGCAGCTGCCGCTCACGGCCGAAGGCATCCCGCTCGAACTGTACTGCTTCACCGACACGACGACGTGGGTCGACTACGAGGCGATCCAGTCCGACCTGTTCGATCACCTGATCGCGGTGCTGCCGGAGTTCGGGCTGCGCGTGTACCAGCACCCGTCGGGCTTCGACATGCGGCAGATGGTCGGCGCCGCGCAAGCCGGGCTGCAGGCGCCGCACGCGGGGTGACGCATGCGGTGGCGGCCGATCGTCGGCCGCCGCCTGCCGCGCCGCCCCCTGCACTCAGCGCGCCGCCGCGCACTCCGACGCGAGCCGGCCGAGCATCTTCAGTGCATCCTCGATCTGCCGCGACCACGGATAGCTGTAGTTGAGCCGGATGAAATGCCGGTAATCGGTGCTCGCCGAGAACATGTGTCCGGGGCCGACCGTGATCCCTTGCGCGAGCGCGACCGTGTACAGCTTCATCGCATCGACCTGCCGCGGCAGCTCGACCCACAGCACGTACCCGCCCTGCGGCTGCGACAGCCGCGTGCCTTCCGGGAAGAAACGCCGCACCATCGCGCTCATCAGGCTCGCCTGCTGCGCGTACTGCTTGCGCATGCGCCGCAGATGAAAATCGTAGCCGTCGTATTTCAGGTACTCGGCTATCGCAAGCTGCTCGATCGCGGGCGTGGCCAGCGTATTCAGGAACTTGAGCTTCTCGACCTGGTCGCGGTAGCGGCCCGGCATCGCCCAGCCGATCCGGTAGCGCGGCGACAGGCTCTTCGTGAACGACGCGCAATGCAGCACGAGCCCGTCGCGGTCGAACGACTTCAGCGCGCTCGGCGTCGAGTCGCCGAAGTGCAGCTCGTGATAGACGTCGCTCTCGATCGCCGGCACACCGTGCTTCGACAGCAACTCGACGAGCGCGCGCTTGCGCGTGTCGGGCATCTGGAAACCGAGCGGATTCTGGAAGTTCGGCATCACCATGCACGCGGCGATGCGCTCGCGTTCGAGGACCCGTTCGAGCGCGTCGAGATCGATGCCGTCGACCGGGTGCGTCGCGACTTCCAGCGCGCGCATGCCCATCCGCTCGATCGCGTGCAGCATCGCGTAGAACGTCGGCGACTCCACGGCGATCGTGTCGCCCGGCTTCGCGACGGCCTGCAGGCACAGGTTGATCGCCTCGGTCGCGCCGATCGTCACCACGATCTCACCGGGCTCGACCACGATCCCGCGCTCCGCGTAGCGCCGCGCGATCTGACGGATCAACTCCTGGTTGCCGGGCGGCAGATCGTCGATCACGCCCCAGCGCGTGCGGCGGCGGCCGATCGTCTGCGCATAGCGCGCGAGACGCTGCACCGGAAACTGCGACGCATCGGGGTAAGGCGAGCCGAGCGGCACAGCGTCGTCGCGCGCGATCGAGCGCAGCGTCGACAGCACGAGCCGGCTCACGTCCACGGCCGACGGCTCGGCGGCCGGCGCCGACATGTGCAGTTCGGCCTCGGCCGGCGCCGACGCGCGCGCGCGGACGAAATAGCCCGATTGCGGCCGGCTCTCGATCAGGCCGCGGCTTTCCAGCACGAGGTACGCTCGCAGCACGGTCGTGACGCTGAGCTGCTGTTGCCGGCTCGCCTGCCGCACCGACGGAATCCGCTCGCCGGGCCGGTACACGCCACGCTCGATCTGCGCCTGGAGATCGTCGGCCAGTTGTTCGTAACGCTTCACGCGCCTCCCTTTCAACTTCCCTTCAACAATACAGTTGCGATCCGGACTGTCTGAATGGCCGCAACTGTACTCTTTTTTGGAGTGAACAGGTGTACACACAGCCGGACGGGGGCCACGCGTACTCTGCACCCATCGACCCCGACACCCGCTGCATCATGAAAAAGAAATCCGCCACCGCGCGCATCGAACCGTACACCCACCCGGCTGCCGGCTGGGGCGCGCTGAAAGCCGTCACGATCAACCTGATCAAGGAAAAGGTCGCCGGCGGCAACTACCGCACGCTGCTGCGCCAGAACCAGCCGGACGGCTTCGACTGCCCGGGCTGCGCGTGGCCCGATCGCCAGCACGCGTCGACGTTCGAATTCTGCGAAAACGGCGTGAAGGCCGTGGCCGCGGAAGCGACGAGCAAGCGCGTGACGCCCGAATTCTTCGCCGCGCACACGGTCACCGAGCTGCTCGAACAGTCGGATTTCGAACTCGAGCAGCACGGCCGGCTCACCGACCCGATGGTCTACGACGCGCAGACCGACCGCTACGTGCCGATCGCATGGGACGACGCGTTCGAGTTGATCGCGCGCCACCTGCGCGCGCTGCCCGACCCGAACCAGGCCGCGTTCTACACGTCGGGCCGCGCCAGCAACGAAGCGGCATTCCTGTACCAGCTGCTCGTGCGCCTGTACGGCACGAACAACTTCCCCGACTGCTCGAACATGTGCCACGAGGCGACGAGCCGCGGGCTGCCGGCGTCGGTCGGCGTCGGCAAGGGCACCGTCACGCTCGACGATTTCGAACACGCGGACATGCTGCTGATCTTCGGCCAGAACCCGGCCACCAACCACCCGCGGATGATGGGCGAACTGCGCGAGTGCGCGAAGCGCGGCGCGACGATCGTGTCGATCAACCCGCTGAAGGAGCGCGGCCTCGAACGCTTCGCCGATCCGCAAAGCCCGATCGAGATGCTGACGATGTCCGGCACGAAGATCGCGTCGACGTTCATCCAGCCGACGATCGGCGGCGATTTCGCGCTGATCAAGGGGATGGCGAAGCGCGTGCTCGAACTCGACGACGCCGCGCGCGCCGCCGGTGCACCGCGCGTGCTCGACACCGCGTTCATCGGCGAGCATACGGCCGGCTTCGACGCATTCGCCGACGACCTGCGCAACGAAAGCTGGTCCGCGCTGACGGCAGAAAGCGGCGTGCCGTACGAACAGATCGACAGCCTCGCGCAGCGCTATGCACGCAGCGAGCGCGTGATCGCGACGTGGGGCATGGGCATCACGCAGCACAAGCATTCGGTCGCGACCGTGCAGATGCTGACGAACCTGATGCTGATGCGCGGCAACATCGGCCGCCCCGGCGCGGGCCTGTGCCCGGTGCGCGGGCACTCGAACGTGCAGGGCAATCGCACGGTCGGCATCGAGGAAAAGCCGTCGCAGGCGTTCCTCGACCGGCTCGGCCACGTGTTCGACTTCGAGCCGCCGCGTCACCACGGCTACGACGTCGTCGAGACGATCGAAGGGATGCTCGAAGGCCACGTGAAGGTGCTGATCGGCCTCGGCGGCAACTTCGCGATGGCGACCCCCGACACGCCGCGCACGTGGGAAGGCATGCGCCGCTGCGACCTCTCCGTGCACATCACGACGAAACTGAACCGCAGCCACCTGATCCACGGCCGCGACGCGCTGATCCTGCCGACGCTCGGCCGCACCGAGATCGACCTGCAGGACAACGTCGCGCAAGGCGTGACGGTCGAGGATTCGATGAGCATGGTCCACGTGTCGTACGGGATGAACAAGCCGGCGTCGCCGAACCTGATGTCGGAGCCCGCGATCGTCGCGCACATGGGCCATGCGCTGTTCGGCAGCGGCAAGATCGACTGGCTCGCGTACAAGGACGACTACGCGAAGATCCGCGACGCGATCGAGGCGACGCTCGACGGCTTCTACGACTACAACACGCGCATCGCGCGGCCGGGCGGCTTCCACCTGCGCGTCGCGTCGCGTGACCGGGAATGGCTCACGCCGACGGGCAAGGCGAACTTCATCGCGCATGCGCTACCGGCCGACACGCCGATCCAGCGAGCCCGCGCGCTGCACGGCGAACGGCTGATGACGCTGATGACGACGCGCTCGCACGACCAGTACAACACGACCGTCTACGGGCTCGACGACCGCTATCGCGGCGTGTTCGGCCAGCGCCGCGTGGTGTTCGCCAACCGCGACGATCTCGCGATGTTGGGCCTTGCGGCCGGCGACTGGGTCGACATGGAAACCGTGTGGCACGACGGCATCGAGCGGCGCGCGGCGGGCTTCCTGCTCGTCGAATACGACATCCCCCGCGGCTGCATCGGCGCGTACTACCCGGAAACGAACCCGCTCGTGCCGCTCGACAGCGTGGGCGACGTGTGCAACACGCCGACGTCGAAGTCGATTCCGGTGCTGCTGCATCGCGCGGCAGCGCCGGCCTCGATCGCCGCCTGACGGAGCGCGGCGATGATCGTTCGTCCGCGCGAGCACTGGCTGCGGATGCTGCTCGTCTGGAACGGCTCGGTGCTGCCGACCATCCTGCCGCAACTCGTGCTGACGCTCGCGATCAGCCTCGTCGCGGTATGGGGCGGCGGTCGCGTGCTCGGCGAGAAGGTGCCGCTGAACCCGACGCCGTTCACGCTGATCGGCCTCACGCTCGCGATCTTCGCGGGGTTTCGCAACAACGCGAGCTACGAACGCTACCGCGAAGGCCGGCAACTGTGGGGCGGCGTGCTGACCGCCACGCGCACGCTGGTGTCGCAGGCGCTCTGCTATGGTGCGATCGACCGTGACGATGCGTCGCGACGCGCGTTCGTGCGCACGGTCGTCGCGTTCGTGTATGCGCTCAAGCATCAACTGCGCGGCACCGATCCGGCCGCCGACCTGCGCGGGCTGCTCGACGATGCGGCCTATGCGCGCATCGCCGCGTCGCGGTTCCGCCCGGTCGTCATCGTGCACGCGCTGCGCGAAGCGTTCGCCGCGCGCGCCGATGCGGGCCGCCTCTCCGACACGCGGCTGTGGATGCTCGACGCGCGCCTCGACGATCTCGTCGCGATGGTGAGCGGCTGCGAGCGGATTGCGTCCACGCCGATACCGTTTTCATACGACGTGCTGCTGCACCGGACCATCTACGCGTACTGTGTGCTACTGCCGTTCGGTCTCGTCGATTCGATCGGCGCGGCAACGCCGTTTGTCAGCGTGTTCGTCGCCTATACGCTGATCGCGCTCGACGCGATCGCGCATGCGATCGCCGAGCCGTTCGGCGACGGGCCGAATCATCTCGCCCTCGATGCAATGACGCGGCAGATCGAGCGCACGCTGCTCGAGCTGAACCGCGAGCCGCTACCGGCGGAAGTGACGCCGGGCAAGGCCTATCGGCTCAGTTGATCCGGCCGACTCAATTCGACGGAGGCGCCTGTGACGGGTTTCACACCGGCTGACCCACGGCCAGGTCCCGCGTAGCGCATGCTGATGATGCAGCAGTACCTGCGCCTTATCTGACAAGGCATAATGGACAAACCTATGCCAATACCTATGCTCAGCGTTTTCAGAATCTATCGTTAACTGCAAAAGACACGGAACGCATCATAATCATGCGTCGTCGCTAAAAACTAACTGGGCAACTCGTGAAGTCACTACTCATTCTGGTTGCGTTTACAGGCTTGTCGATCGTTTCGACAGCGCAGGCACAGAGCACTGCGACGCTCATCGGATTATCAAAGGACCTATCTAGACATGTAAATGGCCCGAGCGGCGAGTACGGGTTCATTCGTATCAGCGCACCTCGCTGCCGTCAGTTTGGACTGAGAGCCAGCGAGGATCTGCCACCTCCAAATCAATATCGTTTCGTAGAGTTTGGTCATAGGGAGAATTCGACCGTTGGTACGCGTGGCGCGACGTTTACTATGCCGTCGATACCTTTGCCCTGGTGCAAGCCGGGAGAGCGGGCGGACTGATCATCCACCGTCTGTCGAAGCACTAGCCTGGGGACACTAAGTCAACAGATGCCGCTCATCAATACCAGCACCTAGCCAAACGGCGAACTTCGCGCGTACACCGTGATGCCACTGGTAAACTCGGGCAGCCAAAGCAACTTTTCCCGGTCACATAAGCACGCCCCCCACCGCAGCACCTGCACCCGTCACTCCAATGATGCAGCAGTACCTGCGTCAGGCCTGACAAGACTACAGAGAAAAAGCTACGCCAAAGCGTACGCCGCCGAATTGACGGAGGCATCTTTCCCTCTCCATGCTTGCAAGGAGTCGGTAGGCCTTCGGTAACTGGATCAGAGGCGCTCGAGAAATTCGAGGAAGAGCAATACAACGATGAGGGCGCCAAGCCATCTCACCGTGACATTGAGGTTGGCAAGCTTGAGGCCCAGCGTAACCATGGAATCCGCGACGAGTTTCGTCGCATCATTGTCTTTCCGGTCTACGCCCTGCTCGGTGCCACGCAATGATGTTGTCGCAAAGTCGATCCGAAGGCCGGTGACATAGCCCGTTGCAATAGTCGGCCATTCGATCGTGTCGTCGCTGTCGTCGGGTTTGAGAAAAAGTCGGGACTGCCGTACGGGGGCAGCCGTCGGACGTTCGGCCAAATACAAATGCCGCATGGTCAATCCCAACTCTACCGCGCCAAGCTGGCCATCCGAGCTTGCCTTCGCGAGCACCTGCAGGCAGGCGTCGGGAATATGGCAGGCGAGCCACCATTGATCGGGCTCGTCGACTTCGTCGTCGGCACGATTGAAGCCTAGTCGGGCACTGCCGAGCGCGACGTCGGACAACGAGGTACCCAGTTCGTCTTCCAGCGCACGCAGACCCAGCCGGTCGGCCGTGGTGACGTCGCGCGCCTCGAAAGTCACCTGAAGCGTGCGCGTCGAACCTTGCGTGTCGCCCAAGATCGACAACTCCTGCCCCTCGATACTCGCCACGCCGTGTAGCGAGGTGGAAAGTGTCGGCTGGTTGCCCATGTCCAGCGGCTCGACGAGCTGTTGCACGATCTGAAGCTGCTCCAGCTTCAACCACATGGACGTCGCCGCGTAGTACGTCTGTTTCTGGTTGTCGGACCCGACATGTTCAACGATGTGAGCCCTCTGCCCAATGGGACTCGCCGCAACCCCTTTTTCCAGAAAATTCATGACATACCCCCGCTGCCGCCCAGCACATCAAACCCCTCGCCGGAGAAACAAGACGCGAGTGTTATCCGTCTGACCACGTGATTGGATCATCCGTGGTTTCATGTCGCTTCGCATTAGGGGAATACGTGGCATGTTGCTTCCCCCCGCCTTCGCCAACCGTGTACCGAATTGGCACGATTTCAATGTGAGCCCTCTCGAACGCATGGCGAGTGTCCAGCCGATGCGGGAGCAGTTCGGCGACGTCGGACGCTTTGTGGGGCGGTAGTCGGTGAGCATGTCTTTCAAAAAGCTGCCGATCGACGCCGCTTCCCGCGCCTCACCGTCACCTGACGATCGACTCAGGTGAACAATTGTTTCAAGCCGGCCCACCTCAATCCCACGGATATTGCGTAGTTTTGGATTGTCCCGACGAGTCAGACCTGGAGCGTTTTCATCATCGGCGAGCCCGACTTCCATTAAGACAGCGACAGCCATCGCGTAAAGCGCCGACAGGTCACCATCGGCAATCTCGATGGCGATACCTGACATACGCGAGTCGTTTCCTGACCGGCGGCAAACCGATTTATCCGGCACAGACCGACGCTCCTTCCCAGCCATTAGCGCCCCATAGAGCCTGAGCCTACGACACACCGAGTTCCTGCGTACAGGCCATCAGGACTTCGCGAAAGCCAGCGTTCTCGCAATAACAAAAGGGAAAACAGGACGCGTTCGACCGACGCAGACATTACACAACCCATTCGATACATTAAATTAACTTACAGAATTGGTGATCGCCTGGAAATCATCCTTCATAGCACCTAATACTTCACTTAATTCATAGAACGCACATTGATTTTAGTGCAAACACTCTAAACAAAGCGATTGACGATCAAAATTTTTTAACCAAGACTTAACTCGCGATATGAAAATGTCACTGTACCGTTTTAGCGCAATCCTTACTTCTCCATTCATTGAAGAGCAATTGAAAATGCAGATCAAAAACAAAATGGTACTGAAGCGGCACGACCATCTCGATTGCGCACATGGCTGCACTTAAATAATCGACCTCTCCCCGATCTTGTCGATAAAACAGTCCTGGAGCCGTTTTCACCTGTAGCACACATGCCTTCAACACCGCCGCCGCGCTTAAAGAAATAACTGACGACGCAGAAAGTAAAAATAGGGAGATATATGCGCCTCACGTCTTGGCAACAGATATGTCTCTATGTCGCAACGGACGCTGTGCTTAACGTGGCCTCCCGCACGCTTCAAATATATTGCACATGGTATTTTGTAAAACTGCTTTTTGACCAAAGTGCACTTGGGTCCATCCTACTTGCCACCTCGATTGCGAGCTTGGTGCTTCTCCCGTTTTGGGGTGTCATGGCGGAGCGAGTCAAGAAAAGCCATATCCTGACAATAGCGGCGCTGCTTTCAGTTTTGGCAAGCGTTATCAGCATATTGGCCGCACACATTTTCAAGTCCGCCAACGCAAACTATCACTTATTGATTTCATTGATGTTTAGCGGTGTCGTCTCGAGTTCAGCTACTGCGGCCCTTTATCCACTGGGCACACCATTACTTCCGGAGATAACAGATCAAGAAGCTGAGATTCACAAGGGAATGCGGCTAAAATCTTCAATGTTTTTCATTAATTTGCTACTCGGGCCAACATTAGCCGGACTAGCAATCGGGCGCGTCGGCGGAAACGCGGCACTTATTCTCAGCGCTGTGTCCGCAGTCATCGGACTATTTCTTTCCCTCGCGTTTCTTTCAGCGTTTTCCCCGCAAATGCTCCCGAAAGGTGATCGCTCCGGTAGATTTTCATTTTTCCTTGAGCTGCAATCTGGGGTCAAGCGCGTTTTCCTTATTAAGGCAGAAAGGGCCATCGCCATCGCATCCCTTTTTGCGAACATAATTTTTGTCCCGTTCTTTTCTCTGATCCTGCCGACGAAACTATTACGCAGTGGATTTTCAATGTTCGATCTGGCCATCATCGAACTTTCACTAGGAATTGGAGTTTTATTATCATCCAGCTTGATAATTTCCAGACTTCAGAAATTTTCTTCCGAACATGCACTCGCTTGCGGCAGCATTGCGTTGATAGGCCTGACCATATTAGCCTGTGGATTTTCGGAAAACTTCTGGGCGCTTTGCGTATTTAACATGATGCTTGGGATCGGACTGACTACATTTAATGTGACAGTGAACTCGAAGCGCGCGATTTCCATCCCTGCTGGTTATCGGTCGACGATGGAATCAACAATGCTTTTCCTGTGCACGGCCGCAGTCCCGCTCGGATTGTGGCTCGCCACACTTGGCCTCAATAGATACTCACCTGACGAAGTCATTATCAAAGGCAGCGAAACATTTATCATTGCCGTCGTTTGCATCATGTTTTCGCGTTCGCTCCGGCTGATGCTCAATGATGAAAATAGAAAGATTCCATACTACGTAGCGACTAATCGCGAACTATTTGAGCAAGGAGAGCATTGGTGAACTATAGCCCCCTCCCCTCCCAACAAGTAGCAAACGATCTTCGTCAATATTTTCGTCTCGACTTAAAGAAAGCTATGCGAGCCAACTTGGCCAATTGAGCGAATTCTTCCCGAGAATTTCCCCCGACTCACGCGTCGAACCCTCCGTCAATCCTGATGACCTCGCAGGAAGCCCTCGTGCGCGGCCGCCGTCTCCGCGATCGTCCTCAGCAACACCGCACCGCGCAGCAGCGCGCGGCCGTCGTCGCTGTCGACCTCCGTCACCCGACGCAACAGCACGCGGGCTGCCGCGTCGCTGGTCCGCACCAGCCGCGCGAAATCCGCGCGCCCGCCCCGCCCCCGCACCAACGCGACCGCCCGGCGCGCCGCCGGCTCTCGCTTTGCCAGTTCGGCCAACGCCAGCAGGCTGTCGCCGATCGTCCAGGCCGCGAGCAGATCGCGCAGGTCGCGCTCGATGAGCGTGGGTGACAAACGGCCAGCGAAACCGAGTTCGCGCCCGAGGCGGTCGGCCGTGCGGCTCAGCCATGCACTCGCCTGCCATGCGCGTGGATTGCGTGCGATGCGCACCAGGTCGTCGCGCACCGCGCGATGCAGGCGCCGCCGGCTCGTGCCGGGATCGCCGGGAAACACGAGCGCGAACACCAGCGCCCCGAACGCGATGCCGAGCAGCGTGGCGAGCGCCGAATTGAGAAAGGCCGCGTCGCCGATGCGCGCCGTATTGTCCGGCGACGTGAAATTCCAGAAGAAGATCGAGAAGCCGCTGCCGATGCCGGCGGTGCGCGGATTGCGCATCGCGATGCCCGTGCCGATCATGAACACACCGAGAATGGTCGCGAGCATCTCGAAGCCCGACACCGCCGGCAGCAGCACGAAATTGCACAGCGCACCCGCGACCGCCGCGCAGGCCGCGCCTTTCAGGAAGCCGACTGTGGCGCCCACCGAGTTCGGACGTGTCGAGAACAGCGCGCAGACCACGCCCGTGATCGCCACGAACCCCGCGCCCGACGGCCACGCGGTGAGAATCCAGAGCGCCGACGCGACCAGCACCGCGACGAACGCGCGAATCCCGTTGTGCCACGCGAGCACCGGATCGTGGTGGAACGCATAGCGCACGCGCGACGCCGGCGGATTCGGCCGGTCCAGCTGCACCTTGCCCGCAAAGGCAGCGTCGAACCCGGCAAGCAGCGCCGCCAGCCGGTCGAGCGTGAGCAGGCGCGCCGGGTCCGAGCCGGCCGGCTCCGCGACCTCGGCACGCACCGCGTCGTCCACGCGCGCACGCAATGCGATCAGCGCCGGGCCCGCTTCGCCCGTCGCGGCCATGCCGTCGAGCACCTGCGCGGCATCGGCGACCAGCGGGTCCGGCGTGCCGCCGCTGCGTGCCGCGTGCTCGTGCAGCGCCTGCCCCGCGGCTTGCGCGGAAAGCACGCCCAGCACCGCTGCGCGCAGATGCCCGATCGCGTTGCGCACCGGGGGCGCACCGGCGGCCGCATACTCGGCCGCCGTATCGAGTTCGAGCGCATCGGCGAACAGCCGGTGCACGGCCGCGCCGTTCGGCTCGCGGCGCAGCGCGCCCGCGCCGACGGCCGCCGCGCGGTCGAGATAGCGAGCGAGCCGCGTGCGGACATCGGCCAGCGGCGAACCGGGCGCGAACACCGTCTCGAACGCGGCGCCGCACAGGATGCCGACCACCACGTACAGGAAGCGCGCGGTCGCGATATCGAATGCGTGCAGCGGCGCGGAGACGGCATCCATCGCGATGATCGCCGCCGTATAGCCCGCGAGCACCGCCGCATACGCGCGGAAATTGCGCAGGAAGGTCGCGACGCCCGCGCACAGGCCAATCCACGCGGCGAGCGCCGGCAGGAACAGTTCGGGCGTCTGCGCGAACGCCCCGGTCAGCACGAGCGCGACGGCCGCGCCGATCGCGGTGCCGAGAATCCGGTACTGGCTCTTCGACAAGCCCATCCCGCGGCTGCCCTGCGCGACGATCCACACCGTCGACGCAGCCCATTTCGGGTCGTCGAGATTCATCCGGAACGCGATGTAGAGCGCGAGGAGCGACGCGGCGGTGTTGCGCAACGCGAAGCCGAGGGCGCCGGGCGGCAGCGTGGGCCGGGCGTCGCGCAGCGCGGTGCGAACGGCTGCGAGCGGCGGCAGAGAGGGCAAGGCGAATTTCATGCGGCGAGCATACGGGGGCGCGCCGCCGCCACTAAGAGGCGCGGACAGGATGCGTTATTGCACCGGGCAGGATAATCGCCGCCGTACGAAGCGATTCGGCCGGCGCAGGTAAGATGCGCGCAGGTCGAACACTGAAGCACCTCGTATGGACTTCGAAAGCATCCGGATATTCCTGCGCGTGGTCGAGCGCGGCAACTTCACCGCCGCCGCCACGCATCTCGACATGCCGCTCAGCCGCGTGAGCCGCAAGGTCAAGCAGCTCGAGGACGATCTCGGCGTCCAGCTGCTGTACCGCACCACGCGCCGCGTCTCCGTCACCGAGGCCGGACGCGACTACTACGAGCGCTGCCTGCGCGCCGAGGACATCCTGCTCGACGCCGACCGTCAGGCCCGTGCGCTGCGCACGGCGCCGGAGGGCATGCTGCGCGTGCTGGTGCCCTATTCGATCGGCCTGTTCGAACTGGAGCCGGCGCTCGCGGAGTTTCGCCGGCGCTACCCGCTGGTCCAGCTCGTGCTGATCTACGACAACAACCCGCTCGATCTCGTCGAACACGGCTTCGACGTGGCGCTGCGCGCGGGCGTGCTGACCGACTCCAGCTACATCGCGCGCTCGCTGGGATGGTCGCAGGCAAAGCTCGCCGCGAGCCCCGCCTATCTCGACCGCGCCGGGCGGCCCGCCACACCGCAGGATCTCGCGCAGCACGACCTGCTGCTCGTCGGTCGCGATGCGCCCGGCCTGACGCTGCGGCTCACCAACGCGGCCGGCGAAGTGGCCGACGTACCGGTGCGGCCGGTGCTGATCACCAACGAATCGGTGACGGTACTGCGCCAGGCCGCGAGCGGCGGCGGCATCGCGCTGGTCTCGACGCACTACACGGCCCGGCGGCTCGAGCGGAACGAACTCGAAATCGTGCTGCCCGACTGGCACCGGACCGACGACGTCGAGCTGCACGTGCTGTATCCGCGGCGCGCGACGCTCGACAGCAAGGTACGCGCGTTCGTCGAATTCCTCGCGGAAGTGTTCGACGATTGGCGCACCGCTCCCTGACCCGCACGGTTCGCACACCGATTATTGCAGCAAGCGAAATCGATTAATGAGCCGGCCCGTGTTGATGGCGCCTCGCCACATCGTTAGCCTGTCGCGATGCAAAACCATTCCACACGCGACGGTAGCCGCCTGAGCGCTGCCCGCAGGCGCGTCACGCGCGTCCCGCCTTCCTGACCGCAGCATTCCGCCTCCCGAAGCCCGCCACGGCTTCGTACATTCGATCGAGCAGCACGTCGCACGCGTCGGCCCCCTCTGCCGGGCCGCGTCGCGCGCGCCGTGCTCCCTTCCGTTCAGCAGTCGCGCCGTCCGTGCGTCGCTTTCGCACGCGCGTACGCGGCCGCGTGCCCGCCGCAACGGGTCGCATCCGTTCCGCCCCTTACGCTCCTTACGCAGGAAACCCATGTCCTCTCCGTCATCTTCAGCCCCGTTATCGGGCGGCCGCCTCGCGATCGGCACGATCGCGGTATCGCTCGCGATGTTCATGAACGTGCTCGACTCGTCGATCGCGAACGTCGCCATTCCGACGATCTCGGGCGACCTCGGCGTGTCGGTCGACGAAGGCACGTGGGTGATCACGATCTTCGCGGCGGCGAACGCGGTGTCGATTCCGTTGACCGGCTGGCTCACGCAGCGCTTCGGCCAGGTGCGCCTGTTCGTCACGTCGATCCTGCTGTTCGTGTTCGCGTCGTGGCTGTGCGGGATCGCACCGAACCTGCCGACGCTGCTCGCCGCACGGATCCTGCAAGGCGCGGTCGCCGGGCCGCTCGCGCCACTGTCGCAGGCGCTGCTGCTCGGCGCGTGGCCGCGGCAAAAATCGTCGAGCGCGCTGGCGCTGTGGTCGATGACCGCGCTCGTCGGCCCGATCGCGGGGCCGTCGCTCGGCGGCTGGATCACGTACGACTACAACTGGTCGTGGATCTTCTACATCAACATCCCGGTCGGCTTCTTCGCGGCCGCCGTCACGTGGATCGTGTTCCGCGACCGCGAATCGGCCACGAAACGCATGCCGATCGATACGGTCGGCCTGTTGCTGCTCGTGCTGTGGGTCGCGTCGCTGCAGATCATGCTCGACAAGGGCAAGGATCTCGACTGGTTCAACTCGCCCGTCGTGGTCGCGCTCGGCGTCGTCGCGCTGATCGGCTTCGCGTTCTTCCTCGTGTGGGAGCTCTACGAAGCCAATCCGATCGTCGATCTGCGCCTGTTCACGCAGCGCAATTTCGCGGGCGGCACGATCGCGATCTCGGTCGCATACGGGATGTTCTTCGGCACGCTGGTGCTGCTGCCGCAGTGGATGCAGGGCTATCTCGGCTACCGCGCGGTCGATTCCGGGCTCGCCACCGCGCCGCTCGGCGTGTTCGCGATCCTGCTCACGCCGGTCATGGGGCGCCTGCTGCCGCGCACCGATCCGCGCTACATCGCGACGCTCGCGTTCGTCGGCTTCGCGGTCGTGTTCATGATGCGCACGACCTTCTACACCGACGTGTCGCGCTGGGATCTCGTACTGCCGACGCTGCTGCAGGGCATCCCGATGGCGATGTTCTTCGTGCCGCTGACGTCGATCATCCTGTCCGGGCTGCCGCCGGAGAAGATCCCGGCCGCCGCCGGCCTGTCGAATTTCGGCCGTACGTTCTGCGGCGCGGTGGGCACGTCGCTGATCAGCAACGCGTGGAACGACCGCACGATCCTGCATCACGTGCGGCTCACCGAACAGGCAAGCGTCACCAACCCGACTTTCGCGCAGCACGTCGACACGACGCGTTCGCTGCTGCACCTCGGCCCCGATTCGGCACTCGCGTTCTTCAACGCTTCGGTCGATTCGCAGGCGGCCGTGATGGGGTTGAACGACATCTTCTACGTGTCGGCGATCATCTTCGTCGCGATCATTCCGCTGATCTGGATCACGAAACCGGCGCGCTCGGGCGGCGGCGATGCCGATGCGGCGGCAGCCGGCGCGCATTGATCCGCATGTGCGACGGCCGGGGCCCATACCGCACGCGCCGCGGCCGCGCGCCTGCATCGTGACGACCGCAAGATCCGCCGGGAAGAGCGGGACATGGCTGCGCAGGATCACAGCCACATCACGAAGAGCGAAAAGCACGCGCTGAACCAGCAGGAAAATGCGGTCAGCCAGCAGATCGGCCAATAAGATCGACAACACCGGCAAGTGCCCATTCGCCGTCACCTGAAACGCCCGCTGCCGGGATGCGGCAGCGGGTGCTTGTTGTGTATCGAATCGTTTCAACGCCCCAGCGCCGTCAAACGCTGCGGGTATACTCCGTCGTCAGCCGCCTGTCGCATCGTCGTCCGTCAAAAACGGCCCGATTCCGGGCGGTTTCGTCGCGAAGCTTCGCGTTTCGCCTACCCCGCGCCCCAGCCTCGATACGAGACACCCGACGACCCATCATGAAACGATTCCTGCTGCTCCTTCCCGCCGCCCTGCTCGCCGCCTGCGGTTCCGCGCCCTCGTCCGACTCGGGCTCCGCGTCCGCCTCCGGCGCAGCGCCGATGATCTACGTGTCGTCGCAACGTCCGGCCTACGCGGTCGCCAACTGCCTCGACAGCCGCCTGTCGGGCACCGAGCAATCGCAGCACAACGGCGTGACCGACATCGCCATCGGCTCGAACTCGTACTTCGTCACGCTGACGCCGTCGGGCAACGGTTCGGTCATCAAGGTCGTGCGCGGCTCGGGCAACGAGCCGGCCGAGGAAGCGATGCGCTTCGCGATCGCGCGCTGCGCGATCTGATTCGAACCTGCCGATGCCGGGCGCCCGCCCGGCTCGCGGCTGCGCGCCACCCCGCCGGCGCGCACGCCGAATATTTTCATCCCGGCAGCCGTCGATGAGAGAATCGCACCCACGATTCCCTTTCAACGGAGCCCGCATGAAGCACCTGCTGTCCCGCCTGTTCGTCAGCGCCGCGCTCGTCGCGCTTGTTCCGGCATTGCCGGCGCAGGCGGCCACGCCGCCCGGCATCTTCGTCGTCGCCACGCAGCTCGGCGAATTCACGACCCTCGACCCGAGCGGGATCTACGAGCTGGTGCCGTCCGAATACGTCGCGAACACCTACGAACGCCTGGTGCGCGTCGACCTGAAGGACCCGACGCGCTTCGAAGGACAGATTGCGCAATCGTGGACGGTCGGCGCCGACGGCGTGACCTATACGTTCAAGCTGCGCCCCGGCCTCACGTTCCACTCCGGCAACCCGGTGACCGCCGACGACGTCGCGTGGTCGCTGCAGCGCACCATCCTGCTCGACAAGGGGCCGGCCGGCGTGCTCACCGATCTTGGCCTCACGAAAGCGAACGTGATGCAGAAGGTGCGCGTGGTCGATCCGCAGACCGTCGTGCTCGAAACCGACCGCAAGTACGCACCGAGCTTCGTGCTCAACGTGCTGAGCGCGTGCCCGGCATCGGTCTTCGACAAGAAGCTGCTGCTGTCGCATCAGCAAGGCAACGATTTCGGCAGCGGCTGGCTGCGGACCAACGACGCGGGCTCGGGCCCGTACCAGCTCGTCAAGTGGACGCCCAACGAGACCATCGTGCTGCAGCGCTTCGAGAAATACCGCACGCCGTACCCGATGAAGCGCGTCGTGCTGCGCCACGTGCCCGAAGCATCCGCGCAACGGCTGCTGCTGGAGAACGGCGACGCCGACGCCGCGCGCAACCTGAGCCCCGACAGCCTCGCCGCGCTGACGAAAGCCGGCAAGATCAAGGTCACGGCGTGGCCGGTGTCCGCGCTCCTGTACCTGAGCCTGAACACGAAGAATCCGAACCTCGCGAAACCCGAGGTGCAGCAGGCCATGAAATGGCTCGTCGACTACGACGGCATCCAGCGCAACATCGTCAGCACGACCTACAAGGTGCATGAAACCTTCCTGCCCGAGGGCTTCCTCGGCACGTCGAACGCGCGGCCGTACAAGCAGGACGTCGCGAAGGCGAAAGCGCTGCTCGCCAAGGCCGGCTTGCCGAACGGCTTCGATGTGACGATGGACATGCCGAACGACTATCCGTACCTCGAGATCGCGCAGGCGCTGCAGGCGAACTTCGCGCAGGGCGGCATCCGCGTGAAGCTGATTCCGGGCGATGCGAAGCAGGCGATCGGCAAGTATCGCGCGCGCCAGCACGACATCTTCGTCGGCGAGTGGTCGCCCGACTACATGGACCCGAACAGCAATGCGCGCGGCTTCGCGTGGAATCCGGACAACTCCGACCAGTCGCCGACGAAGATGCTCGCGTGGCGCAACAGCTGGGACATTCCGCAACTGACGAAGGACACCGACGCCGCACTCGTCGAGCCGTCGCCCGCGAAGCGCGCGCAGCGTTACGAAGCGCTGCAGAAGGCCGTGCTCGCGAATTCGCCGTTCATCATCATGTTCGAGAAGGTCGTGCAGGTCGCGACGCGCCCCGGCGTGACGGGGCCGGAAATCGGGCCGATCAACGACCTCGTGTCATACCGCACGCTCGCGAAGTAATCGGGGCTGCCCGCGCGAACGGCCCTGCCGGCGCGCGGGTAATCGCCGTGACCGACGCTCGGGCGCTATGCCGGGCGACGGCCGGCGATCTACAATGGCCGGCGCCGCGGGGGCCGGCGGGTCCCGGCGATGGCACCCACCACCGAAGTCGCTTCGCGAAGGAAACAGGATGCGCACGCTACAACAACTGAGACTGGAGTTCCTGCAGTACAAGATCGAACCGATCGGCTGGCTCGGCGACAGCCCTTCCCGCTTCGACTTCTATACGGAAACGGCGATCGGGTGCGACACCATCCTCGAGCTCGGCGTGTTTACCGGGCTCACCACGACGGCCTTCATGCTCGCGCAACCGAAGCGCCTCGTGTCGGTCGACATTTCCGACGAGCATTTCCGAATCCGGCACGAGCTGGAGCAGGCCGCGAAGGAACTGTCGGTCGACTTCGAATTCAGGATCGCCGACGATCTGGCGATGGAGCCGCTGGCATCCGACCTGCTGTTCATCGACACCACGCATACGTACGAGCAGACGCTCGCCGAACTGAACCGCTTCGGCCCGCTGGCACGCAAGAAGATCGTGCTGCACGACATGACCACGGCCGGCGTGTACCAGGCCGTGTTCCAGTGGCTGTGGGACAACAAGCAGTTTCATATTACGTATCACGACAGCCGCGGCTGCGGCGCGGTCGTCTGCGAGCGCCACGTCGGCTACTGAGTCGGGCACGCACACCGGGGAACGAACATGCATTCGAGCGAGCACGCGGTCTGCGTGGCGATCAACGACAACAACCGCGCCTGGTACGAAATGCTCGTGCCGTTCCTGCTGTCGCTGCGGCACACCGGCTACGACGGCCGGATCGCGGTGATCGGCTACGGCCTCTCCGAACGCAAGCGGCAGATCCTGACGAGCCAGTCGGTCGACGTGATCGAGGCATCGGGCACGTATGCGCTGCCGGTCGGGCGCTTCATCGAGGCCGCCGAGTATTGCGCCCGCAACCCGCAGATCCGCAAGCTCGCGCTGTACGACGCTGACATCTGGTTCTGCGCGCCGGGGTTCGACCTGTTCTCGCAGATCGGCGACGACCGGATCCACGCGTGCCCCGACCCTCTGTTCTGCACGTTCGTCGTCACGCCGCTGATCGGCGAGCGGCGCGACCATCACTGGCGTCTCGTCGTCGACGAAGTCTCCGCGCGCCACGGCGGCGCGTTGCAGGCCGGGCTCGTGGCCGGGACCGCCGATGCCTGGACCCGCTACGCCGGCCACCTGCGCGACTGCATCGCGCGCATCGGCACCGATTTCCAGGAATGCTTCGGAATCGATACGACCTTCCTGCACCTGTGGAGCGCACAGGGTGAAACGGCGCTGCTCGATCCGGTCCAGAACTTCGTCAGCAAGTACGGCATTCACGAAGCGTTCGACGCAAGCACCGGCACGACGACGCTCCGGTATCACGGCGAGCCGATCCGCGCGCTGCACATGACCGGCGATATCCGCTTCCTCGACCGGTGGCGCTACTACGCGAACCACACCGACGCCGCGCTGCGCGACGGCATCCCGTTCGCGCTGTCGGACGGTACGCCGGTGCAATCCGACGCGGTTGCCGCGCGCATCGCGACGACCGGCTACATGCGCTCGGCCGGGCTGACCGTCGCGGCTGCGGCGATCGAGGAAAGCACCGGCGCCTACCTGCAGGCGATCGACGAACCCGGCGGCACGATGCTGATCGGCAGCGGGAACCACGAAATCGTGCTCACCGCGACCCGCGACATCGCGCGGCTGAACGTCTACGTCACGCATCCATCCGGCTCGCCGTCGCCGCTGCTGTGCGAAGTGCTGGTCGACGGGCAGCCCCAGCGCAAGGGCACCGAACTGATGGCGCACTTCTGGTATCAGGTCGTGGCCGGCACTGTCATCACGCTGCGCTCGACGAGCCTCGGCGGCCAGCAGTGCAACGTGATCTGGCGGCTGCGCGAGGCGCCGGACATGCAGCAGTAGGCTGCCGGCCCGCGGCCGTTCAATTGAAGGCCGCCCACACCAGGTACGCATTCAACCCGACGATCACGACCGTCGCCGCACCGGCGACGATCCGCATCGGCATCCGCATCGCATAAGCGCCCATCACGTCCGCGCGCGCCGACAGCAACAGCAGCGCGATCATCGGCAGCGGCAGCACGAAACTCAGCACGACCTGGCTCACGACCATCGCGCGCGTGACGTCGCAGCCGAGCGCGACCACCGCGAATGCGGGCACGACCGTCACCGCGCGCCGCACCCAGACCGGCATGCGGCGGTGGGTGAAGCCCTGCATCACGACCTGCCCGGCCATCGTGCCCACCACCGAACTCGACACGCCCGACGTCAGCAGCGCGACGAGAAACAGCGCGCCGGCCGCCGGCCCGAGCACCGGGATCAGCGTGTGATACGCGTCGCCGATGTCGGTCATGCCCGGCGCGCTCGCGTGAAACGCCGACGACGCCATCATCACCATCGCGAGATTCACGAACCCGGCCAGCCCGAGCGCGACGACGACCTCGCGGTTCGAGAAACGCACGAGCCGCCGCCGCTCCGCGTCGTCGCGCGGCGCGTTGCGATCCTGCGTGAGACCCGAATGCAGATACAGCGTGTGCGGCATGATCGTCGCGCCGATGATCCCCACCGCGATCGTCAGCGCCGCATGATCCGGAATCTGCGGGACGACCAGGTGAAACGCGGCCGCATGCCAATCTTGCGGCGCGATCAGCAGCTCACCGAGATAGCACGCGCCGATCACGCCGACCAGCGCCGCGATCGCGGCTTCCAGCGGCCGGAAGCCGCGCTTTTCGAGCGCGAGGATCGCGCCGGTCGCGAGCGCCGTCGCGATCATCCCCGTGAACAGCGACAGGTGGCACAACAGCCCGAATGCGAGCGCGCCGCCGAGGAATTCGGCGAGGTCGGTCGCCATCGCGGCGATCTCGGACGCGACCCACATGCCCCACACGACCGGCGCGGGAAAGCGGTCGCGGCACAGCTCCGCGAGATTGCGGCCGGTCACGATGCCGAGCTTCGCCGACATCGCCTGGAACAGCATCGCGATCGCGTTCGCGGCCAGCACGACCCACAGCAGCCGGTAGCCGTACGCGGCGCCGGCCTGGATGTTGGTCGCGAAGTTGCCGGGATCCATGTAGCCGATCGACGCGATCACGGCCGGGCCGACGAACGGCAGCAGCGCGGCGACGCCGGTGCGGCGGCCTTCCAGCGCGGCGCGCGCCGCGCCGTCGGTGTGCCCGGTGGGCAGGTCCGGCAGCGCGAAGCCGCCGGCAGGTTTGCTCGTGACGGGAATCATGGTGAGGTTCCGTTCGAATGAGGAAGGCTTCCTGATGTTCGGCGTCGTGGCCGGCATGCCGCCTGCCGGCCATGGCGGCGGCGTTACAGCGGCACGACGTCGGGACGGTTGCGCGGAAACTGCGCGATCACGTCCGGCGCGACGTTCAGGTGTGCTTCGACGAGCTGCGGCGGCGTATGCGCGAGCCAGTCGGACAGCGACACTTCCGCATAGCGGTCGGTCTTGAAGATCTCGAGGAACACCAGGTCGGTGCTGCCGGTGTTCTGCACGTAGTGCCCGAGGCTCTTCTTCACGTAGCCGACGTCGCCCGCACGGAAGTCGGCCGTCTGCGCCTTCGGCCCCGTGTCGAACACGGTCATCCGTGCGTCGCCCTGCAGGTAGTACTGCCATTCGTCCGCGTTCGGATGCCAATGCAGCTCGCGCATGCCGCCCGGATGCACGGTGACGAGCGCCGCCGCGACCGTGGTCGACACGTTGAAGTTCGTGCTGTCCGCGATCCTCACTTCGCCGCCGCGGGTCTTCCTGACCGGCTTCATGTCGCCGAGCGAGAAGATGAACGGATGCGGCGGCGCCCCGGCCGACGATACCGATGCGCGCTGCGCCTCCGCGAGCGGGCCCGGTTCGTCGCCCTGGAAGATCCACAGGTTGTCGAGCGGAATGTTCCTGAACGCGTCGGCCGGTACGCCGAAGTTCAGTGCGAGCACGTCGGGCGGCGTGTGCGCGATCCAGTCGGTCAGCAGCAGCGTGTTGAATTCGGACGCGCGGCCGTTATCGAACGCGAGCAGGAATTCGGCGCCATCGGTGCCGATGCCCTGCAGCGAATGCGGCAGGCCGGGCGGGAAATACCAGAGATCGCCGGTCTTCACGTCCTGCACCGACGGCCGGCCGAGTTCGTCGAGCACCGTGATCCGGCAGCGGCCGTCGAGCATGATGGCCCACTCGGCCTGCTGGTGCCAGTGCATCTCGCGAATGCCGCCGCGGGTGAGGCGCATGTTGACGCCGGATATGGTTTCGGAAATCGCAAAATCGTCCTGCGTGACTTCACGTGCCCATCCGCCATTTTGAATACGTTTATGCGCATTATTGAATGACGCCCAGAATAATGGCATCCCGTTGATATCGGTAGCCGGCGGATCCTGAAAGGACGGAAATTGATTGGCAATTGCCGGATTTTTGGGCCCCGGGTCGGTCAGGCTCTGGCGGTTGCGCGCATTCACCGCGCCTTCCGGCGGGCGGTCCGGATTGCCGAACGAGGCAGCCTTGGCCGATACCGCGATACCCGCGGCAGCAATGGCGCCGGCCGTTCCCGCCAGCATCTTGCGTCGAGAAAGATTCGTCATGGTTTCCTCTTCATTCCTGAGATTGAGCGAATTTCCATTACGGAACACATGCCGTTTTTCGGATTATCGAAAATCGAACATCCCGTGACGCAAGTTAAATACAATTCACGTTAAAACTTAAATGAATTATTAACCTGAATTAATGAGTAAATCTGATCCGCTTTAATTTTGTAATAAATAATTGCCCCGCCTGCCCCTCCCATCCGCCGATCACCCTTTCGACCCTATCACCCACCCTCACACCATAGTTTTTATCCGCTGGCGCGAATGATTTTGGCTTTGTTAGATGGATGACATTCCATCACCAGACGACAACGATCTAACAGCCGATGACCTGCGCGTTTGCCCGTACCGTCGAATCCCGCTATGCCGAGCTGACGCCGACCGCCAAGCGCATCGCGAGCTACATGCTCGCGAACCTCGACCGGCTCGGGCTCGAGACGGCCGACCAGATCGCGCAGCAGGCCGGCACCAGCGGCATCTCGGTGGGGCGATTCCTGCGCAGCGTCGGCTACCGCAACCTCGACGACCTGAAGCGCGAGCTGCGCGGCGGCGGCGACCGCCCGTGGATGATCACCGACCGGCTCGACGAATACCGTCGCATCTCCGGGACGCCATCGGCCGGAGCCGGCGGCAACGACAGTGCAGGCCCGCTCGCGTCGTCGCTCGAGCGCGAGCTGGATGCGATCCGCCACGTGTACCGGCTCGCCGAAGGCCCCGTGTTCGCGCAGGTGGCCGACCGGATCGCGCATGCGGACGCCGTGTTCATCCTCGGCATCCAGTCGACGCGCGGGATCAGCAACGCGTTCAGCAGCTACCTCGAGTACCTGCGCCCGCGCGTGTTCTATTCCGATGGCCAGTCGGGCTCGTACGTCGATTCGCTGAACTCGGAATTCGAGCGGCCGTACTGCATCGTCACCGATACGCGCGCGTATTCGCGCAGTGCGCGCCGCTATTGCCAGGCGGCCGCCGAGCGCGGGCAGCCGTTCGCGCTGGTCACCGATCTCTCGTGCCCGTGGGCGCGCGACTGGCCGGCCGACCTGTTGCAGGTGAAGACCGACGTCGGCCAGTTCTGGGATTCGCTCGCGCCGCTCACCTGCCTGTTCAACCTGCTGATCACGGCCGTGGTCGACCGTCTCGGCCCGGCAATCGACCGGCGCATCGCGCGCAACCGCGAACTGCAGCACACGTTCGATCAATTCGAATCCTGAATGCGAGTGCCTTCCGAACCGCCGATGAACGCTCACCGCCTCGTTGAAATCACGCCTGCCACGCATCGCGTCGACATCGATCTCGTCTACGCGACCGACCGCAACCTGACCGGCAAGCCGATCTACCGCCACGCGCACTGCCTGCTGCTGGCGCCGGCCGAAACCGCACTGCGCCGCGCGGTGGACATCGCGGCCCAAGCCGGCTTCACGCTGCGCATCTACGACGCATACCGGCCGCCGCAGGCGCAGCAGATGCTGTGGGATTTCCTGCCCGATCCGAATTTCATCGCCGATCTCGGCCGCGGCTCGAATCACAGCCGCGGCACCGCGCTCGACCTGACGCTCGTCGGCGCGGACGGCGAACCGCTCGACATGGGCACCGGTTTCGACGAGATGGTCGCCGCCTCCGGCCACTTCCACGCGGGGCTGCCGCAAGCCGTGCAGCGCAATCGCCTGCTGCTGCTCGGCGTGATGCACGCGGCCGGCTTCGCGCACATCGACAGCGAATGGTGGCACTACGAATTGCCGGGCTCACGCGCGCTGCCGCAGATCGACAATGCCGACAGCGGCCCGTGGCACCTGATGTGATGCACGTCCCCCTTCCCGTTCACGTTCGACAACCGATGGAGCGACCATGAATTTCCTGACATCCCGGCTCGTCGCGGCGCTGGCCGCCGCGTCCGTTCTCGCCGCCGTTCCGCTTTCCGCCGCGCGCGCGGAAACGCCGAAGGACATGTTCGTGATGGCCACGCTGCTCGACGAATTCACGACGCTGGACCCGGGCGAGATCTACGAACTGGTGCCGGAGGAGTACGTCGCGAACACGTATGACCGGCTCGTGCGCGTCGACCTGCGCGACCCGTCGAAATTCAACGGCGACGTCGCGCAGTCGTGGACGGTGAGCACCGACGGGCTGACCTACACGTTCAAGCTGCGCCCCGGCCTCAAGTTCCACTCGGGCAACCCGCTGACGGCCGACGACGTCGCCTGGTCGATCCAGCGTGCGGTGCTGCTCGACAAGGGCCCGGCCGCCGTGCTGACCGGCATCGGGCTCACGAAGGCGAACGTCGTCGCCAACGTGAAGAAGCTCGACGACCTGACGGTTTCGGTCACGACCGACCAGAAATACGCACCGACCTTCGTGCTGAACGTGCTCGGCTCGTGGCCCGCATCGGTGGTCGACAAGAAGCTGCTGCTGTCGCACCAGCAGGGCAACGATTTCGGCAACGCGTGGCTGAAGACCAACGAAGCCGGCTCCGGCGGCTACAAGCTCGTGAAATGGACGGCCGGCGACAGCGTCGTGCTGCAGCGCTTCGATGGCTACCGTCTGCCGCTCGCGATGAAGCGCATCGTGCTGCGCCACGTGCCCGAAGCCGCGAGCCAGCGCCTGCTGCTGGAAAACGGCGATGTCGACGCGGCGCGCGACCTGAGCCCCGACGATCTGGCGTCGGTCGTGAAATCCGGCAAGGCGAAGGTGTCGGCCTCGCCGCAGGCGACGCTGCTGTATCTCGGCCTGAACACGAAGAACCCGACGCTCGCGAAACCGGACGTGCAGGAAGCGCTGAAGTGGTTGGTCGACTATGCGGGCATCCAGGGCAACGTGGTGAAGACGACCTACAAGGTCCACCAGACGTTCCTGCCCGAAGGCTTCCTCGGCACGCTGAACGCGAACCCGTACAAGCTCGACGTCGCGAAGGCGAAGGCGCTGCTCGCGAAGGCCGGCGTGCCGAACGGCTTTTCGGTGACGATGGACGTGCGCAACGATTATCCGTACACCGAAATCGCGCAGGCCGTGCAGGCGAACTTCGCGCAAGCCGGCATCAAGGTGCAGCTGATCCCCGGCGACAACAAGCAGACGCTCGCGAAATACCGCGCGCGCCAGCACGACATCTACATCGGCGAATGGTCGGCCGACTACATCGATCCGCACAGCAACGCGCAGGGTTTTGCGTGGAATCCGGACAATTCCGACAAGTCGAGCTATAAAATGCTGGCCTGGCGCAACAGCTGGGACATCCCGCAACTGACGAAGGAAACCGACACGGCGCTCGCCGAACCGACCGCCGCGAAACGCGCGCAACGGTACCAGGCGATGCAGAAGGACATGCTCGCGCGCTCGCCGTTCGTGATCATGTTCGAGAAAGTCGCGCAGGTCGCGACGCGGCCCGGCGTGAGCGGGCTCGAAGTCGGGCCGATCAACGATCTCGTGTCGTACCGCAACCTGAAGAAGCAATAAGATTCGCCGCATGTCGACTCCCGCCTCCTCCCTCGAAGCACTGCGCACGCTGCCCGCGCGGCGCCCGGCCGTGCGCTGGGCCTTGCGCGTGCTGCGCTGGGCGCTCACGCTCGCCGTCACGTTCGCGGGGCTGCTCGCGCTGACGTTCGTGATCGGCCGCAAGGTGCCGATCGATCCCGTGCTCGCGATCCTCGGCGATCGCGCGTCGGCCGAGGCGTACGCGGCCGAACGCATCGCGCTCGGCCTCGACAAGCCGCTCGTCACGCAATTCCTGATCTATGCGCGCGACGTGCTGCACGGCAATCTCGGCATGTCGCTGCTGACCGCGAACCCCGTGCTCGACGACATCAAGCGCGTGTTCCCGGCCACGCTCGAACTGGCGACGATCGCGACGCTGATCGGCATCGCGATCGGCGTGCCGCTCGGCGTCGCGGCGGCCGTGAAGCACAACCGGCCGATCGACCACGTCGCGCGCTTCGTCGGGCTGATCGGCAATTCAGTGCCGGTGTTCTGGCTCGGCCTGATGGGGCTGCTGCTGTTCTACGCGCGGCTGCACTGGGTCGGTGGGCCCGGCCGGCTCGATCCCGTGTACGACGGGATGGTCGACCCGCGCACGGGCAGCCTGCTGATCGACGCGGCACTCGCGGGCGAGTGGGACGTGTTCCGCAACGCGGTGTCGCACATCGCGCTGCCGGCCGCGATCCTCGGCTACTACTCGGTCGCGTACCTGAGCCGGATGACGCGCTCGTTCATGCTCGACCAGCTGAGCCAGGAATACATCGTCACCGCGCGCGCGAAGGGCTTGTCTGAGCGCCGCGTGATCTGGCGGCATGCGTTCGGCAACATCATGGTGCCGCTGCTCACCGTGATCGCGCTCACGTACAGCAACCTGCTCGAAGGCTCGGTGCTGACCGAGATCGTGTTCGCGTGGCCCGGGCTCGGTTCGTACCTGACCGGCGCGCTGCTGAACGCCGACATGAACGCGGTGCTCGGCGCGACGCTCGTGATCGGCGCGATGTTCATCACCGTCAACCTGCTGACCGACGCGCTGTACCGCGTGTTCGATCCGCGTGCGCGCTGAGGCGCCGACTCGACATGACCGCTTCCACTCCGCTTCTTTCATCGCCCATGCCGAAGGTCCTCCGATCATGAACGCCGAGCGCCTCACGCTGCGCGCGTGGCTGCTGTCCGACGCGCCCGCATCGCGCTCGCAGGCCGCACTCGGCCTCGCGTACCGACGCTGGCGTCGTTTCGCCACCAACCCACTCAACCTGTTCGGGCTCGCGATCCTGGTCACACTGATCGTCGTCGCGATCGTCGGCCCGCTGATCATGCCGCACGATCCGCTGCGCCAGGTGCTGTCCGACCGGCTGCTGCCACCCGGCTCGCCGTCGCACTGGCTCGGCACCGACCAGCTCGGCCGCGACATCCTTTCGCGGTTGATCGCCGGTTCGCGCCTCACGCTCGGCATCGCCATCCTCGTCGTCGTGATCGTCGTGCCGATCGGCCTCCTGATCGGCACGACGGCCGGCTACTGCGGCGGCTTCGTCGACAGCGTGCTGATGCGCATCACCGACATCGCGCTCGCGTTCCCGAAGATCGTGCTCGCACTCGCGTTCGCCGCCGCCCTCGGGCCGGGCGTGATCAACGCGGTCGTCGCGATCTCGATCACCGCGTGGCCCGCCTATGCGCGGCTCGCGCGCGCGGAGACGATCCGCATCGCGCAGGCCGACTTCATCCACGCCGCGCGCCTGCAGGGCGCATCGGGCCCGCGCATCCTGCTGCGTTACATCGTGCCGCTGTGCATGTCGTCGGTGATCGTGCGCGCGACACTCGACATGGCCGGCATCATCCTGACCGTCGCGGGCCTCGGCTTCCTCGGCCTCGGCGCGCAGCCGCCGAGCCCCGAATGGGGCTTCATGGTCGCGTCGGGTCGCAACGTGCTGCTCGACGCGTGGTGGGTCGCGACGCTGCCCGGCTGCGCGATCCTGCTCGTGAGTCTCGCGTTCAACCTTCTCGGCGACGGGCTGCGCGACGTCTTCGATCCCCGCCATGGAGCGTGACATGCCGATGCATCCCGCCCCCTCGTCCGCGCCGCTCTGCGAGATCGACGGCCTGAAGATCGGCTTTCGCGGCCATGACGGCACCGTCACCGACGCCGTGCGCGACCTGTCGCTGACGCTCGCCCCCGGCGAACGGCTCGGCATCGTCGGCGAATCGGGCTCCGGCAAATCGCTGACGGGCCGCGCGCTGCTCGGCCTGCTGCCCGACGCCGCGCGCTGGTCGGCCCGCACGATGCGCTTCGCGGGCCACGACCTGCTCGCGATGCCGCCGGGCGAACGCCGGCGGCTGTGCGGCAGCCAGATGGGCATGATCCTGCAGGACCCGAAATATTCGCTGAACCCGGTGATGACGGTCGCGAAGCAGATGGGCGAGGCATTCCGGCTGCACGAGCCGGGCCTGCGCGGCCGCGCGCTGCGCGAACGGATCGTCGACGCGCTCGCGGCCGTGCAGATACGCGATCCCGCACGCGTCGCCGATGCGTATCCGCACGAGCTGTCGGGCGGCATGGGCCAGCGCGTGATGATCGCGATGATGGTGTCGACCGGCCCGCGCCTGCTGATCGCCGACGAACCGACTTCCGCGCTCGACGTCGCCGTGTCGATGCAGGTGCTCGCGGTGCTCGACGCGATGATCGCGCGGCATGGCACGGGCCTGATGTTCATCAGCCACGACCTGCCGCTCGTGATGTCGTTCTGCGATCGCGTCGCGGTGATGTATGCGGGCCGCGTGGTCGAAACCTGCGCCGCGCGCGACCTGCGCGACGCTTCCCATCCCTATACGCGCGGGCTGCTCGCAGCGAACCCGCCGCTCGCGAACCCGCCGGACGAACTGCCCGTGCTGCGGCGCGATCCGGCGTGGCTCGAACCCGCGTCGCATGCCGGCACGCCGGCCGATCGACAGGAGGCAGCAAGATGATCGACGTCGATCACGCATCGATCCGTTTCCCGACCCGCACGGGTCACGTCGACGCCGTGCGCGACGCGAGCTTCGCCGTGCGCGACGGCGAGGTGTTCGGGCTCGTCGGTGAATCGGGGTCCGGCAAGTCGACGCTGCTGCGCGCGCTGACGGGCCTCGTGCCGCTCGCGTCCGGCAGCCTGTCGATCGACGGCCGGCCGGTGGGCGGCACGCCCGATCGTGCCTTCCGCCGCCACGTGCAGATGGTGTTCCAGGATCCGTACGCATCGCTGCATCCGCGCTTCACGGTCGACCAGACGCTGCGCGAGCCGCTGTCGATCCACGGGATCGATGATGCCGATGCGCGCATCGCCCGCGCGCTGTCCGAGGTCGGGCTCGGCCCGGCGTTCCGCTTCCGCTACCCGCACCAGCTGTCGGGCGGCCAGCGGCAGCGTGTCGCGATTGCGCGTGCGCTGATCGTCGAGCCGCGCGTGCTGCTGCTCGACGAGCCGACGTCCGCGCTCGACGTGTCGGTGCAGGCCGAGATCCTGAACCTGCTGCGCCGCCTGCATCGCGAACGCAACCTGACGATGATCCTCGTCAGCCACAACCTCGCGGTGATCGGCTTCCTGTGCCAGCGCGTCGCGGTGATGCAGCATGGCGAAATCGTCGAGCAGCTCCGGATCGAGAACGTGCGCGCCGGGCAGGTGGCGCGCGACTACACGCGCACGCTGCTGCGCGCGACCGAGGGCTACCGCCGTCTCGACCCGGTGGCGGGCGCGCCGGCGACCTGACATCTGCGCGCCGTGGCGGCATGCGATACTCGGCACGCCACGCGCTGCCGTGCCGCGCATGGAACCCCGGTGCGCCGCACGGGTCAACTTCGATTCTTCAACAGCTCAACCGCAATAGGGAGGCGTTCATGCTGCAATTCATCGAAACCCTGGTCGTCGGGCTCATCGTCGGCCTCCTCGCCCGCGCGCTCAAGCCCGGCGACGACAAGATGGGCATCGTGATGACCACCGTGCTCGGCATCGTCGGCTCGCTGGTCGCCGGCTACGTCGGCCGCGCCGCCGGCTGGTACGCACCGGGCCAGGGCGCGGGCTGGATCGCGTCGATCATCGGCGCGATCGTGCTGCTCGTGGTCGTCGGCGCGGTACGCAAGCGCGCGGCCTGAACGGCACACCTTCGGCTCCAACGCAAAACGGCCGCTCGGAAACGAGCGGCCGTTTTGCATTGGAGCGTCGATATTCACCTGCGCATCATTTCCACGATCCGTAAACTCGTTGCCTTCACAACGACCTGCCGTGGCGGCCGGCATCGGGCGCCCCGCTTTCCTGTCGAGCGTACACCACCGGCATTACCCTGATTTGATATCTCGCAAATCCGGCATAGATTGAATTCAGCAATACGAAATCGTTTGCTCGTATCCCAAATTTGTAATTTTCCACTCAAGAGTTTCGATGATTTTGCCGTTTACGCATACAGCATCGCAGCGTTGACGGACTGCCACCCGAGCGGCCCCCTGCGACGCGCTTCCTCTCTGGAGCCTGTCATGAAGCACCGCCCTATCGCTGCCTCGTTCGTCCTGGCTGCCTCGCTTCTGGCCACTTCCTCGTCCTTTGCCGCCGGCGCGTCCGGCGTCATCTACTTCTCCGGCATGATCGTCGAGCCGCCCTGCTCGTTCGCGGTCGATACGGCCGATCTCGCCCGGCGTCAGGTCCGCCCTGACTGTCCGCGCCCGGCAACCGGCCAGATCGCATTCGTAGACGCAGCGAGCCAGCAGGCCATCAAGACCACGACCTTTACTCAGGCCTCGCGCGCAATCGTTTTACCGAACCGTCCGGGCAACAGCCAGGCGCCGATGATCGCCGTCGTGACGTACCAGTGAAGCCGTCCGCCGGTCAATCGCGATGGCGCGCGATCCAGTCGCTGAACGCACGGATTTTCTGCTGGTTGCCGATGTTCTCGGGATAGACGAAGAAGTAACGCGCGCCCGTCTCGAGCACGATATCGAATGGCCGTTCGAGCCGGCGCGCGCTGACGTCGTCGTCGACGAGCGTCACGTCGCCGATCGCAACGCCGAAGCCCTGCATCGCCGCGTTCGTCGCGAGATCAAGCGTGTCGAACGTCGGCCCGCGCGCAGGATCGACGCTGCGCTCGCCCGCGTGCTCGAGCCACGCGCGCCAGTCGCGATGGTCACGCGTCGGATGCAGCAGCGTATGGCGGGCAAGATCGCCGGTCGTATCGAGCGGTGACGTCTGCCGCAATTCGGGCGCGCAGACGGGTGTCAGCCGCTCGTCGAACAGCGGCAGCGCAAACACGCCGGCGCCCGGCGACGTGCCGTAGACGACAGCCGCATCGAACGGCTCGGTCGAGAAATCGACGACGTGCTGCCACGCGGTGGTGATCTGCACATGCAGATCGGGATGCTCGCCCTGGAAGCGCATGATGCGCGGCAGCATCCAGCGCATCACGCAGGTCGGCACCTTCAGCGCGAGGTCGGTGCGCTGCCGCGTGAGCCTCATCGAAATGTCCTCGATCCGCGCGAAGCTCTCGTTGACCACCGGCAGCAACTGCTCGCCCTCCGCCGTCAGCGTGAGACCCTTCGCATGCCGCTTGAACAACGGAAAACCGTAATGCGCCTCGAGCGTCTGGATCTGCCGGCTCACCGCGCCCTGCGTGATGCACAGCTGCTCGGCCGCACGCGTGAAGCTGCGGTGGCGAGCCACCGTCGAGAAGATCTGCAGCGCATGCAGGGGCGGAAGTCGGCGCATGAAGAAGGCAAACGGAAAAACGGCGCGGAAGGACCGCGCGCCGACCCCGGCGCGCACTGTCCGACACGATAAGCCAAACGCCGGCTTTGCGCGAGGCGCGGGACGCTCAGGCCGTCGCGGTGAGCGCGGCCGCCACGATGCGCGCCGCCGACGCAACGACGTCCGCGCGGGCCGCCGCGGCGGCCTGCGGCTGCGTGAACGACACGGCCATCACGATCGGCGCACGCGACGGCGGCCACAGCACCGCGACGTCGGTCGTCGTGCCGTAGCCGCCCGTGCCGGCCTTGTCCGCGATGCGCCACCCGGGCGGCACGCCCGCCGCGATACCGGTCGCGCCGCGCGCGCCGCCGACCATCCATTCCATCAGTTGCGTGCGCTGCGGCTCCTGCAGCGTGTTGCCGAGCAGCAGCCGCTGCAACGTGTCGACCATCTCGACCGGCGTCGACGTATCGCGTTCGTCGCCGGGCGCCGCGTTGTTCAGTTCGGGTTCCCAGTGATCGAGGCGGAACGACATGTCACCGCTCGCGCGGGCGAACGCCGTGACGGCCTGTGGGCCGCCGAGCACACCCATCAGCAGGTTGCCGGCGCCCTTGTCGCCCGACTGCAGCATCGCCACGCAAAGCTGCTCGATCGTCATGCCCGTGTCGACGTGGCTTTCCGTGATCGGTGAGCCCGCAACGATTTCGTAGCGGCGGTACAGGATGCGGCGCGGCAGCAGCGATGCGTCGAGCGAGCCGCGCGCGAGCATCGCTGCTGCCGCGGCGACCGCATACGTGCCGCACAGCGGAAAGCGCTCGCGCGCATGGTGAGCGATGCGCACGCCGTTCGACGTATCGAGCGCGGCGACGCCGAGCCGGCCATTCGAGGCCTTCTCGAGCGCGGTCAATTCAGCCTGGGCGGTATGGGCGTGCCCCTGGTCGGCGACCGGCGCGGACGTGCACGCGGCGACGAACGGCGCGGCAACGGCGGCAAGCAACAGCGAGCGGCGGGTCGGAGAATGTTCCATGAATGTCGTGAGTTCTGTCGGAATCGGTGGCACGAAGCAGTTCGGGCACGCGTTGGAGAAGCGTGCCCGTTCACGCCGGCGGCCGGCTCGCGACGGCATACGCCGCGCATCCCCGAAAGACGACCGTCGGCCCCGCGAAGCGCGGGACTCGCATGAACAGGCCCTAGCGTAGCAGCGACCGCCGCGACGTTCCAGCGAAACGGCCCTGCTTCACCCTTGCGACGAAGGCAGATACGGCATCGGATTGACCGGCTTGCCGTCGCGTCGCACTTCGAACAGCAGCGCGACACGCGAGTTGTCGAGGTCGCCCATCTCGGCGATCTCGTCGCCCTGGCGCACGATGTCGCCCGTCTTCACGAGCAGCTTGCGGTTGTGCGCATAGGCGGTCAGGAAATCCGCGTTGTGCTGGACGATGATCAGGCTGCCGTAATCGTTCAGGCCGGTGCCCGCGTACATCACGCGGCCGTCGGCCGCGGCGCGGACCGGGTCGCCCGGCCGGCCGGCAATCTGGATGCCGCGGTTCTGCCCCGGCCGGAAGCCGTCGACGATCTTGCCGCTCGCGGGCCACTTGAGCGTGACGCCGCCCGCATGCCGCTTCGTTTCCTTGACGACCTGACGGTCGCTCGCATTCGACGCAGTGGCCTGCGTGGCTGCCGGGTTGCTCCCTGCACCATTGCCCGACGCCGACGATGCAGCCACCTGCGTGCCGGCCGCGCCCGGCGCCGGCAACGGCTGCTGCTTGACGATGCGCAGCACCTGCCCCATGCGCAGCCTGCCGTTCGCGCCCAGCCTGTTCCAGGTGCGCAGGTCGGCCACGCTGCAGCCGTTTGCGGACGCGATGCCCGTCAGCGTGTCGCCGCGTTTCACGACGTACTTCTGCGCGACGAAAATCGGCGCCGGCGGCGGCGTGGCGGCCGACGGCGCAGCGGCGGGCTGGCTCGACGATGACGACTGCCCCGCCAGCGTGTCGCTCGGCGGAACGGACTGCGTGCTTGCACAACCGGCCATGACGAGCACGGCGACCAAGCCTGGCAGCCACGCCGCGTTGCGGTGAATCTCGCGCGTTTTCATGGACGATCCGACTCCGGTTTGACAATCTTTCAAGCATCTCAAAAACGGAACGGCCGACGTGTAACCGGATGCAAACAATGATGACAAACGATCACGAACCGGATGCCGGCCGGCATTCGCTACCGGTAATACGGTCCGATTCAGGAAAACTTGATGGTCTTTTTGCAGGAAAGCGGAAGAATTTTCGTCTCGAGGAACTATGACGGATTTGTTTCAATAGGCACGAAGCGGCGATCGCCGCGACGTTCAACGCAACCACGCGACGAGTTCGGCGCACGCCCACGCGATGCCGATGCACAGGAACAGCACGTGCAACGCGATCTTGAACGACACGCCCCACGACGGATCGATCTGCATGACAGGCTCCCCGGTTGATGTGCGGCCATGATCCGCGATCGATCGCGCCCCGAAAATGCGGAACCGGCGAATCGGGCCTCAAGCTGCGCCTGAGACCCCGGCCGCGGTTCCCTGCTAACTTATCGACCATTCCAATACGATCGTCCCCCATCATGCGCTTCGACCTGACCGACCTGCGGCTCTTCCTGAACATCTGCGAGGCCGGCACGATCACGAGCGGCGCCGAGCGCACCCACATCACGCTGCAGGCCGCGAGCGAGCGCATCCGCGGCATGGAGGACGAGCTCGGCGTGCCGCTGCTGCACCGGACCAAATCGGGCGCGCAGGCCACCGATGCGGGCCGCGCGCTCGAACACCACGCGCGCACGGTGCTGCAGCAGATCGACCACATGCGCGGCGAACTGCAGCAATACGGCCAGGGGCTGCGCGGGCATATCCGGCTGCTGTGCAACACGGCGTCGCTGAGCGAATACCTGCCCGACGCGCTGGCCGACTACCTGCCGCATCACCCGAAGCTGTCGATCAGCGTCGAGGAGCGCTCGAGCCAGGAGATCGTGCATGCGATCCGCAACAAGACGGCCGAGGTCGGCATCGTCGCCGATTCGGTCGGGCTCGGCGGGCTCGAACAGAAGCCGTTCCGCGAGGACTGGCTGATCGTCGTCGTGCCGGCCGCGCATCCGCTCGCATCGCAGGAGAAGGTCGCGTTCGACTCGATCGCCGATGCCGACTTCATCGGCCTCACCGACGGCAGCGCGCTGCAGGTGCATCTCGCCGACCAGGCACGCGCGCTCGGCAAGCGGATCCGCTATCGCGTGCAACTGAAGAGCTTCGATGCGATCTGCCGCGTGATCGCGAGCGGCGTGGGCATCGGCATCGTGTCGCGCCATGCGGCCGAGCGCGCGATGCAGACGATGGACGTGCGGCTCGTCGAGCTGTCCGATGCGTGGAGCCACCGTCGGCTGAAGCTGTGCGCGCGGTCGTTCGATGCGCTGCCGAAATACACGCGGGAGTTCGTCACGTTCCTGTCGGGCGAAACTGCGCAGCAGTGATGCGCGCCGCATCCGGCTCATCGCGTCGACACACGGAGGCACGGCCATGACCGACACCGATCTTGCAACCCGCTACCGCGCGTACATCGACTGCCTGAACCGGCAGGACTGGCCAGCGCTCGGCGAATATGTCGCCGACGACGTGATCCACAACGACCGGCCGCTCGGCCTGCCCGGTTACCGCGCGATGCTGGAACAGGACTTCCGCGACATTCCCGATCTCCGTTTCGACATCCGGCTGCTCGTGTGCGAGCCGCCGCGCATCGCATGCCGCCTTCGCTTCGCCTGCTCGCCGAGCGGGACGTTCATGGGGCTCGCCGTCGACGGCCGGAAGGTCACGTTCTGCGAGAACGTGTTCTACGAATTTCATGACGGCAAGATCCGCCAGGTCTGGTCGGTGATCGACAAGGCCGCGATCGAGGCACAGCTTTAGTCTCACCGGAACGGCGGGGTTGCCGGTCGCCGCCATGCCCCGATGTCCGCCGGGTTCACCTCGATCCTTATGGATAACGTTTTCTCTCACATCCCGGCGAGCACGCATCGCCGGATAGGCATTCTGCTCGCCCTATCCGCATCGATATCCTGCGCTTCATTTCGTCTCAACAAGAAGAAATCCCGGTAATTTCTGCAACGTTTCGTTTCCCCCCTTCACTCCCGTCTTCCCACCCTCCGGGTTTTTCCCGCCCCGTCCGACGTGAAAGTTCATTGACATCACGCCGCTCGATGCCTAAATTTGGAAAACGTTTTCCATCACCTCCGCGCGACGCCGGCCACGGCCCGTGCAGGGAGAACGCTTGCCCGCTCGACAGGTGATTCAGGCCGTCCGTCTTCAGGGATCAGGGTTGCAGACGGCGGCCGGGTACGGGCATCGAGCGCGGCAACGGCTACACCCGCCCGTCCTTCATCACTATTCAAAATTGGAGACACAATGCATCCGCGCAGCAGATTCGCGCTCGGCGCCGCGCTCAGCGCCCTTTCCGTCCTGTTCGTCAGCGCCTGCGGCGGCAACGACGTGACCGACACGCCGCCGTCTTCGTCATCTTCGCCGCCCCCGTCCTCGGCATCGACGCTCGCATCGAACTCGCTGCAGGCGCTCGTCTATGGCGCGCCCGACACCAGCGTGCCGGCCGGCACGAACATTCCGGTCACGATGATGGGCCAGATGCGCGCGTTGTTCGACCTGATCCGGAAATCGCCCGACTTCACGCAGGTCGTGATGGATCTCGGCGACGGCACGCCGGTCCACGTGCTCGACACGAACACCGGCGACAAATTCCTGCCGGGCAAGCTCGCGCTCGGCCTGTCGTACATCCTGATCGACATGAAGTCGAAGAACGATCCGCAATACGCCAGCTACCTCGCGACGTACCAGACGATCACGACCGCGATGATGGCGCAGTCGGGCAGCAACTACACGTATGCGAATACGTCCTGGGGCGAGTACTACTACCTCGTCACGCTGAACAACCTGAAGGCGCACGGGATGCTCAACGAAGTCTTCAGCGACACGATGCTCGCGACGCTGCAGCGGCGGCTCACCTTCTGCGACATGTTCGGCCCCGATGCGAGTGGCAAGACCGATACGTGCCCCGCCACCGGCACGCCGATCGACATCGCGTCGCTCAACACCGCGCAGAACTACTATGCGGTGTCCTACGGAATTGCCGGGCTGCGCCAGAAGCTCGGCTGGAGCAGCCCGTCGTTTGCATCGAAGACCGATCCGTCGGTCGCGACGATGGGCGCGCGCGACGCGCTGCTGTACACGCTCACGAACCATATCCGCAACGACTCGTCGGGCGGGTTCTCTGACGAAGCGTCGAACACGCATACGACCTACTACGACCAGGCGCGCTTCGACCGCTACAGCACGCTGCTGATCGGTGAAGTGACCGAGCGCACGTTCGAGATGGGCAACGAGGCGAACCTCACGCCGGAGCTGAAGGGCTATCTGCGCAAGTCGGTCGACCTGATCCTGCCGCAGCTGAACGCGAACGGCCAGGGATTCAACTACGGCCGCTCGATCGGCCCGTACGGCGATTCGGCGTTCATGGAAGTGCTGACGGCCGCGGCCAATGCCGGCGTGCTGACCGACCAGGAGAAGCAGGTTGCATACAGGTTCATCTACCAGGCCGCGCAGCGTTTCGACACGTACTGGTACGACCCGTCGCTGCCGACGCCGTCGGTGAACATGTGGGTCAAGGGCCGCGGCACGGACGCGTATCGCGGCAAGCCGCGCGTGATGGGCGAGAACTTCAGCCTGCTGCATCAGTACCTGTACGTGAACGCGTGGTGGAACAAGCTCGGCTTCGGCGGCAAGGCGCCGATGGCCGATACGGACTACAACGCGTGGCTCGACGCGCTGCCGCACTACACGCTCACCTGGTACAACCAGCCGGGCGACACCGCGCATCCGTACAGCGCCGCGCTCGTCACCGTGCGCGACGGCCGGCGCGTGATCAACCTGAACCTCAGCCAGGCGCCCGACTACAACTCGTACACGCCGTACTACCCGGTGCCGTTCTCCGACAAGCTGATCTACGGCACGACCGATCTCGGCTACGCGCTGCTGGTGCCGCAGGTGTCGTACAACGGGAAGACCTACATTCCCGTCACGTACTACAAGAACCTGAACGTCCAGCAAAGCAACGGGCAGGTGGTCGTGTCGTTCGATACCGCGAAGTTCCGGCTCGCCTCGAAGAATGCGGCGTACACGACGGATCTCGACCTGCAGGTGCATACGGTGCTGACGTTCGCGCACGGCTCGGTCGCCCGCAGCGATACGCTGAGCACGGGCTCGCTCACCGGCAACCTGTCGGTCGAGACCGACTTCACGTCGTTCGCGGATTTCGCGTCGACGCAGGCGAACGGCGACGGCGTGTCGGTAACCTACGCGAACAGCGCCGCGACCGGCTATGCGGCGTCCGGGTTCGACACCTGCGTGCTGTCGGCCTTCGACACGGCGAACGGCACGACGAATCCGCTGTCGACGACGCCGATCGGCCAGTTGCATTCGAACTTCGCCTGTACGACGAAGCCGTTTGCACTCGGCGCGGGCGCGACCCGCACGTTCGGTTGGACGCTGAAGTACGCCGATCCGGCCTGAGCGATGTCGCCCACGCCCGGTGAACGCGCCCGAAGCCCGCTGTTGTCGAAACCGGCTTTGGGCGCGTCACGGACAGCGGGCATCGCGCTCGTCAGCGATGCCCGCTTACAGCCACCCCGAAGCCGCCATGTACGCGCCGAGCGCGATGAGCCCGACGAAGAAGCAGCGCTTGAACGCCTGCTCGCTCATCACGCGGCGCGCATATTGCCCGCCAGCCATGCCCGCCAGCGCCGGCACGAGTGCGAGCGCCGACACGCCGAGATCGACCGTTTGCAACGCACCCGTCACGCGCAGTTGCAGGCCGAGCACGATCGTCGATGCGGTGAACGACAGCCCGAGCGCCTGGATCAGGTCGTCCTTCGACAGCCGCAGCGCCTGCAGATACGGCACGGCCGGCACGACGAACACACCGGTCGCGGCCGTCACGACGCCCGTCAGGTAGCCGACCACGGCCGACAGCCACTTTTCATGGCGGCCCGGCGCCGGCAGCCGCGCGGCGGCCAGCCCCCACAGCCCGTAGAGAATCAGCACCACGCCCAGCGCCGCATGCGTCCAGGTGCTGCCTGCCGCGAGCGCAGGCAGCCCGCCCGTCAGCGTGCCGATCGTCAGGCCGGCGAGCAGCGGCCACAGCCGGCGCAGCAGCGGCCCGAACGACGGGCCGAGCCACAACTGCCACACATTGGTGATGAACGACGGCACGAGCAGCAGGCTCGCGGCAGCCGACGGCGGCATCGCGAGCGTCAGCAGCCCCATCGCGATCGTCGGCAGCCCGAGCCCGATCATGCCCTTGACCGCGCCGGCCAGCAGGAAAACCACCGCGATGATCGTCAGCGTATGAACTTGCATGAAAGGCATTCCGTCCGGTCGAGTACGGCGCCGATGGTGAACCCCGAGCGCGCCGCTCGCCATCTGGTTTTGCCTGAGGCTGGCTCGGGTTTGCCGGATGGAGCGGCGGCGCGATCGCGCCGATGGGCTGGCGCGCCGCGGCGCCGACGAAAAACCAGCCGCCTCGCTCAACGCAGGCGGGGCCGGACCATGCATCCGGGTTGCAGAACCCCGCTTCGACTCCCGAATCCGAGCTGAATACCGGGCCGGCCCCTGAACGAGCACCAATCCGGCCCGATCAGCCCCCGTGAGATGCCCCCCGGCCCTGCTCGCTGTCGAGGTGCGCCATCTGTGCGGCCGGATAACGCTCACCGGCAGCCGCCCCGGCGGGAACCGCCGCTTCGATGCGAGCGATGTCATTGACCGTTAGTTGCATTTCAGTCGCTTGCAGTGCGTCCTGAAGCTGAAGGCGCTTGCGCGCGCCGATCAGCGGCACGATATCGCCGCCGCGCGACAGCACCCACGCGATCGCGACTTGCGCCGGATTGCTGCCCTTCTCGTCGGCGATCACGCGCAGCGCATCGACGAGCGCAAGGTTGTGCGCGAGGTTCTCGCCCTGGAATCGCGGGCTCGCCGCACGGAAATCGCGTTCGCCTTCCCGCGCCGTGCTCCAGCGCCCGCCGAGCAGCCCGCGCGACAGCACGCCGTAGGCCGTCACGCCGATCCCGAGTTCGCGGCACGCAGGCAGGATTCCGGCCTCGATGCCGCGCGACAGCAGCGAGTATTCGATCTGCAGGTCGGCGATCGGCGCGACGGCAGCGGCGCGGCGGATCGTGTCGACGCCGGCTTCCGACAGGCCGATATGGCGCACGTACCCGGCCTTCACGAGATCGGCGATCGCACCGATCGTCTCCTCGATCGGCACCGCCGGATCGACGCGCGCCGGCCGGTAGATGTCGATGTAGTCGGTGCCGAGCCGTTTCAGCGAGTACGCGACGAAGTTGCGGATCGCCGCCGGCCGCGCGTCGTAGCCGGCAAACCCGCCGGACGGATCGCGCAGCGCGCCGAATTTCACGCTGATCAGCACCTGGTCGCGGGCCCGGCCGCGCAACGCATCGCGGATCAGCATCTCGTTGTCGCCCATGCCGTAGAAATCGCCGGTGTCGAGCATCGTGATGCCGTGGTCGAGCGCCGCGTGCAGCGTCGCGATGCTTTCGTCGCGGTCGGCCGGGCCGTAGAAGTCCGACATCCCCATGCAGCCGAGCGCGAGTGCCGACACCCGCGGGCCGGTACGGCCCAGTTCACGCGTTTCCATGTCCGTTTCCTCGATTGATGAATGAACAGGCCGGATTCTGGGCGCATTGCGGCGCGCGATAAACGCGAAACACTCAACCAAACCGTTCGACGCTGATTAACAATGGAGCCTGCTCCCCTCTACCCACGCACCCGCCCCGCATGGATCACCTGCAAGCAATGCGCATCTTCGCGCGCGTCGCCCATCTCGGCAGCTTCACGAAAGCCGCCGAACAGCTGCAACTGCCGCGCCCGACGGTCAGCAACGCCGTCCAGTATCTGGAAAAACACCTGAAGGTCCGCCTGCTGCAGCGCACGACGCGGCGCGTCGCGCTGACGGCCGAAGGCGCGACCTATTACGAGCGCTGCACGCGGTTGCTGGCCGATCTGGACGACGCGGAAACGCTGTTCGAAGACGCCGGCACGACGCCGCGCGGCGCGATCCGCGTCGACCTGCCCGAACGCTTTGCGCTGAACCAGGTGATTCCGGCGCTACCGGGTTTCCACGCGCGCTACCCCGACCTGCGCGTCGTGATCGGCACGACCGACCGCTTCGTCGACCTCGTCGCCGACGGCATCGACTGCGCGGTGCGGGTTGGCGCGATGTCCGATACGTCGCTCGTCGCGCGGCGCATCGGCGAGCTGGCGCAGATCAATTGCGCGGCGCCCGCGTATCTCGAGCGGCACGGCACGCCGCGCTCGCCGGACGAGCTTCCGGACCACGTCGCGGTCGGCTATTTCTCGAGCCGCACGGGCCGCGAGCTGGACTGGGAATATGCGGATATGGATACGGGCGAGCTGCATGCGGTCAAGATGCGCAGCGTCGTGTCGGTCAACAGCTCGCAGGCGTATCTCGCGTGCTGTCTTGCGGGCCTCGGGCTGATCCAGGCGCCGCGCGAAGGGCTCGGGCCGCTGCTCGCCGACGGCTCGCTGGTCGAAGTGCTGCCGGAATGGAATGCCGAGCCGCTGCCCGTGTCGGTGGTGTTTCCGACCGGCCGGCATCTCGCACCGCGCGTGCGGATCTTCGTCGACTGGCTTGCGGAAACGCTCGGGGGCGTACCCCGGGCGGATTGACGGCAGGCGCCGGGGCACTCGCCCCGGCGCCGCCCGCCTGGAACGTCAGAACTTGTGACGGATCGCGGCGCGCACCGCGAACTGGTTCGACGACGCCGACGGGCCGTCCGTGCCGACCACGTAGCCGCCGTCGGCCGCCGTGCCGGTCTTGTCGCCGCCCACCTTCTGCCATGCGCCCTGCAGGTAGACGTCGGTGCGCTTCGACAGGCTGTAGTCGGCCATCAGCCCGACCGTGTGGTATTTCGGCTTGAACGTTCCGGCCGCGGCATCGTACTTGCCGTCCGTGTACACGTACTGCGCGCCGAGATAGAAATCGGGCGTGAGCTGGTACTTGCCGTTGATCTCGAAGTTCTGGAACTTCGTCGCGGTCAACCCGAGGCCGGCGAACGTCGACGCCGGCAGGTAGACGGTCGACACCGGGTTCTTCACGTCCGTCTTCGTGTAGACGAAGCCGAGCGTGGCCGGGCCGAACGTGTAGTTGACGCCGCCGCCGAAGATCCGCAGGCGGTCGGCGACGAAGTTCGCGTCATCCGCCGAGATCGCGCCCGCGCTGCCGATACCCGGGTTGTTCGCCTGCAGGTACGCAGCCGCAACCTGCAGCCCGGCCAGCGAGTACTGCGCGCCGAGGCTGTACTGACGGTTGTTCGCGAAGCCGGTGCTGTTGCTGAAGCTGTACGTGCCGCCGAACGTCAGGCCGTTCCAGTCGGCGCTCGCATACTTGACCGTGTTGTTGACGCGGAACGAATTGTCCGTGTTGTCGTTGTCGAACGGGTGCGAGAACAGCGTGCCGCCCCAGTTGCCGTTGGCGGTGAGCGGCGCGAGATAGTCGACGACGGAATCGTACTGACGGCCGAAGGTCAGCGTGCCGAAGCGCGGCGCGCTCAGCCCGACGAACGCCTGGCGGCCGAACATGCGGCCGCCCTGGCCGAGCCGGCCGTTGTTCACGTCAAAACCGTTTTCCAGCGTGAAGATCGCCTTCAGCCCGCCGCCGAGATCCTCGCTGCCCTTCAGGCCCCAGCGGCTGCCCTGCGCATAGCCGCTCGCAAGCTGGTAATTCGTTTTTCCGACCCCATTGACGTTCACGTTGTTCGTGTAATTGAAGCCTTCATCGATCACACCGTACAGCGTCACGCTGTTCTGGGCGAAGACCGGCGCGGCGAAAGCGGCCAGCGCGGCGGTAAAAATGATGTGCTTCTTCATGACGGTTCTCCGGAGCCGGGGGCCGGGCAGGGTCGAGTGCCCGGCGAATGTTTGGTCTGTTTTAGGTGTGGCCCGCAGGGCGGACGACGCGGTGTGCGGCCGCGTGAGGTCAAAATGGTGTCACGTCGCAAACCGTCCGTCCATCGGGGTAGATGAACCCTGCGCAAACCGTTGCGCTCGTCCAACTGCCCCGTTGCGTGGACTGCCTGACCCGGCTTATCGGCAGCAGCACGACAGCCGACCATTCGCGTAAACCCGAGGTGCACCGCATCGGTGGCACAATGCGCATCCGTTCGTCATTTCTTCACGAAGTCATGCTTCCCCCCGATTCATGCGCGGCGCGTGCCGGCCGCGCCCGCGGCCCGCGCCGGGAGGCGGTCCGATGACCGCACCGGCCCGGGCCGGCCGCTACGCCGAGCTCGATTTCTTCCGCGGCCTCGTGCTGCTCGTCATCGTCGTCGACCACATCGGCGGCAGCATCCTGTCGCGCGTGACGCTGCACGCTTACGCGCTGTGCGACGCGGCCGAGGTCTTCGTGTTCCTCGGCGGCTTCGCCACCGCGATCGCGTACAACTCGCTCGCCGAACGGCACGACGAAGCCGCCGCGCGCCAGCGCTTCATCCGGCGCGCGTTCGAGATCTATCGTGCGTTCCTCGTGACGGCCGGCCTGATGCTGCTGATCACGGCCGCGCTGAACGCGTTCGCGATCGACGGCCCGAACATGCCGACCAACGACCTCGACGGCCTGCTCCACAAGCCGCTCGCCGCGCTGCGCGACATCCTGCTGTTCCGCCGCCAGCCGTACCTCGCGTCGGTGCTGCCGATGTACGCGTTCTTCGCGCTGCTCGTGCCGCTCGCACTGCCGCTCGCGCGCACGCAGCCGTGGCTGCTGCTCGCGTTCAGCGGATCGCTGTGGTACGCGGCGCCGCACGTCGCGCGCTTCTTGCCGACCGTGGAAGGCGCGCCGTGGGACTTCAATCCGTTCGCATGGCAGTTCCTGTTCGTGCTCGGCGTGATCGCGCGCTGCCAGCCCGTCTACCAGACGCTCGCGCCGAAGCCGCAGGGCTGGCTGCTGACGGCCGCGGCGCTCGCGATCGTCGCGGCCGGCGCGTACTACCGGCTGCGCATCGAGCCGTTCCCGACCGATCCGTCAATCAAGCAGAACCTCGGCGCGCTGCGGCTCGCAAACTTCCTCGCGATCGCGTGGCTCGCGGCCAAGCTGGTTCACCTCGGCTGGATGAAGAAGGTCGCGCACGCGATGCCGTGGATCGGCACGATCGGCCGGCAGGGGCTGCTGTGCTTCGTCGCGGGCACCGCCATCTCGCTCGCGGTCGATTCGGTGCTCTACCAGGCGACCGAAGGCTATCTCGACGTGAAGCTCGGCCTGATTGCCGACGTCGTTGCAATGGGCCTGCTGTATCTCGTCGCCAAGCTCTACGGGCCGCTCGTCGCGCGGCTGCCGTTCCGTTCGCGGCGATGACGCGCCGCGCCGTCATGCGCCGCTGCTACGATAGCCGGCGCCTCTCCTGAAACAATTCGACATGCGCCGACTCGCCCTTGCGTTCGCCCCCGCCCTGATCGCCGGCTCCATCGCCACCGCCCGCGCCACGCCGCCCGCGCCGGTGGCAGCGCCCGCGCCGCCGCCACCGGCCGTCCAGACCGCGACGACCCCGTCGGCCGCCCAGGAGAGCGCGCTCAATCCGGGCAGCAGCGTCGTGCTGCGCACGTTCCGCTCGGCGTCGCTGAAGCGCGACTGGTCGTACACGGTTTACCTGCCGCCCGGCTACAACCCGGAAGGCGCGCGCTACCCCGTGATGTACCTGCTGCACGGCAACGCCGGCAACGCGAACGACTGGGTCACGCAGGGCCGGCTACAGGCCACCGCCGACACGCTGATCGAGCGCCGCGAGATCCCGCCGGTCGTGATCGTGATGCCGCAGGGCGGCACCGACTGGTACGTCGACCGCAAGGAGAAGATGCAGAGCGCGTTCCTCAACGACCTGCTGCCCGAGGTCGAGGCGCACTTCGCGGTGTCGAACCAGCGCGCGGGCCGCGCGATCGGCGGCGTGTCGATGGGCGGCTTTGGCGCGCTGCGTTTCTCGCTGCTCGAACCCGGCCTGTTCTGCGGCGCGATGCTGCTGAGCCCCGCGATCTACGCGAACGAGCCGCCGCTCAATTCCGCCGCGCGCTACGTCGGCGTGTTCGGCGACCGCCAGTTCGACCCGCGCGTGTGGCACGAGCTCAATTACCCGGCGCTGATGCGCGGCTATTTCGCGCGCAGCTGGCGGATCCCGATGTTCATCGCGGCCGGCGACGACGACCTGACCATCCAGGCCGAATCGAGCGTGCTGTATACGCAACTGCGCCGCGCGCAGAACCCGGCCGAGCTGCGCATCGTCGACGGCGGGCATACGTGGGACGTCTGGCGCGGGCTGCTCGGGCAAGGATTGAAGTACGCGCTCGAATGCGTGAAGTGATGGCGGGCGGGCGCGGCCTCGCCCGTTTTCGTCAGGCTGGCCGGTGACCGGTAGTCTTTCGATCAGTCTCGTCTCCTGCGTCCGCCATCGCGGCGCACCGGTCGCGCCGGTCTCGCCTGATGGCGTGCTCACGATTGCGGGCTCACAGCCACGTGCCACCCTGCCGTTCGCTCGGCTCCCCGGCCAGCGCATCGAAATCGTGAATCCAGTCCAGGTGATGCAGCACGCTGTCGCGCGCGGCCAGACGCGCATTGCGCGCCTGCGCGGCCGGCCCGTCGGGCAGGTGCAGCACGTCGGCCACGGAAATCGACGCGTACTGCACCTTGCGCGTGCGGCCGCGACGCAGTCGCTCATACGCTTCCTGCGCTTCGCGCCAGTTGCCCGGCCCGGCCTGCGCCAGTTGCGCGGCGAGCACCACCGCATCCTCGATCGACTGGTTCGCGCCCTGCCCGTGATGCGGCACCAGCGCATGCGCGGCGTCGCCGATCAGCGTCACGCGGCCGCGGCTCCAGCGGCCGAGCGGCGGCCGGTGGAACAGCCCCCAGCGCTGGCTGATCGGCACGGCAGTGATCATCTGCACCACCGCCGGATGCCAATCCCCGAACACGCGCAGTTGCTCGCCCTCTTCCGACGGCATCACCCAGTCGCGCGACGGCCACGGTGACGGATGACGCTCGACCAGCAGGAAATTCTGGTCGCCGTCGTCGCCGATCGGATAGTGCAGCAGGTGCCCGTGCGGCCCGATCCAGTACTGCAGCGTTTCGGGATCGGGCAAAAGGCTCAGCCGCGCGGCCGGCACCACGCCGCGAAACCCCGAACACCCCGAATACAGCGCATCGTCGTAGCCGAGCATCCAGCGCCGCGTGAGCGAGCGAGCGCCGTCCGCGCCGATCACGAGATCGGCGTCGACGCGCGCCCCGTTGTCGAACGACAGCGTGACGCGATCGGGATGCTGCGCGAGATCGATCAGCCGATGGCCGAGATGAATGGCGTCGAGGCCGACCGCCTTCGACAGCACGGCCTGCAGATCCGCGCGATGCACGCCCCAGTACGCGCCGCCGAATTGCCGGCGATAGTCGGGGTCGCCGCGATGATGGCCGATCACCGCGCCGCTGCGGCCGTCGCGATAGACGAGCCCCGGGATGTCCGCGCACACCGCGTCGAAGGCCGCCCGCAATCCCATCCGTTCGTAGAAGCGCGTCGCATTGGCCGACAGCGCGACGGCCGCGCCGACTTCGCGCAACACCTCCGTCTGTTCGTAGAGCTGCGCGTCGATGCCGTGCTCGCGCAGGGCGAGCGCGAGCGTCAGGCCGCCGATCCCGGCGCCGACGATCGCAATCTTCAGGTTCGTCTGCATGATGAAGGTGTCTCCGATGTTCCGATGTGGGCTCTGCGGCGTGCGCAGCGGTCATGTCGATTGCATGGGCCGTATCGGCATTCTCGGGAGCGGACTTTCATCCCGCAATAAAATGACCGGAATCTGCTTCATCACTGAATGCAATGAACCGGCGAGGCCCAACCATGGAACTGAGCGATGTCGACCTCAACCTGCTGCTGCTATTCCAGCGGCTGATGCAGGAACGGCGCGTATCGAGCGTCGCCGAGCAGATGAACATGAGCCAGCCGGGCGTGAGCAATGCGCTCGCGAAGCTGCGCCGCCGGCTCGGCGATCCGCTGTTCGTGCGCGGGCCGGGCGGCGTGGTGCCGACACCGTTCGCACTGCGCCTCGCGGAACCCGTGTCGCACGCGCTCGCGACGCTGCACGCCGCGCTCAACCCCGAGACCGGTTTCGATCCGCTGCGCGCCACGCGCACGCTGACGATCGGCATGACCGATATCGGCGAAGTCGTGTTCCTGCCGGCGCTGCTCGAACACCTGTCGCAAGCAGCGCCGGGCATCGCACTCAATACGGTGCGCGACACGAGCGTCAACCTCGGCGACGCAATGGCAGACGGCCGCGTCGACCTCGCGATCGGCCTGCTGCCGCAGCTCAAGGGCGGCTTCTACCAGCGCCGGCTGTTCGATCAGCGCTACGTGTGCCTGTTCCGGCGCGGGCACCCGCTCGAAGACGCGCCGCTGACGGTCGACACGTGGCGCAATGCGGAGCACCTGGTCGTGGTGTCGGCCGGCACCGGTCACGGGCAGGTGGACGAATGGCTGAAGCGCCGCCGCGTGGCGCGCCAGGTGCGGCTCACGGTGCCGCACTTCATGAGCGTCGGCTACATCCTGCAGCGCACCGACCTGATCGCGACGGTGCCCGAGCATCTTGCGCAGCAGCTCGCCGCACCGTTTTCGCTGGGCTGGCGCGCGTTGCCCGTCACGCTGCCGGGCGCGCCGATTCACATGCTCTGGCATACGCGGGTCAATCAGGACGAAGGGAACAAATGGCTGCGCGACGTGGTGGTCGACCTGTTTGCGGAGTCAGGCACGCGGGCGCGGAAAGCCGTACCTGGCCGGAAGAAGTCGTCGACGTGATGGAGCGTGCCTTACGATGTTGGTCGAACATGCGTGCCGCGCATTTCGACTACATTGCCGAAACGGCAAGGTCATCGTTCATCCCCGGCCTCATCCGTCATTCAACTCGCAGGAAATCAAGCCATGTCTGTCTCGAAGAAATTCGCAGCCGTCACGGGCGCCGGCTCCGGCATCGGTCGCGCAGCGGCCATCGCGCTCGCCCAGGCGGGATTCACCGTCGCACTGCTCGGACGCACCGAAGCCTCGTTGCGCGAGACGCAGGATGCGATCCGCACCGCCGGGGGCGACGCACACGCGTTTCCGGCGGACGTCACCGACGAAGCATCGGTCGACCACGCGTTCGCGCAGATCGCGCAGCAGTTCGGCCGGCTCGACGTGCTGTTCAACAACGCCGGCCGCAACGCGCCGCCGGTTTCCCTCGACGAATACGAATTCGACGTGTGGAACAGCGTCGTCGCGACGAACCTGACCGGCGTCTTCCTGTGTGCGCGAGCCGCGTGGCGCCTGATGAAAGCGCAATCGCCGCAGGGCGGCAGGATCATCAACAACGGCTCGATCTCGGCCCATGCGCCGCGCCCCGATACGATCGCGTACACGGCCACCAAGCATGCGGTGACCGGGATCACCCGGTCGCTGGCCCTCGACGGCCGCCGGTACAACATCGCGTGCGGCCAGATCGACATCGGCAACGCGGCGACATCGCTCACGGAACGGATGACGCAAGGCGTCCCGCAGGCCGACGGCAGCCTCGCGCCCGAGGCGCGCATGGACGTCACGCATGTCGCGAACGCGATCGTCCAGATGGCGAACCTGCCGCTCGACACGAACATCCTGAACATGACGATCATGGCGACCGCGATGCCGTTCGTCGGCCGAGGCTGAACGAAGCGCTCGCGACGCCCGTCCAGGCCGGCCCGCAGCGGCAGGCATCACCCGCCGATGATTGCTGACGACGTCACGTACTGTCGGGCGAACTCGAGCTGCACTTCGAGCACGCCAAACCGATGAGATCAGCGCGCCGGTGACCGCGCGCTGATCTCGTCGCATCGGCCGCATGCGTGCGTGGCGCCGTTACCCGAAGGCGGGACGCTGCTCGTGGTGCTCACGCCGCCGGGTCAGGCACCGCCGAAGCTGCTGTCGCCGTAGCATGGTGCCGTGCGTCAGCCGGCCCGGGTTTTCTTGCCGGTGGACGGCGGCCTGGCGATGACGAACTGACGACGATCCTTGCCCCTGATCCAGAGCGGCGCATTGCCGCGCCCGCTCCACTCCTTTCCGCTCGCCGGGTCGCGATAGCGCGCCGGCAACACTTTCACGACGTACGAACCCCGGCTGCCGTTGCGGCCGACCAGGTCGCGATGCTTGATCGCATAGGTGTCCATCAACGAGTGAACCGCCGCGATCGCATCGACGCGTTCGCGCGCGCGTGCTCGCTCGATTTCCTCGTCCAGTTCGGCCAGCTCGACTACGAGCTGTGCATAGGTCTTGCTCGCGCTCATCTTCTTCATGCCCCGCATCCACATCTGCATGCGAACCGCCATGATTCGCATCACTAACTGACTGTTTCACGACGCCCCGTGACGACGGGATCCACACGATCGGCTCGCGGCTCGCGTCGGCGCATCGAAGCACGCGACACGCGGGCAACGACACACCGCCGCGCACCGGTTCACAGTGCGCGCCCCCGCGTCGCCCCGAACGTCCGCCCGGGGAATCCCCACTGCAGACGTCCGGCGACACAATCGCGCCCTGCGTTTCAAATATCAAGTGATATTTGAAACGCGATCGTAATGGTATCTATCTCAAATATCAACTGATATCCTGCCTGCCATGAACATGTCCTCCCTTCCCCCGCGGCTGAGCCGCGAAGAAAGCCGACAGCAGACCCGCGCCCATTTGCTCGCCGCGGCGAAACGGCTGTTCGTCGATCGCGGGTTCGCCGGCACGTCGCTCAGGGATATCGCGGCCGAGGCCGGTTATACGCAGGGCGCGTTCTATTCGAATTTCGCGAGCAAGGAGGAACTGTTCGTCGAACTGATGCGGGAGCGTTCGACGACGCAGGTGGCCGACATCGCGCGGGCGCTGAGCGACCCGTCCGCGTCCGGGGAGGACATCCTGAATGCGCTGGATGTCTGGTCGCGGACCGTCGATGCCGAGCCCGAGTGGTCGGTGCTGGGCGTCGAATTCAAGCTTCAGGGGCGGCGCAACCCCGCTTTCGCCATCGCGTCGCAGGCATTGCTGGACGCCCATCGCGATGGCCTCGCCTATTGCATCGAGCAGATTTTCGCGCGGCTGAAGAAAGTGCCGCCCGAACCGCCGGCCGTCCTGGCCATTTCGTTCATGGGGCTCTCGCAAGGCCTGGCGCTGCAGCAGTCGATCCTGTCCGAGGTGCCGATCGGGCACATGATCATGGTGTTCCTGCGTAGCCTCCTGGCCACGGCCGAGCCCGTGCGTTGACCGTAAAGGTCACTCGCGACCGGGAAGTGACAGGCTCCACGATGGAGCCGGATCGCGCGTGATGCCGTGCGGGCCATTGCGGCCGCTCGACGCACGCGAGGGCGCCGTATCCGGGCAGCGCCGCGGCACCGCCGCTCACGAACGCCGAGATGCCGCGGTGATGCGCCGCCTGCGGATGTACAGCATCAGGCCCGCAGGAGCTCCTCGGCGACCTGTTCGAACGGCACCCGCCCTTGTCGACGCTCGACGGCATCGTCACTCCCGAAATCGATGTGCCCGCTGTTCAGCCCGTGATTCAGTTCGATGAATCCGTTGATCGCCGCACTGGAGAACGGATTCATCGCGAGTACGCCAGCCCACTCCGAAGGCGCGAGCGCCATGGGCCTCACCGGTCGATCGAGCGCGCGCGCAAAGATCGCCGCGATGTCGGCAGGCGAATAGGCAGCCGGCCCTTCCAGGCCGATCTTGCGGATGCCTGTCCAGTCTTCACGCAGCAAATCCGCCGCGACCCGGCCGATGTCCTCGGTTGCGACCATCGGAATGGCGCGCTCCACCGGCACGAGCAGGCTCGGCAGGATGCCCTGCGTACGCACCGGCTCGACGACGCGCGCCCAGTTCTCCATGAAGTACGCCGCGCGCAGGAACACGACCGGAATGCCCAGCTCGGCCAGTCGTTGCTCGGCCGTGCGGTTGGTCGCGATCACGCCGGTGCCGCTCGGCCGGTCCGCACCGACCGACGACAGCAGCACGAGTTTCGGCAAGCCCGCCGCGCGTACCGCTTCGGCAACGGCGCGCGCCGTCACGTCCGCGTGTTCGAACAGGTTCTCCAGCGCATAGTTGGGCGGCTTGACCAGATACGTACCGCACGCACCGGCAAAGGCACGCGTCAATGCAGCGGAATCGGCCAGATCGGCAACGGCCACTTCCGCGCCCTGTTCAGCCCAGCGCGCCGCCTTCGCGCGATCGCGCACGACCACGCGCACCGCGACGCCCGCATCGATCAGGGCCTGGGCCGCAACGGCGCCCGTGCGGCCGGTGACACCCGTGACAACAAACATATTTTCCTCCGACAGCCGCCCCACCCGTTGGAGCGATGGCTTCGATGATGTACGCTGGCTTCACATAACTCAAATGCATACCAATCATGTCCAGCATGCACGAAGTGGATTTGCGCGCCGTCGATCTCAACCTGCTCAAGCTGCTCGACGCATTGCTCAAGGAACGCAGCGTCACGCGCGCCGGCGTGCGGCTCGGCCTGACGCAACCGGCGGCAAGCCGCGCGCTGGGCCGGCTGCGCACGCTGCTCGACGATCGTGTCGTCGTGCGCACGCCGAAGGGGCTGGAGTTCACGCCGCGCGCGGCGTCGCTCGCGCTGCGCGTGTCGCGCGTGCTGGCGGAAGCGGCCAGCATCGTCGCGCCTGCGGAATTCGATCCGGCCACCGCCCGCGGAGAGTTCTCGATCGCGAGCCTCGATCACATGGCACTGACGCTGATACCTGACGTGAATGCGCGGCTGGAGCAGCGCGCGCCAGGCATGGATCTCGTCGTGCCGCCGTCACGCGGCAACAACGTCGAACGCGTGGCGGACGGCACGGCCGGTATCGCGCTCGGCGCGTTCGACGACGATACGCTGCCCGCCGGCATCTATCGTCGCAAGCTCTACGACGACAGCCTGGTCTGCATCGTGCGCAACGGGCATCCGGTGTTGTCGTCGCGGCTGACGCCGAAGCGTTTCGCGGCGCTGTCGCACGTGCTGGTGACGATCGGCGGCCGCGGTGGCGAGCAGGTCGACGCGGCGCTCGCGCGGCAAGGGCTGCAGCGACGCATCGCGATGCGGTTGCCGCATTTTCTGGTAGCGCCGATGGTGGTCGCGAAAAGCGACATGACCGTGGTGCTGCCGCGCCGTCTCGCGCAACACGTCGCGCAGTCGATGCCGGTCACGCTCGCCGAACTGCCCGTCGACGTGCCGCCGTTTGCGTTGACGATGATCTGGCACGAGCGCACGCACGACGATCCGGCGTACGGGTGGCTGCGCGCGCAGATCGCGGAAATTGCGCAGGAGATGGCGCCGTAGCGCTCGACCGCTCCTGGCGTAGGGCAATCACCCAACCGATGCATGCCGCGCGTGCGCGAACACGCGGCGATTTCCGTGCACCGTCCTGCTGCGCGATCGCGAGCCTGCGGCCCGTCACGTCCGGTTTCCGCTGATCGCCCGCATCGCGTCTGCACGGCATGCGAAAGCACCTGACCCTGGCCGACGCGCTTTCACCCGATGAAGCCAACTGATCTCGGAAAAATGGCGACCAGCTCTATCGCCTATTCAACATTCCGGCGCGCATCTACGTAGTGCAGCATTGCCATACTATTGGCGCCGCCGTTCGCAAGCAGGCCGAGATTTGCACTCGCGCGCAGTTTTGTCGCCCCCAACCGGATCGTTTTCATGGATGGTTTCACTACACGTTACCGTCCGCGATCCGCTCAAGCAGGTAACGCAAAATTTACCGGTGTACATCGGCGGCGCGACGAGCCGGCCGATGACGCCGTGCTTTACGCACCCCAAATCGACCTTCCGTTACTTCGGGCGTTGGGACAGGGCGGTCGCAAGCGCGTTTCCGAAGTGTTCGACGGCCCCGTCGAAGCGCGACGCACCTACATCGAAAACCCAATGCCGCAGTGAAGGTAACGCAGCAAGCCCCAGTTCCGCGATCCGGTACCGTGTGGCTATCGTGGCCAGCACAGCCATCACCATGACTTCCGGCATCCCTTCGGTGGCTGCGGTCGCCAACCCGCCGTCGAGTACGCTCGGCGCGAAAGCTACACTCCGCGCACCCTGCTGCATCGCCGTTCGGGCCGCCGTGGCGGCGGCATTCGCGGTTACGGCAATCGTCCAGCTTGCGGGTTCACCAAGCCCGACCAGTAGCAGGCTACCCGCCTCGATGCCCGCGGGTGGGCGGCTGATCAACAGCGTTTCCATCGGCGCTGCCAGAAAGTAACCTTCGCGCCGCAACCCAGTGAGCGCCCCTGAAAGCGCGAGGTCGAGATGGCGTAGTCCGCCCGTCGGCCCCTCACCTGCCGCCTCGCGAGCAAACATGCAACCACATGAAAGATCGACCTGTGCACCCACGCCATCCCATGCAGCAACCTCGAAGGTCACATCACGCCAACTGCCGATGATCTGTCGAAGAACCATATCGTCTCTCCCGTGAGCTCAGGACGCGGCTGGGTCACCTTCGATCCTGATGATCAACAGTAACCCCCGTGCGTGCAATAGACCAACATTGGCGTGCGGTCCGGATCAGCGGTTTGTGCTGATCGGGATTTCCCCTAGAAGGCTTCCCGTTCACGCGAAGTCGAAGCGGCGACCTACGCAACGCTGCCGATGAGCTTCAACAACGCAGTGTGATCGACCGCGAGATCGGCCGAATTGTCGAAGTGACGCAGATAGCGCGTCGCAAATGCGTCCGTGGACGTGCGGTCCAGCTTGAGCAATTCCTGCGCTCTTGCCACGACCACCGTCGGCGTCAGATCCAGTTGCCCCTCTTGATCCAGCGCTTCGTCCAGCATGACGATGAGTCGGCTGAGCGGCTCCAGCCACTTCATCGAATCGTCGAAGGCGATCACTTGCAGAAAATCGCCGGCGGATTGGTACCCATGGACTTTCTCGTACTCTCGACGCTCAAGTTCGACCAGTGTTCGGTGCAAATCGAGAAGCGCGGTCCGGATGTGGGCGCAGTGTTCTGCCCGGTGGGAATGTGTTCCAGTATTCATATCGGTACACCTGTTCGAACAGCCATACATGACATTTCGCGTCGGGCGCTCGCGCCACCCGACGCTCTGACTCTCGCGATGACGGACACGGCCTTATGGCTTGGCGCAACGCAGTCAGCGCACCACACGCGAGGCCTTGATGCGATCCGCCACGACCTCCGCGACCGCCAGTACCGTCGGATTGGTTGCGACCGACGGCACACGAGGCATGATGGAAGCATCCCCGACATATAAGCCACTGACACCCCGAACCCGACCACCGTCGTCGACCACTGCCCGAGGATCATCCGCACTCCCCATCGGAGCGGTCGACGTCATGTGCAAGTACGTCTGCACGTGTTCGCGGAGAAATGCCCTGATGTCGTCACGGGTTTTCACGTTGGGCCCGGGCGAAATCTCGGCATCCAGATACTGCGAAAAGGGCTCCGTCGACGCGATGCGCCGCGCCGTTTCCACCGCATCCGCAAGCTTTTCAAGGTCCTTGCCGTTCGCGAGAATACCTGTCTCGATCCGAGGAGGCGTCTTGGGATCACGCGAGACCAGTGTGAGTCGCCCCCGGGAATCGTCCTCGGGCGTCGCGACCGCGAGGCTCATGGAAAAGACCATGCCGCCGCCGTCCGACGACATTGCCTCCAGCATCGTGATGTGACTCGGGATGATGTGCAGATCGGGAGCGCCTTCGGTTCGCCTCCCGCTTCGGGCGAACAGGAGCGCGGAGATCGGCGGCACGGTGGCGCCCATTTTCTTGGCTGTAGTGGAGAAAACTACGCCACTGGCCGGCTGTTGCATATAGCTTTGCCCTACCGGCAAATCGGCGACCGTGTCGATGCCAAGGGCGCCCAATTCGTCCGCCGGGCCGATTCCGGAACGCAACAGCACGGCGGCCGACCCGATCGTCCCGGCCGTCAAGACAACATTCTCGGCCGCGATCTCTTCCCCGTCTGCAAGCCTTACTCCTGTCGCGACTTGCCCCGAGAACGTAACGACATCGATCAGGACACCGCCACGAACGGTGAGATTCGGGCGCTTCCACACCTCGTCGGTCAGATACGCGAGTGCCGCACCGAACCGGATCCCTTCCCGGGTGATATTCATCGGGTAGCGGCCGACGCCGAAGTGTGCCTTACCGTTGAAGTCATCCACCTCCGGAAAGCCTTGGGCCTTCGCCGCCTCGATGAATGCCGCATGCGACGGGCTCAGTTCCTTCCCATCCCACCGTCGTACCGGAACCGGACCATTGCGCCCATGGAGGGATGCGTCGCCATGGTCGTCGGATTCGATCTTCCGGAAATAGGGCAGAACATCGTCATAGGACCAGTTCTCGAGTCCCCTGTCGACCCAGTGCTGGAGATCCGTGGGGAGGGCACGCACAAAGACGCCGGCGTTGATCGACGACCCGCCGCCGAGGACACGCGCGCGAATCTCGACCGGCTGCCCGTCGACATGCGATGCGCTGTCGTCCCAGAGGATCTCCGCGGTCCCGCCGACCGTGAATCCCTGGCTGACAGCAGCGGGAGCTGCGTCCGGGTGAAAAACGGAACCGGCTTCCAGCAGCAGAACCGATATCGACGGATCTTCACTGAGCCGTGCGGCCATGACGCAGCCCGCGGCCCCACCGCCGGCCACGATGAAGTCGAATTGCTTTTCTTCACGCATCTATAACACTCCTGACTGATGACACTTGTCGCTCAACGCCGGTCGACGGAGTACTTTCCCGCACCCGTCACGCACAGCAGTATCAACCCGCCCATGATGCTGATGTTCTTGTAGAAATGAATCATGTTGTCGTATTGCACGGCGCCAGTCATGTTCCAGTAGTGGTGACCGACAATCGCCGTACCCAATGTGTAGAGCGCGAGCAACAAGGCTAGCGGTCGCGTACGGAACCCAACCACCAGCGCGATGCCGACAACGAGCTCCATCACCACGGCGATGATCGTCGACAACTCGGGTGCGGGTACGCCACTCGATGTCATATATGCGACGGCGCCCGAAAACCCTGTCAGCTTCGACCAGCCGAACATCACGAAGAGCACCATCAACAGAATGCGAGCGACGAGAATCAACTCGTCCTTGCGGTTTTCAAACAGTGTGTCACGCACGATTTTTCTCGATAAAGTAAATGTCGCCTCACATGGCACCCGACGCTTCCTTACGGAGCCGGTCAGGACCACAACTTTGGCGTTTCAATGCCGCGCAAATCGAACACCAGTACTTCAGCACCGTGACCTCGCGTGAAGCGCAGTGTTCGTTCACCGCGGATCCGTGCGCCGTCACCTTCGCCAAGTTCAATGCCGTTCACGGCAATCGCACCGTGCGCCACGTGCACATACGCGTAACGATTGCCGGCAAGTTCGAGCTCGGCGCTTTCGTCGCCGTCGAATAGTCCGGCATAAACGCGGGTGTCCTGTTGCAGCGTCAGCGATTCGTTCGCACCGTCGGGTGACAGCACCAGGCGCAGCACGCCACGCTTCTGCTCCTCACCGAAGTGACGTTGCTGATAGCGTGGCGGCGTGCCTTTCATGGCCGTTGCGATCCACACCTGAAGGAGGTGTACGGGCACACTCGTCGAATGGTTGAATTCGCTATGGGCGATGCCCGTTCCGGCGCTCATCACCTGAATGTCACCGGGTACGATCACCGATCCGGTGCCCATCGTGTCCTTGTGCTCCAGCGAGCCCTCCAGCACGTACGTGAAAATCTCCATGTCACGGTGCGGGTGCTTGCCGAATCCTTGCGCTGGCATGATCCGGTCGTCGTTGATCACCAGCAGGTCGGAAAAGCCGCTTTGCTCCGGGTCGTAATAGCTCGCGAACGAAAACGTGTGACGCGTGCTGAGCCAGCCGTGCTCCGCTCGTCCGCGTTGATCTGCATGTCTAATCTCGAGCATCGTGTTCCTCCTTGCGTGGACGAGATGGCTCGATCACTATGCCCGTTCGGTTCATGCTGCGGAAGCAACAAATCTGATAACCGTCCTCTCAAATTCAAGAAGCAGGCATGGCGCTGGATTCGGGATCCACTCGATCAGTCAACGACCGACCGCATGAAGAATGAGCCCGCGCGCCCGAGGTCTTACGTCTGGTCGGGAAATTGCGGACATCGCGATGAACCTGGACGACTCGTCGCGTGTGCAGCCCGTCAAGGCGGACAGGAAATGAATTGCTATCTTGATCAGATCGATCGGTAAAGCCCGATATGCATTGCAATCGAGCAGCCTGCTCCAGGGCTTGCCATTGAGCACTCAATTGCTGTCGAAGGAAACGGAAGAATTGGAATCGATCTTATTCCGCACCGCGTATCCTGCTCAGGACCGACACCAAGGTCCGTCGGATCGCACCCGATTTCGATCTCGTATCTGCACGACGCAAGCTGCAGGATCGGTCCCGGAACGCTGGCCCGGTTAAGCGGGTCAAGCGTGCGAATCCGGTGCCCCGGCCCCGTTCACGACATCACTCAACTTCGTGTCCCAGTACGCCTGGCAAAAGTCGAGATACGCCCTGACGACCGACGACGGATGTCGGTGTGACGGAAACAGCAGGTTCAGCTCGACAGCAGGAAACGGATAGTCGTCCAGTACCGAAACGAGCCTGCCTTTACGCAGCTCGTCCCAGACAAGAAACGGCGGGAGTTCGCTCACGACATGCCCCTCGAGCACACGGTCGCGCAGATGTGAGTAATCGTTCGTCGACAGCACCGGGCGCGGATGGAATTTCGTGTCGCCGAGGTGCCAGACAGGTGGCGCATACGCACCGCGCCCCCAGGTCGCGCACGGCAAACGATGCAAGTCTTCCGGCGTCTCCGGCCGGCCGTAGCGCTCCAGCAACGCGGGGCTCGCGACGAGCCGATGCCGATAGGTTGTGATCTTGCGCGCGACCATCGACTCCTGTTCAATTGCTCCGACACGCAAGGCCACATCGATACCGTCGAGAATCAGGTCGACACGGCGCTCGGTCGTATGAACGAACAGGCGAATACCCGGATAACTCGCTTGAAACTCGCCGAGCAGATCCCACCAGACTTCGAACGTCGGCGGCAACGACAAGCGCAGGAACCCTTTCAACTCGTGCTGCGCGCCCACCACCGACTCCCGCGCCTCGGCCAGCGCTTCGATGCCGCGACTGGCGTGCTCGTAGAGCCGCACGCCGGCGTCCGTCAATCGCGTACCGCGCACTGAACGCTCGAGCAATTGCACGGCCAGTTCGCTTTCGAGGGCCCTGATCCGGCGACTCAGTGTCGGAAGCGGGATACCCGTACGTACCGCCGCTGCCGACAGGCTGCCGGCCTGCACGACGATCACGAACATCTCAACAGCATTCAGATCCATATCAGCCTTTCGAATTTGAGAGGGAGGTTATCAGATTTGTCGATTCCACATCGCGATTCGAACAGGCACAGTGACCAGTCAAACCGACCGGCATTCAAGCTGGCCGGGACAGCAACGGAGTTCACATGACTGCACGACGCGACGTACCCGGTATCCGGGCATACGACGGCCCGGCCGGCGGCTGGGGCGCCCTCCGGGCAACGGCGGAGGCGGTCCGCACGCAGATGGAATCGCTCAAGGCACCGATCACGCTGCTCAGGACCAATCAGCCTGACGGGTTCGACTGCCCCGGCTGCGCGTGGCCCGACAAGGAACACAAGTCGACGTTCCAGTTCTGCGAGAACGGCGCGAAGGCCGTCACGTGGGAAGCGACAACCAAGCGTGTGACGCCCGGGTTCTTCGCGGCGAACACCGTGTCATCGCTGCTGCGCATGTCGGACTACGAACTGGAGAACATGGGCCGGCTCACGCATCCGCTCGTCTACGATCGCGCGACCGACACGTTCCGCGCGATCGAATGGGACGACGCGTTCGCGCGCATCGGCGAAGTGCTGCGCGCGCTGCCGCCCGAGCAGGTCGAGTTCTATACGTCCGGCCGCGCGTCGAACGAGGCGGCGTATCTGTTCCAGCTGTTCGCCCGCGAATACGGGACGAACAACTTTCCCGACTGCTCGAACATGTGCCACGAGCCGACGAGCGTCGGCTTGCCCCAGTCGATCGGCATCGGCAAGGGAACGGTATCGCTGGAAGATTTCGACGTATGCGACCTGATCATCTCGATCGGCCACAACCCGGGAACCAACCATCCTCGCATGATGGGTACGTTGCACGAAGCCGCGCGCCGCAACGTACCCATCATCGTGTTCAATCCGCTTCGCGAGCGTGCGCTCGAACGCTTCGCCGATCCGCAGAATCCCGTCGAGATGGCCACCTATGGTTCTACGCGCATCGCGTCGACCTACTTTCAGGTCAAGGCCGGCGGCGACGCAGCCGCGCTCAAGGGCATCATGAAGGCGCTGCTGGCCCTGGACGCCGCACAAGGCGACGTGCTGGACCGTGCGTTCATCGCCGAGCACACCGAAGGCTTCGACGCGTTCGCCGCCGATCTCGTCGCGACCGGCTGGGACGCAATCGAGCGGGAAAGCGGGCTCGCTCGCGTGGCACTCGAACAGGTGGCGAACGCCTATGCAAAGGCGAATGCGACAATCGTCACCTACGGGATGGGCATCACCCAGCACAACACGGGCACGGCGAACGTACGCCTGATCGCCGACCTGCTGCTGTTGCGCGGCAATATCGGCAAGCCCGGCGCAGGCATCTGCCCGCTGCGCGGTCACTCGAACGTGCAGGGCAACCGGACGGTGGGCATCACAGAAAAGCCCTCGGCCGAATTCCTGAAGAACATCGAGGACGTGTTCGGTTTCGAGCCGCCGCGTGCGCACGGCCACGATGCCGTCAAGGGCATGCAGGCGATGATCGATGGCACGGCCAAAGCGCTGATCTGCCTCGGCGGCAATTTCGCGGTCGCGCTGCCTGACGCCGGGCAATGCTTTCCGGCGATGGGGAAGCTCGACCTGAGTGTCCACCTCGGCACCAAACTCAATCGCTCTCATCTGCTGGTCGCGAAAGAGACCTTCGTGCTGCCCTGCCTCGGGCGCACCGAGCTTGACGTGCAGGCAGGCGGCCCGCAATCGGTGACGGTCGAGGATTCGATGTCGATGGTCCATGCGTCGTCGGGCAAGCTCACGCCGGCGTCCGAACATTTGCGCTCGGAACCGGCGATCGTCGCCGGCATGGCGCACGCGACGCTGCCGAACAGCAAGGTCGCCTGGCTGAACCTGATCGCCGACTATGACGAGATCCGCACGTTGATCGAACGAACCGTACCGGGATTCGAGAACTTCAACGAACGGATCAGGGCTCCGGGAGGATTCCGGCTGCCGCTGCCGCCGACCGAACGCCAATGGCCGACGGCGACCGGCAAGGCGATGTTCTCGGTATTCAGCGGCGTCGAGGAAGATGCCCCCGTTCACGGCGACGACATCCTGCGCCTCGTGACGCTGCGCAGCCACGACCAGTACAACACCACGATCTACGGGCTCGACGACCGCTATCGCGGCGTGTTCGGCCGACGCGACGTGTTGTTCATGAACGAGGCCGACCTGGCCGCATGCGGGCTCGAACACGGCGACCTGGTCGACATCGAGACCGTCACACCCGGCGGCCGGCCGATGCGGCTCGAGAAGATCACCGCGATCGCGTACGACATCGCCGTGGGATCCGTCGGCGCGTATTACCCGGAAGCGAACGTACTCGTCCCGCTCGACTACATCGACAAGGAAAGCGGCACGCCGTCGTACAAGTCGGTCCCGGTTCGCGTAGTCCGGTCGCAAACGATATGAACCGGTGGCAGGCGCGCCGGCTAAATCAGTACGAAGCGCGGTCGGCCGCGGCTCGCTGAACCGCCGTGCCTACGCAGCCCGGCAGAATCCGCTCGGCCGGCCAGACTGTCCCGCCGCCATGATCGATTGACTCGCGAGCGCCCACGCAATGCCCTTACATTGCATGGCCGCACAGCTCGAGGATCGAGCGGGCGGCCCGCATCACATCGAACACGTTCCCGAGAGGCGCCTCCGGATCCCGCCTCGCGCCGCGTACATCGGATGAGGTTGCCCTCACTATCGACGTCAGCGCGCAACATTCATCGCCCCCCCCACTCCACGATGCGTCACCTTCCTGATCTCGAAGCCTGGGCGATCTTCGTACGTGTCGCCGAAACCGGTTCGTTCTCGAAAGCTGCGGCGCTGCTCGGTATGTCGCAACCGACCGTATCGAAAGCAATCGCCCGCCTCGAACAGCGACTCCGCACGACGCTACTGTACCGAACACCGCGTAAGCTTTCGCTCACGCCGACCGGCGAGGTGCTGCGCGACCGCACGATAAAACTGCTCGCGGACGCGGAATGCATCGAGTGCGACGCGTCCGCATACGCACTCGAGCCGCACGGCCTCGTCCGGATCAATGCACCCATGTCGTTCGGGGTCCACCATCTCGCGCCGGTGCTGCCCGCATTTCTCGAACGCTATCCGCACGTCGATATCGATCTCGTGCTGACCGATCGTCTAGTCGACATCGTGTCGGACGGCTTCGACATCGCCATCCGCATCGCCAAGCTGGACGATTCGACACTGCGCGCCCGCCCGCTGTGTCCGGTGCGCCGATCACTCGTTGCGTCACGCGCCTATCTCGACAAATACGGCAGCCCGGCACACCCGCGCGATCTGGGGCAGCACCTCATCCTTCTCTACACGAACCTGCCAACACCCGAATCCTGGCACTTTCGCAACACGAAGTCGGGCGAAGAATTCTTGGCGCCCGTGCGCGGGCGTATTCGCAGCAACAACGCTGAGGTGATCATGCCCGCATTGATCGGCGGGCATGGCCTCGCACTGCAACCCGAGTTCGTGATTTGGGAGACGTTGCAGCGAGGTGAACTGGAAATCGTGATGCAAGACTGGGCGATCTCCGACATCAACATCAACCTCGTCACGCCGCCTGGCATGCTGCGCCCGGCGCGTGTCACGTTGCTGCTCGACTTTCTCGCCGAGTGCTTCGCGCAAGCACCATGGACGTTCTCCGAGCTTTGATGTGTCGATACCGCGCTGGCAAGAAAGCCATCTACGATCCGTGCCGTTGCGATGCCTCGCCTTTACCTGGCCGGAATAGATCAGCGCCCGATCAAAACGCCTCGCGCGCCCTTATTTCTCTTGTAAGACGGTATGGTTTTTCATTTCAGCGGCCATGTTCGAGATTTGTTCTCGCAGCGCCGCGTGCAGATAACGCACGGTCGGCGAGAATTGCCGGCGGTGCGGACATACGAGGTTCAGCGGCGCAGGCTCGCCAGGCTGATCCGGAATCAACACCTCCAGCCGCCCGCTCGTGACGTCATCGCAGACGTCGAGCCATGACTTGTAGGCAACACCGAGCCCCTCCACCACCCAGCGACGCGCAACGTCCGCGTCGTCGCAAAGCAGTTCTCCGTTGACCGCCACCAGCCGGCGCACGCCGTTGACGGGAAATACCCATCGGTCGTACACGCGGCCGCCGAGCGCGAATAGCAGGCACTTGTGCATGGCAAGCTCGTCGAGCGAGGCCGGGCGACCATGGCGTGCCAGATAGGCCGGCGATGCGACCAGCACGCGCCGGTTGCTCTCCGCGAGCGGCAACGCCACATAGCTGGCGGTTTCTGCCACGCCATAGCGAATCGCGACGTCGACCGGATCGCGGAACACGTCCGCCACGTAATCCGACAGCGACAGCTTCAGAACCAGCTTCGGATGCGCGTCGCGAAACGCCGTCAGCCATGGCAGCAGCACGTTTCGCCCAAGATCCGACGGCGCGGAGATCTTCAGCACGCCCTGCAGTTCGTGGCGCTCCCCATGCAGGCGCTCCCGCCCCTCCCTGAGCGCCGACAGCACTTCCTGCGCATAGGGCAGGTATTGCTCGCCCTCCGACGTGAGCTTCAGGCTACGCGTCGACCGCGCAAACAGGCGAATGTCCAGCTCCCGCTCCAGCCGCTGAATCGCCGCACTGACCTGCCCCGGAAGCAGGTCGGCCTCACGGGCGGCGTTGGAGAAGCTGCCCAGCGCCGCCGTACGCACGAAGAGTCCAAGGTCGTCAATCCGGATCATTTTCATTCCAACAGTGAAAGTTCTACCCGATTTTCCTGGTTTTTCATCCGTGTTGCAGTGCCGAAAATACGATCCACTCGTCGACGGCGGCGATAGCCACCGGTTTCCGACCGCTCTCCACATTGACTGGAACATGCCGCATGAAAGCCATTGTCTATACGCAGCACGGCCTCCCGGCCACCCACCCCAACGCGCTCTACGAAGCGGAGTTGCCCCTGCCCGAGCCGGGGCCGAGGGACCTGCTCGTCAGGATCCGGGCAATCGCCGTGAACCCCGTCGACACCAAGGTCCGGAAGGGATCGCCGACCGACGAGCCGCGCGTGCTGGGCTGGGATGCGGTTGGCACGGTCGAGGCCGTGGGTCGCGACGTTTCGCTGTATCAGCCGGGCGACGATGTTTACTACGCCGGGTCGATCACGCGAGCCGGTGCCTATGCGGAGTACGGGCTGGTGGACGAACGAATTGCCGCGCGCAAGCCCGCCAGCCTGAGCGATGCTCATGCCGCCGCCCTCCCGCTGACATCGCTCACCGCATGGGAGTTGCTGTTCGACCGTCTCGGCGTGGCCGAGGAAAGCGGCGAAGGCGATGCCATCCTGATCGTCGGTGCGTCCGGCGGCGTCGGGTCGATCCTGACGCAGCTCGCGCGGCGCCTCACCCGGTTGCGCGTCATCGGCACGGCCTCGCGCCCGGAAACGCAGGCCTGGGTCCGGGAATTGGGTGCCCACGACGTCATCGATCATTCTCGATCCCTGGTCGACGGGCTGCGGGAAATCGGCGTACCCCACGTACGTTATGTTGCGAGTCTCACGCAGACGGATAGTCACTATGCGCAGATCGTCGAAGCGCTCGCCCCTCAGGGGCGGCTTGGTGTCATCGACGATCCGGCGACGCTCGATGCAGTGCCGCTCAAGCGCAAGGCCATCTCGCTGCACTGGGAGCTGATGTTCACTCGCTCGCTCTTCGAGACGCCGGACATGATCCGCCAGCACGACATCCTCGACCGCGTCGCCACCCTGATCGACGACGGCACGCTTCGTACGACGATGGGCGAGCACTTCGGGGTCGTCAATGCGGAAAACCTCCGCCGCGCGCACGCCCTGATCGAAAGCGGCCGCGCGCGCGGCAAGATCGTGCTCGAGGGGTTCTGAGCACGGCAACACCGCGTCGGCATTCGATGCCGCGCCGGCAGCCGGATTCCCTCAACGACAGGAAAATAACCATGCGCCATTCGCGCCGGCATTCCACGCCAATCCGCTACCACCTGACATCACTCACGCTTGCCAGTGCGCTCGCGTTGTGGAGCGTTGCGCCTTACGCCTCGAGCATCACCGCGACGCCTGCGGCAAAGGTCGCGCTGACACCGTCCGACACCCGGTCAACCCCGGGTACCCTGGATGCCGTTGCCACGTTCAACGATGCGATGCCGACCGGCGTCACGGTTTCCGAATCGGGCCGAATCTTCGTCAACTTTCCGCGCTGGGGGGACGACGTGCCGTTCACCGTCGGCGAACTGCGGCACGGCAAGGTCGCCCCGTATCCGGATGCCGAGGTCAATCGCGCGGACGACCGGAATCCGGCCGATCACTTCCTGAGCGTCCAGAGCGTGGTGGCGGACGGTCGCGGCCGCCTCTGGGTGCTCGATACGGCTGCGCCGAATTTTTCCAACCCGGTCGCGGGCGGCGCGAAGCTCGTCGCTATTGACCTGAAGCAAAATCGGATCGTGAAGACCATCGTCTTTCCCGGCAACGTCATGCGCGCACAAACTTATGTCAACGACGTGCGCTTCGACTTCCGCGTCGGCAAGGCGGGGGTCGCCTATGTGACGGACTCGTCGCTCACGGGTACTGGCGGCATCATCATCGTCGATCTCGACACCGGCAGCGCAATGCGACGCCTCACGGGTGACGTATCGACATCGGCCGATCCGCATTTCGTACCTGTCTTCGATGGCGAACGCATGATGACCCGCGATGCCGACGGCAACACCCGGCCTTTCTCGGTGGCTTCGGACGGCATTGCCCTGTCACCGGATGGGAAGACGCTGTATTACTGCCCGCTCTCCAGTCGTCGTCTCTACGCGGTATCGACGGCAATGCTGCGTGATGCCTCCGTCAGCGACACCCAGCTGTCGGCGGCCGTCCGGGATCTCGGCGAGAAAGGCGCATCCGACGGGCTCGCGGCAGACGCGAACGGCACCGTGTACGCCGGCGACTACGAGCACAATGCGATCCGCAAGCGCTCACCCGGTGGAGTGTGGACGACCGTCGTGCACGACTCCCGCATTCTGTGGCCCGACACGCTGGCCATCGGCCCTGACGGCTACCTGTACTTCACGGCCAATCAATTGCCGCGGCAGGCCGGATTCCATAGCGGTAAGGATCTGCGACAAAAGCCGTACAGGCTCTTTCGTACGCATATTGGTATCGCCCCCGCTCCGGCACATTGATCCTCCGGGGGCGAACACGACACATGTGATCCTGCGCCGAATACAGGTACATCAACGATGTTTGACAACCGAATTGCCGGGCGGATTCGTCCGGCGTGACGCCTCGATGATCGCCCATGCACGTTAAGAGACACGCGCCGTGTGCGCCGACTTTCGCACCGGCCATGCGCGTGCACCCTGTTTCCCAGGCCTGCTTGTTCGCTACCTGCCGGCGTGGCACGCCCGGGCTTGACGCGTCTACTTTCACGACGACTGCGGCCTCGTCTCGTCAATCAACGGACTCGCCTGGCACGTGGACGACAGTCGCGGAAACAGTTGCTCTGCGTTGCCACGATAAATGGCATGGCGTTGGTCGGGTGTCAGCGGGAATGCATGAAGCATCTCGGTAAACGCCAGCGAGCTACTTTTCGGTGCATAAGGCCAATCGCTGCCGAAGGTGATATGAGTCGGATCGGCAAACGCGAGAAGCGCGGGCATTGCATACGGACTGCTCGATAGCGCGGTGTCGAAGTAGAAGCGCCTGAGCCGTGCAAGCCCGCCGTCGCGGCTACCGTCTGGCGAAACGACGCGAGCGATGCGCTGGGCGGCGTAAGGAATGAATCCGCCGGCATGAGAAAGAATGATTCTTACGTTGGGGAATCGTTCGAGCCAACCTGACTTCGCGACGTTGATGGCGGCACGCGTCGTGTCGAGCAGAAAGTCGGCAGCATAAGGCGGTATTCCGGGCACGGGTTCGGCAGGCAAATCCCCCGGATGAACAAACACCACCGCATGCCGACGATTCAACTCGTCGAAGAGCGGTGCCCATGACTCGTCGCCAAGATATGTCCCTCGCACGCTGCTGATCAGCACGACACCATCCGCGTTGAGCTGGTCAAATGCATGCTTCGCTTCAGTAATGGCGCCCTCGACGTCAGGCAGTGTCAGTGTTGCAAAGAAGCCGAAGCGGCCCGGGTATCCGGCGACGATGTTCGCGGCGAACTCGTTGACCTCCCGCGCTTTCTCACGTGCTTCAACATCATCACCGAGATGAACTCCCGGAGTGGAAACGGAGAAGATGCCGGTTGCAATACCCGATGCGTCGATGAGGTCCAACGCCGCCTCTTCACTCCACGATGGAATCGCAAGCCCGCCGGCCGTGATGCCGCGCTGAGTCAGCCACGCTGCATAGGTCGGGGGCACGATGTGGTGATGCGTATCAATCTTTCCTGCCATATACCAAACCTCACAAATAATTTCGTCATGCAGATCATTACAATCAGACTGGTCGGTCTGGAATTTTTCGAAACAGATTGACCTGAGTGCTCCCCTGACACCACGCCTGATCAGTTGACGGCCTCCGAATGGCAAGTGATCCGACACTGACTCACTTGCCACCCGGCGTTCATTACAAAACGGATGTCAGATACTCACTCAGTCGCGCATTGAACTTTTTCGCTGTTTCACTGGAGATGAAGTTGAATCCGTGAACAGCGCCAGCCACCACCTCCATCGAAATCGGTACGCCAGCACAACTGAGCTTCTTGGCATACTCGAGACTTTCGTCGAGCAACAGATCGAGGCTGCCGACTGCAATGTAAGCGGGTGGCAGATTCTCGAAACTCGGCGCGTGCGACGGCGAGTAATATTGAATTTCAATATCCTCCACCTTTTTTTCGCCAAGAAGATATTTCCATCCGAAGTCGTTCACATCGTGGGTCCACACATACTCGCCGGCATATTTGTTTTTGACCTCGGCAGGATTGGCAGACGTCTTGTAGTCCAGCATCGGGAACAGCATGACCTGGTTCCTGGGGGTGATCTTTGTCTTGTCCCTCAAATAGTGACACAGCGAAGCAGTAAGACCGCCCCCTGCACTTTCTCCCATCACCGTTATTCTTTCCCGATCGATGCCAAGCTGTTCCGCGTTGTCATACACCCACGTGATGCCGGAAACACAGTCGTTCAGCGGTGTCGGGTACGGGTTTTCAGGAGCCAGCCGGTAATCCACCGCGACGACAACGCAGTGCAGCTTCGTGGCCGCCTCGTGGTGTTCGTTGTCATACAGGTCAGCGGACCCCGCTACATACCCACCGCCATGGATATAGAAGATCGCAGGCAACCGTTCATTTTCCGTGCCTTGCGAAGGACCGTATACGAGGACGCTCACATCTTCGTTTACCTGGACTTTTTTCCCGAAAAAAGTGTCGTCCACTTTCGAGCTGAACATGCGCACGGCAGCCCTCGTCGCCTCGACATCACTTTTTGTCCGCAATTTCAGGACAATCGGCGATTCAGTGACCGAACTTACCTGATCCTTCACAATGAGATGACTTGAATTGCTCATATATCTAAATCCTAAGTTCATATGAGATCGTCCGGCCGCTGCGTTCAAGGTCAACTGACGATGCAGTGATCCCACGCCGAACGCTAGCCCTGGACCGCTCTAACGACATCCTCTGCGTGTTTCACGCAGTGAAACTCATGGGGATAGTGCCGCCATCGCCCACCTGCACCAACGGTGACACACGCAAATCCAATGCGAAACAGGACACGCCGATGTCAGCGAGATAGTTTGGCCGCCAGTTCCGCTACGTGCTTACCCTGGTATCGCGCAATATCAAGTTCGTTGGCCGACGGCTGCCGTGTGCCGTCAGCACCCGCTAGCGTCGTTGCACCATAGGGTGTACCGCCCGTGATCTCGTCCATTTTCGTCAACCCTGCACAAGCATACGGGACACCGACGATCACCATTCCGTGATGCAACAGTGTGCTGTGAAAGGACGTAATGGTCGTCTCCTGACCACCGTGCTGCGTTCCGGTGGAAGCGAAGACACTGCCGATCTTGCCGACCAGCGCTCCCTTCACCCACAGCCCGCCGGTCTGATCGAGGAAGTTGCGCATCTGCGCAGCCATGTTGCCGAAACGGGTCGGCGTGCCGAAGATGATCGCATCGTAATCGGCGAGCTCGGCAGGCGTCGCGACGGCTGCGTCCTGATCGAGCTTCGCGCCGAAGGCGGCAGCCTGTTCAGCCGGAATCGTTTCCGGAACACGCTTGATGGTCACCTCCGAGCCGGAAACCGATTTCGCGCCGTCGGCCACCGCATTCGCCATCGTTTCGATATGGCCGTACATCGAGTAGTAGAGGACCAGAACTTTTGCCATGATTGCTCCCAAGGTAACGGGCGCTCCTCGTATCCCAAGCCGGATTCCGTCAGGGCGAGGAACTGCCTGGAGGGCGGCGGGGTTGTGTCTTCGTCCGCGACACCCCACCACCAATATTCGCGATCCTACGTATCGCGACGGCCTGCTTCGCACGCAATACGCGTGTGAGCGTCGTGCTTTAATGTGCAGTCATGCCGCCATCGGCAAGCCACACCGCACCGGTGACGAATGACGCTGCGGGAGAACACAGGAAAAGCACCACGCCGGCCATTTCCTCGGGTTCCGCCGCGCGCCCCATCGGGCTACTCGCCATCAGGGTTTGCGTCATCGCCGGATCGCTCAACCAGCGGTCCGTCATCGGCGTACGGATCAGACCTGGCGCCAGCGCATTCACACGGATTCTCTTGGTCGCGTAGTCGAGGGCCGCGGCCTTCGTCAAGCCGATCACCCCGTGTTTCGCCGCGGCATAAGGCGCCATTCCGGGATCTGCGATCACACCTGCGACCGAAGCCGTGTTCACGATCGCGCCGCCGCCCGTTTTGAGCATCGCTTCGATCTCGTGCTTGACGCACAGGAACACGCCCTTGAGGTCGACGGCGATCACCCGGTCAAAATCTTCTTCCGTCATGTCGGCGAAAGGCACCGTTCGCGGCAAGATCCCCGCATTGTTGAATGCGGCGTCGATCTTCCCGTAAGTCTGGACCGCCGTTGCCACGAGCGTGCGCACCGCGTCGGCATTGCTGACATCGGTCTTCACGAAGATCGCTTCGCCACCCAAGGCATGGATTTGCTCGACGGTTTCGTTGGCGCCCTGCCCCACATCGCCAATCACCAGCCGCGCACCGCGTTCGGCAAACGCGAACGCCGTGGCCCTGCCGATACCCGACGCCGCTCCCGTGATCAGGACTGTCTTGCCGGTGTAGTCGAATTGGTCATTACCCATTTTTCATCTCCTGCGTTAATGCAGCGCTCGTTGCCTATCGGAGCGAGCCGATGGTGACATCCTGTCTTCGGGATGTTCGCGCCTGGATCAGACCCGCACCACCAGCTTTCCATGTGCACGATTGCTGTCGATCCACTCGTGCGCTTCGCGTACTTCATCGAACGCGAACGTATGTTGAAGATGCGACGGCCAGCGATCCGCGGCGATGTCGTTGATGATCGAGTGCAGTGGCGAATGTGCCAGCGGGAGCGCACCTGAGCCAAGCAACTGCGCTGGAAAGAAGGCAAGCCGAACAGCCGGCGGCAGATCAGCCATCAGATTGAATTTTTCGAGAACCGGCGGGCCGCCAAGCATCCCGATCACTGTGACTGCGCCGAAGGGTTTCAATGTCCTTGCCGTATCACGCAGCGTTGACGCACCGACCACTTCCAATGCAGCATCAATCCCGTCGGGATGGAGCCGGAGCACCTCTCTGGAAATGGTCCCGCTGTCGACGATCACACTATCTGCGCCGGCGATGTGAAGCTGTTCGACGCGATCTTTCGAGCGTGTCGTCGCAATCACGTGCAGATCTTGGCCCTTCGCGTAGGTGACAGCCGCTAGCCCAATGGTCGATGTGGCGCCGCGCACGAGAATTGTCTGTCCCGACTTGATCTCCAGGCTTCGACTCAGCGCGCCCCAGATCGTCAAATAAGCGAGCGGCAATGCCGCGAGCTCCTCCCATGACAGTTCGGTACCGTCGAGGTCGATCACGTTGGTACGCAACACCGTCACTTCTTCGGCATAGGTACCGCGGCGACTAAACTGCAGTCCGCCCATTACGGTTGCAACGCGCTGGCCAACCCTGAACATACCGGACGGATCTTCGAGGATTTCCCCGACCGCCTCGACGCCGGGTACGCGCATGCCGTCGACAGGGCCCATCTTGCCCGCACGTAGGTAGGTCTCGACACGATTGAGGCCAAACGCACAGACCCGAACACGAACTTCATCTGCGTTAGGCGGAACGGGCGGGATGTCACGGAGTTGCAGGACTTCCGGTCCGCCGATACGGTCGATCACATGTGCTTTCAAGGCGCCTCCTTCGCAGTACCGTAGGCCTGACCGGTGCACCTGCACGATCGGTCAGGTCATTTGATTGAACATGGCCTCTGCCATAGCGCCCGGCCGCCGTTGATCTCCCGAACCTCCTGTTCTGGCAGAAGAGCGGGGGAACCGCCGTAGCAGCTCGGCCCGGCTCGTTGACCGCCTGATCGTAAAGCTTGCCACCGTGATTGCACGGACCGATCAAAGCCATTAATTAAAACGAGTCGGCGAAGCACGCCTTGCTCGCCGCTCATCCGGATGGTGTGACCACTATGCCCGTTCGGGCAATGATGTGGAATCTACAAATCTGGTAACCATCCTCTCAGATCCGAGAGGAAGACACCGATTCGAATGTTGCCGAGATCGTCTCGATCAAGATGCCTCGGGTACCGCTGCTGGTTTGGTAATCCGAGAGGGCGCGGTCTCATTCAGCGCTAGCGCGACGAGAAGCCCGACGACGAGTGCCCCCATTCCAAGATTCATGATGTACTCAATGCCGAAGCGCTTCGTGACATACGACGCAACCGAGGGCACAACGCCTCCGCCAAACACTTCTCCCACGCCAATGACGTGCCCCGACGCCGTGGTCATCAACTTCGCGGGAACCGCCTCTGACCCGAGATGTTTCATGTAGCCATCCGGCAAGTGAGTTTTCTTTTCTCCCAGAGACAAGGAGAACTCGATGAAGAAGCGATTTACCGACGAGCAGATCATCCGCATCTTGGCGAGGCCGAGAGCCGGGATGAACCGGTGAAGGATCTATGCAAGCGCTACAACATCTCGGAACAGACGTTCTATCGTTGGCGCAACAAATTCGGCGGCATGGATGTGGCCGACGCGCGTCGGCTCAAGGAATTGGAGTCGGAGAACGATCGGCTTAAGCGCCTGATCGCCGAGCAGATGCTGGTGATTGACGGCCTGAAGGAATTCAGTCGAAAAAATGAGCACCCCGACGGGCCGGCGCGAGGCACTGGAAGTCCTGACTCGGCGGGGGCTATCGCGACGCAAGGCATGTTGCTACGTGGGACTGAGTCGCCGCGTGGCGATCTATACGCTCAAGCAACCGGAGAAAGATCGGCGTCTGGGCGAGCAACTGATTGCGGCCGAGCAGGAGGCGCCGCGCTTCGGCTACCGGCGGATGTCGACTTGGCTGGCGCTGGGCGAATCTCGTGTGCGACGAATGTAGCGAGCCTTGCAGCTCAACATTCCGCGGCGGCGCCCTCGCCGACGTTGTTGTGCCAACGACATACGCTTGCCAGGCGCTACCCAGCCCAATTCGGTCTGGAGCTACGACTTTGTGCACGACCAGTTGGTGGATGGGCGGATTCCAGATGCCTACACGACGCCTACACAGTACACACAGGCAAGAATTTACCCAAAACGAAGCATCTCAGTTCATTGAATTTCTTGACTTTTTTATAGATAAAGCACTCAAACATCCGGATCCGGAATCCGCGCCGACTGAATCACGACCAGCGTGTCCCCCTTTTCGATCCGGCACGGCGGATCCTCGTAGAACGAAAAGATCTTCCCGCATCGATCGAGCCCGACGACGATCGCGCCCGGCACGACGTTCGTCATGCACCCGACCTCCTGCGGCATCGCCTCGCGCTCCAGCAGCGTCGCGCGGCCGCGCGTCGACAGCATGTCGTTCACGAACGGCACGATATAGCGGCTATGCACGGCATCCGCGAGCAGCAGCGCGCCGATCTTCGTCGACGACACGATCACGTCGGCGCCCGCCTGCCGCAGTTGACGCTGGTACAGGTTCTCCTGGATCCGCACGACGATCTTCGTATCGGGCGCGATGCTGCGCACCGACAACGTGAGCAGGATCGCGGTCGGATCGTCGGTCACCGAAATGATCACGGCCTTCGCTTCACGCACCTGTGCCTGCTGCAGCAGATCCTCGTGCGCGGGATCGCCGAGCAATCCCGCCACGCCGAGCGACGTCGCGGCCTCGATCGCCTGCTGCTGCGAATCGATCACGATGAGCGTCGCCGGATCGACGCCGCTCTCGAGCAGTTCGCGCACCGCGATCGAGCCGGACAGGCCATAGCCGCAGACGACGATGTGATCGGACAATTGTTTCTGCAGGCGTTTCATGCGGAATTCCTCGATGACGCGCTGGATCACGAACTGATACGCCGTGCCCAGGAAAATGAACCAGATGACGATGCGGATCGGCACGATGAAGAACGCATCGATCAGGCGCGCCCGCGCGGTGACGGGCACGATGTCGCCATAGCCGACCGTCGCGACCGTGACCATCGTGAAGTACACGAGATCGGAGACGGTCATCGGCGTGCTCTTGGTCGAATCGCGCAACCCGTCGCGATCGAGATACAGCACGAGGAACGCGAGCGTGCACAGCAGCACGACCGCGCCGATACGGAACAGCAGCGTGCGCCGCGGCGACGTCGCGGGACGCGTGAACAGCGTGCGCGCACGCGGCGCCTGCCACGGGTTGCGGGCGCGACGCAGGCGTGAGCGCAACGAGCGGCGCTGGGCGGAAGGCGAAGCCAACGGGGGAATCTCCTGAAGGATGCGGGCTCGATTCTACGATGGGTCGACCGCGGCCGGCCGACGTCAGCGCGCCGGCTCGTTCGTCACAGCATGCTGCGCGGCCGCACCATCGTGCCGTCGACGAAGCGCTGCGCGCGAAACGCCGACAGGTCGAGCGACGGTGCGCCGGTATCGATCCATTCGGCAAGCAGCCGCCCGACGATCGGCCCCATCGCGAAACCGTGGCCGCAGAACCCCGTCGCAATCGCCAGCCCGGACGGCGTGCCCGGCGCATCGATCACCGGAATGCCGTCGGGCAGCACGTCGATCAGGCCGGCCCAGGCCTCGACGATCTGCGCGTCCTTCAGCGCGGGAAAGATCGCCTTGAGCTTCGCGAGCGCGCGCGGCGCATGCGCGCGATTCGGCTGCGGTTGCGGATCGCGCGGCTCGATCGGCCCGGTCGCCCCGTTGATGCGGGCAAGCGCATCGCGCCATGCGGCCCCGTTCACGTGCAGCCGGAATTTGTCGCGCTGCGACCAGAACTGCGGCCAGAACAGGCTCAACCCGCGCAGGTGGCCGAGCGTCAGGTCGACGTCGACCTGCATGTCGTCGGCGAGATTGATCGCACCGTTCTTGCGCTGCCGGATGCCGAGGCCGTGGCCCCACACCGTCGACGCCGACACCGGGGGCACCACATTGGTGCGCATGCAGGTGCCGCGCACGACGTGTTGCGGGAGCCGGATGCCGACGCCGTCGAGCAGCCGGAAGCTGGTCGCGCCGGCCGCGCAGATCACGCGCCGCGTGCGGATCGTGCCGCGCTCGGTCACGACGCCGACCACCGCGCCGCCGGCCGTCTCGATCGCGGTCACGCCGCAGCCTTCGAAGAAACGTGCGCCCGCCTCCGCGGCGCGCGCGGCGAACGCGGCGGCCACGCGACGCGGCTCGGCCTGCCCGTCGGTCGCGGTGTACAGCCCGCCGAGCGTGCGTGCGTCCGGCGAAAGGCCGCTGACGCGCTCGTCGATCTGCGCGCGGGTCAGCGTACGCGTGTCGAGCCCGTGCTCGCGCGCGACGGCGAGCCACGCGTTGAACGACGCCCAGTCCGTTTCGTTGTCCGCAATATAAAGACAGCCGCCCTGCCGCCATTCGAGATCGAAACCGAGGGTTTCCTCTAACTCCTCCCAGATCTTCATGCCGGCCATCATCAGCGGCACCTCGACCGCTTCGCGACCCTGCTGCCGCACGAAGCCCCACGCACGGGTCGACTGCTGTCCGGCGATGCGCGACTTGTCGAGCACGACGGCCTTCAGGCCGCGCAGGCCCAGATAATATGCGGCTGCGCAGCCCATGATGCCGGCGCCGGCGATCACGACGTCGGCTTCAAGCGGGAATGGCGTGTCGGCGAGGGTCAGGGCATCATGCAGCGGATAGGTTGTCGTCATTGTTTCCTGTCAGGCGTTAATGCATTCGAATGTGGGCGGCGGTGGTAACGTCGTGACACACCTTTCACACAAACGCACCTTTCGCCACGCTGAATAACGACCATTTTGCGGTAAAGTTATCTCTTCTGCGCGTGGCCGGTCGGCTCGCCCCTGGACGTCATGAAGACTGTCCGTCGAGACTGCCGCAAGGCGTCGTTCTGAACGTCACGATCCGTTCCCGTAGCATGACCACTGAAGCAATCACCACGGATTCCCTCGCGGTTGCCGAGCGCGTGCGCGAGCTGATGACCCGCAACGGCATCGGCAAGCGCCAGCAGACCACCGAGCTGTGCCGCATCCTCGACCTGAGTTTCTCGCAAGGCCACCGCAAGCTGCGCGGCAGCAGCCCCTGGACGCTCGCGCAGATCAAGAAAGTCGCCGAAGCGTACGGCGAACCCGCCGCGCAGCTGTTCGGCGCGCAAACGCTCGACCCCGGCATGGTCGGCGCCTATTCCCAGGAAGCCGTCCTTTACGCGGGCGTCGCCGAGATTCCGTGCACCGCATGGATCGGCGCGCCGCTCGAAGCCGGCGCGCGCCCCGAATTCGTCGCGTACGAACAAAACGGCCGCTGGCGCGTGCTGCGCCACACCGGCGTGCTGTACCAGAACGCCTACGACGTGCACAAGATCGAGATCTATCCGCGCCGCGCGGAAAGCGACAAGCTCGTCGTCGCGGTGATCGACCCCGATCGCGTCAGCGCAACCGAGCTGTGCCGCTATCTCGAACGCCAGGGTTTCGCGACCGCCGCATTCGACGGCCTCGCGCCGTTCGTCGACGCGCTGCAGGGCCAGGCGTTCGACGCGGTCCTGACCGAATGGCTGTTCGACGACAGCACGGCCGCCACTGCGATCAAGGCCGTGCGCACGTCCGACAACCCGGGTGCGCCGATCTTCGTGCTGACCGGCGACCTGCTCACCGGCCGCGCGAGCGAAGCCGACATCAGCGAAGTGATTCGCGCGTTCGACGTCGTCTGCTACGAAAAGCCCGCGCGCATGGCAATCCTCAGCGCCGATCTCGCGAAACGGCTCGCCCGCGGATAACGCCCCCGGGCCGTTCCTCCTCCGGACGGCCGGCGTCCGCGCGGTACGGCGGTCGTGAACAGGTGCACAGCTCAGTACAATAGCCGCACCCGTTCACGCCCACGCCGGCATCCGCCGCCCGACGCCATGGCCCGCCTCATCCCCGACGACTGGAAAAGCCTCGCCGCGACCGGCGCGGCCGAACGCGAGCGCGAAACGCTCGCCGCGCTCGAACACGCGCTGCCCGACAGCTACACCGTGTATCACGGCGTGCACTGGACCCGCGCCGACCAGGCGTTCTCGGTATTCGGCGAGGCCGCGTTCGTCGTCGTGAGCCCGGCCGGCCGCGTGCTGCTGATCGAGCAGAAGGCCGGCTTCCTGCGCGAAACGCCGAAGGGGCTCGTGAAGGTCTATCTGCAGAAGGAACGCAACGTCCCGATCCAGCTCGCGCGCACGCAGGAAACCCTGCATCGGCGCCTGACGGCCGCGCTCGGCGCGGGCGTCTACGGCGTCGAGGCGCTGCTGTACTGCCCCGACTACTCGATCCGCGACGCATCGATCGCCGGCGTCGCGGCCGACCGCATCGTCGATGCGTCGCGCAAGGCGCAGCTCGCGCAGGTGATCCTGCGGATCCTGCCGGAAGACGACGAGCACTTCCCGAACGCGCCGAAACTCCACCATTTCCTCGCGGACGAGCTCGCGCTCACGCCCGACACGAGCGCGCTCGTCGGTCAGGCCGGCACGCTCGTCACGCGGCTGTCGGGCGGGCTCGCCGCGTGGGCGCGCCAGCTCGAATTCACGCCGTTCCGGCTGCGCGTCACCGGCACGGCCGGCTCGGGCAAGACGCAGCTCGCCGTACAGGCGATGCGCGATGCGGTCGCGGCCGGCAAGCGCGTGCTCTACGTGTGTTTCAACCGGCCGCTCGCTGACTACATCGCGCGCATCGCGCCGCCCGGCGCGAAGATCGCGAACTACCACCAGCTGTGCGACTGGGTCGCGCGCGACGGCGGCTATACGCCCGACTTCCAGGTGCCCGGCGAATTCGAGCGGCTCGAGGCGCGCTTCGCAGATACGCCGATTCCGGGGCACTGGCGCTTCGACGTGCTGGTCGTCGACGAAGGGCAGGATTTCCATGCGCCATGGGCGGCCGCCCTGGAGCGCTTGCTGGCGCCGGACGGCGCATGGTGGTGGCTGGAAGATCCGCTGCAGAACCTGTACATGCGCGAGCCCGTCGCGCTGCCGGGCTGGGTCACGCTGAAGGCGCTCACGAACTACCGCAGCCCGCGCGACCTGCTTGAATTCGTGCGCGACATCGTCGGCCGGGTCGAGCCGCTGGCGGCCGAGCTGCGCTCGGGCAGCCCGTTCGACGGTTCGGATCCGTCGGTGTCGTCGTACGGGGAAGAAGGCGCGTCGGGAGACGCACTGGCCGATGCCTGCATCGATGCGACCAAGCGGGCGATCACGCACGCGCTGTCGCTCGGCTTCCGCAAGCAGGACATCGCGGTGCTGTCGTATCGCGGCCGCGAAGGCTCGGTGCTCGCGCCGCTCGACCAGCTCGGCCCGCACCGGCTCAAGAGCTTTACCGGCAAGTACGACCTGTTCGGCAATCCGGAGTATCGCGAAGGCGACGTGCTGCTCGATTCGATCTACCGCTTCAAGGGCCAGTCGGCACCGTGCGTGATCCTTACCGAGGTCGACTTCGACACGCTCGACGCGCGTGCCGCGCGCAAGCTGTTCGTCGGCGCGACGCGGGCGACGATGAAGCTGCTGATCGTCGCGTCGTCGCGCGCGGCCGCCCAACTCGCGGCCGTCTGACGTAACGGGCGGCCGGCAGGCGGGCAAGCGCCCGCCCGTGGCCGCTCGCGGTCGATCAGGCGACGCGGAACGCGCCGACCGCGCGGCGCAGCCCGTCGGCCTGTTCTTCCAGCGATGCGGCCGCCGCCGCGGCCTGCTCGACGAGCGCAGCATTCTGCTGCGACACCTGGTCCATCTGCGACACCGCGCGGTTCACCTGCTCGATCCCGTCGCGCTGCTCGTTCGACGCAGCCGCGATCTCCGTCATGATGCCCGTCACGCGGCCGATCGCCTGCTGGATGTCCTGCATCGTCGCGCCAGCCGTGCCGACGAGCCGCGAGCCGGTCGCGACGCGCTCCACCGATTCGCCGATCAGCGTGCGGATTTCCTTCGCCGCCGACGCCGAGCGTTGCGCGAGCGTGCGCACCTCGCCCGCGACCACCGCGAAGCCGCGGCCCTGCTCGCCCGCGCGCGCGGCTTCGACCGCCGCGTTCAGCGCGAGGATGTTGGTCTGGAACGCGATGCCCTCGATCGTGCCGATGATGTCGGCGACCTTCTGCGAGCTCTGGTCGATCTCGTTCATCGTGCCGATCACTTCGCCAACCACCGTCGCGCCGCGCGTGGCGATCTCGCTCGCGGTATCCGCGCAGGCCTGCGCTTCCATCGCATTGTCCGCGTTCTGCTTCACGGTCGCGGTGAGTTGCTCCATGCTCGCGGCCGTCTGCTGCAGCGCGGACGCCTGTTCCTCGGTGCGCTGCGACAGGTCGGTGTTGCCTGCCGCGATCTGGTGCGTCGCCGTCGAGATCGCTTCGGAGCCCTGGCTGACCTGGCGGACCGTATCCGCGAGACTGCGCTGCATGCCGGTCACGCCCTTGACCAGCTCGGCCATCTCGTCGCGCGACGACCAGTGCACTTCAGACGTCAGGTCGCCGTCCGACAGACGGCGGAAATGCGACAGCAGGCGGTTCACCGGCTGCGTGATCGCATAGTGCAGGCCGATCGCGCAACCGAGGCACGCGGCCAGGCCGAATGCGATACCGGCGATCGCGCCCGCGCGCATCCAGCCGTAATAAGTTTGCGCGGTGTCGTACACGTCCTTGCCGCGTGCGACCTGGTACGCATCGAGCGCATCGGTCGCCTGCGTGAGCGCGACCGACAGCGGCGGCGCAACCGACATCAGCAGCCGGTCGGCCTCGTCGCGACGGCCGTCGCGAACCGCGTCGATCATCGGCTTCAGCGCCTGCCCGATCAGCGCCTGGCGCGCGGCGTCGAGGCGGCTCGCGAGCGGGCCTTCGTCGCCGTCGTGCGGCATCGACGCGTAGCCGCGCCAGGCGGTGTCGGCCTTCGCGAGATAGCTCTCGGCCTTCTTGACGAGATCGGGCACTTCCGGCGCTTCCGGATGCAGCATCGCGCGGTCGAGCGTCGTGCGCACGATCGTCAGGTTCAGGCTGGCCGCCGACAGCGCGGTCTTTGCAGCCAGTTGCTGCGTATAAGCCTCGTCGAGCGCACGGTTCGAGCTCTGCATGCCGGCGAGGCCGATCAGCCCCGACACGACGAGCAGCACGGCGACGAGGCCGAGCGTGGAGAAGATCCGCGTACGGATCGAGAAACGGGAAAACAGGGCGTTCAGGTTCATGACGGGACGTGAGCGGTGAAAAGTGCCGCGGCAATCGGTCCGCAGCACTCTGTATTACGGTTTGCCTGCAAAAAACTTGAGCCGGTCCCCGCTTTCCCCTGATCCCGGTCAATTTTCCGGGCCGGCAATCTCCTGTTACGGTTGCAACACATTGAGGCTGGGCAGAAATTGACCAGTCAACTATCCGCCGCTATAGTTCGACACAATTCCCTGCCATGGCAGATATCTCGATGACAACCGACACCCTCCTCCCTCCGCCGGCCGCCGAAACGGCCCGCCGCGACGCGCCGACCGGGCTGATCGTCGGCGCGCTGCTGCTCGTCATGCTGCTGTCCGCACTCGACCAGACGATCGTGTCGACCGCGCTGCCAACGATCGTCGGCGAGCTCGGCGGGCTCGACCAGTTGTCGTGGGTCGTCACCGCGTACCTGCTCTCCTCCACCGTCGTGCTGCCGCTGTACGGCAAGCTCGGCGACCTGTACGGCCGCAAGGTCGTGCTGCAGGCCGCGATCGTGCTGTTCCTGGCGGGGTCCGCACTATGCGGCGTCGCGCAGGACATGACGCAGCTGATCGTGCTGCGCGCGCTGCAGGGGCTGGGCGGCGGCGGCCTGATGGTCGTCACGATGGCCGCGATCGGCGATCTGGTGCCGCCCGATCGCCGTGCGCGCTACCAGGGGATGTTCGGCGGCGTGTACGGCCTCGCGACGATCATCGGCCCGCTGCTCGGCGGCTTCCTGGTCGAGCACCTGTCGTGGCGCTGGATCTTCACGATCAACCTGCCGCTCGGCTTTCTCGCGCTCGCGGTGATCGGCGTCGCGTTCCGGCCGCACACCGCGCACGTGAAGCACCGGATCGACTACATGGGCGCCGCATTCCTCGCCACCGCCCTCACCTGCGTGATCCTGTTCACGAGCGAAGGTGGCTCGCTGCTGCCGTGGACGTCGCCGCAACTGTGGATGACGCTCGTGCTCGGCGTCGTCGCGATCGGCGGCTTCATTTACGAAGAGCGGCTCGCGGCCGAGCCGATCATGCCGCTCGAACTGTTTCGCCATCGCACCTTCGTGCTGGTCAGCCTGATCGGCTTCGTCGTCGGTATCGCACTGTTCGGCTCGGTCACGTTCATCCCGCTCTACCTGCAGGTCGTGAAGGGCTCGACGCCGTCGCAGGCCGGGATGCAGTTGCTGCCGATGATGGGCGGGATGCTCGTGACGTCGATCGTCAGCGGCCGGCTGATCTCGCGGCTCGGCTCGTACCGGATGTTCCCGATCCTGGGCACGCTGACCGGCGGCATCGCGATGGCGCTGCTGTCGACGCTGACGCTCGATACGCCGCTGCACACGATGTACGCGTACATGGCGCTGCTCGGGATCGGCCTCGGCATGGTGATGCCCGTGCTGACGCTCGCCGTGCAGAACACAGTCGAATTCCGGCACATGGGCGTCGCGACGTCGGGCGCGACGCTGTTCCGCTCGATCGGCGGTTCGCTCGGTGTCGCGGCGTTCGGCGCGCTGTTCTCGCACGGGCTGCAGTCGCGGGTGACGGCTGCGCTGCCGGCCGGCACGGCGCTGCCGCCGGCACTCGGCCCGGCCGCCGTTCACCAGTTGCCGGAGGCCGTGCGCGACGCGTACCTGCATGCGTTCGCCGGTTCGCTGCATGTCGTGTACCTGTCCGCGGCGACGGTCATCGCGATCGCGTTCGTGCTCGCGTGGTTCGTCGAGGATGCGCCGCTGCGCAAGCACAACTGAGTCTCCCGTGGAGCGGATCGCAATGCGAGCGTCGAGCCGCATCGCGATCCCGATCCGCCTCCGGTCAAGGCACCAGCACGACTCCTCCCGTCGTCGCGCGCGACTCCAGCAACCGGTGCGCATCGGCCGCCTGGTCGAGCGGCAGCCGCGCGCCGATCTCCACATGCATTCCGTCCGCGAGCCGCTCGAGCGTCGCGCGCGCAGCCTCCCGATAGCCGTCGACGTCACGCGCGATGAAGCCGAGCACGCTCGGCCGCGCCAGCGCGATCGACCGTGCCGGCCCCAGTTCGTCGAGATCGAACGTCTGCCGCGCACCGATCGCGGCCACCTGCCCGATGCTCGCGACCATCCCGAACGGACGGACCGCGCCGAGCGTGCGCGTCAGCACATCGCCGCCGATCCCGTCGATCGCAAAATCAACTCCCGCGCCGCCGCCGAACGCGCGTGCCGCCGCGACGAAATCCTCCTCGCGGTAATCGACCACCGCGTCGGCGCCATGCTTGCGCGCGAGCACGGCTTTCGCGGCCGACCCGACCGTGCCGATCACCCGCGCGCCGAGCGCCCGCGCCCATTGCGTCGCCAGCAGCCCGACGCCGCCGGCCGCCGCATGCACGAGCACCGCGTCGCCGGCGACGACCGGCCGGACCCGATGCAGCAGCATGTAGACGGTGATTCCTTTCAGCAGCCCGGCGGCCACCGCGTCGTCGCCCAGGCCGTCGGGGACCGGCAACACACGCTCGGCCGGCATCGTGCGCAGGCTCGCATAGCTGCCGGTCGGCATGCCCGCATACGCGACGCGCTGCCCGGGGACGAGATCCGTCACGCCCGGGCCGACCGCGTCGATCACGCCGGCCGCCTCGACGCCGAGCGCATCCGGCAGCGCAGGCAATGCGTGCGCGCCCGTCCTGAAATAGATGTCGACGAAATTCACGCCGATCGCGGTCTGGCGAATCCGCACTTCGCCGGCACCGGGCGGCGCGACGGGCGCATCGACGCGGCGCAGCACGCCGGCGTCGCCGTAACAGTCGATCCCGATCCGGATGGCAGTGGCAGTCTGGGTCATGGCGTTTCTCACAATCGAATTGAAGTGACACGATCATCCCATCGTGCATAATCGAACGGAATTCACGCCAAGCGCCCATCTACTGTGCAAAATTCGACCGATCCGGACCCCGTTGCGGCGTCCGCGCTGCCAATGAGCTGGGACGACATCCGCTATTTCCTCGCGGTGATGCGCGGCGGCAGCCTGTCGGCCGCCGCGCGGGCGCTGCAGGTTCAGCATTCGACGGTCGCGCGGCGCATCGACGCGCTGGAGTCCGCGCTCGGCATCCGGCTGTTCGACCGGCTGCCGCGCGGCTGGCCGCCGACCGATGAAGGGCTGCACCTTGCCGAGCACGCGGCACGCATCGAAACCGACGCGCACGCGTTCGCGCGCGCCGCCCAGGGCGCGGCGGCGCTCGACGGCGTGGTGCGCGTATCGGCGTCACCGGTGTTTGCCAGCCACTTCCTCGCGCCGCGGCTCGCCCGCGCGCAGCACGCGTGGCCGGCGCTGCGCATCGACCTGCTGGGCGAGATGCACGCGGCGAACCTGTATGCGCGCGAAGCCGACCTCGCCGTGCGGCTGTCGCGGCCGACCGAGCCTGGGCTCGCCGCGCGCCGGCTCGGCACGATGCGCTTCGCGCTGTGCGCGTCGCCGGAATGGGCGGACGCGCCGCCCGACACCTGGCCGTTCGTCGGCTACGACGACGCGCTCGCGCAAACGCCTCAGCATCAGTGGCTCGCCCGCTTCGCGGCCGGCCGCCGTTTCGCGTTCGTCACCAATGACCTGGCTGCGCAGCATCGCGCATGCGCGGCTGGCGCCGGCGTCGCGCTGCTGCCGCGGTTTCTCGTCGACGATCCGGCTGCGCACGCCGGTGCGCCGCTCGTCGAACTGACGGCCGCGCCCCGTTGCGACATCGAGCGCGAGATCTGGCTCGTCGTCCACCCGGACGTGCGCCGGTCGCCGCGCGTGCAGCGCGTTGCCGATGCGATCGCCGAGGCGGTCCACGCGGCGAACGGACGACTGTAGGCGGCCGCCTCCGCACCGGCTTTGCGGCACGCTCCGGCGGCTGGCATAGTAGCGTCTTCCGTTCTGAATTCACCGGACCTGCCGCCATGCCCACCGCCCCCGCCTGCGTCGTTCGCGACGCAACCGACGCCGACCTCGATGCGATCCAGGCGATCTACGCGCACCACGTGCACCACAGCGTCGCATCGTTCGAGGAAACACCGCCCGACATCACCGAACTCCGCGCGCGCCGTGCCGCGGTGCTACGCGACGGGCTGCCGTATCTCGTCGCCGAATGCGACGGCCGCGTAGCCGGCTATGCGTACGCGACGCCGTACCGCACGCGCCGCGCGTACCGCTTCACGATCGAGGATTCGATCTACATCGACGATGCGCAGCGCGGGCGCGGAATCGGCCGCGCGCTGCTCGCCGCGCTGATCGAACGCTGCGAGGCCGGCCCGTGGCGGCAGATGATCGCGGTGATCGCCGACGGCGGCACCGGAGGCTCGACGTCGCTGCATCGCGCGTTCGGCTTCGAGCCGGCCGGCACGCTGAAGGCGGCCGGTTTCAAGCACGGCCGCTGGATCGATACGGCGCTGCTGCAGCGGCCGCTCGGCGACGGCGCCGACACGCTCCCCGTGTCGCCGTAGCCTCCCGCGTCGCGCTAGAATGGCCGCATGTCAAAACAGACTCATTCCACACCCGACGAGGCGGCGCCGGATTCCCGCAACGAGTACACGGTCGACGAACTCGCGCGCGTGTCCGACACGACCGTGCGCAATGTCCGCGCGTACCAGGATCGCGGTTTGCTCGCACCGCCGGAAAAGCGCGGCCGCGTCGGCATCTACGACGACACGCACGTCGCGCGCCTAAAGCTGATCAACCACCTGCTCGCGCGCGGCTATACGCTGTCGAACATCCAGGACCTGATCAAGGCGATCGACGAAGGCCACGACCTGCGTTCGATCCTCGGCCTCGAAAACGCGATCGGCGGCCGCTGGTCGCACGAACTGCCGAAGACCTATTCGCTCGCCGCGCTCGCGCAGATGTTCGGCCCGCAGGCCACCACGCAGCTGTCACGCGTGACCGAACTCGGCCTGCTCGAACGACGCGGCCTGTCGTTCGTCGCCAAGAGCCCCGCGCTGCTCGAAGCGGCAGCCGCGATGACGAAGGAAGGCATCCCGCCGCGCGAGCTGCTCGACGTGATCAGCCTCGCGCGGCCGCATTTCGACGCGATCGCGCGGCTGCTCGTCGACCTCGTCGTGAAGCGGCTCGACCGCTACGACGCGGGCACGCTGCCGCCCGCCACCGACGTGCCCGAGCTGGTCGACGCGATCTGGCGCCTGCGCCCGCTCGCGGCCGTGTTCGTCGAAGGCGAGACGAACCGCGCACTGGAAACCGCGGCAAGCGCCTATCTCGGCGGCCGCGTCGCGACGATCCTCGACAGGAAGCTCAGCGACGAGGCCGCGCGGCAGTCCGGCACACCTTCACCGGAAAACGGCAGCGACGAAGCATAGGCGCGCCGCCGTCATATTGATATCGGCAATGCTTCGTTTGCTGGCGTAATCGCCCATGCGACGATTCTTCCAACCAAGCGGCGCCACCGCCGCTCGCCCGAAGACGTTTTGCATGGAGTCCGTTCGATGATTCGTTTCACCCGCTGGATCGCCCGCACCGCCGCCGTCACCACGCTCGTCGCGCTGTCCGCGGCGTCAGCCTTCGCGCAAGGCGGCGCCGACAAGGTTGTGCGCATCGGCTACCAGAAGGCCGGCCTGCTGTCGGTCGTCAAGGCGCAAGGTTCGCTCGAAGCGCGGCTCAAGCCGCTCGGCTATGGCGTGCAGTGGTTCGAGTTCCCGGCCGGCCCGCAACTGCTCGAAGCGCTGAACGCGAACAGCATCGACTTCGGCTATACGGGCGCGCCGCCGCCCGTGTTCGCACAGGCGGCCGGCGTGCACTTCGTCTATGTCGGCGCGGAACCGCCGGCGCCGCACAACGAAGCCGTGGTCGTGAAGGCCGATTCGCCGATCCGCTCGGTCGCCGGCCTGCGCGGCAAGAAGGTCGCACTGCAGAAAGGTTCGAGCGCGAACTACTTGCTGCTCGAAGCGTTGAAGCAGGCCGGTGTGCGCTACGACGAAATCCGCCCCGTGTATCTTCCGCCAGCCGACGCGCGCGCCGCATTCGAGAGCGGTAACGTCGATGCGTGGGTCGTCTGGGATCCTTACTATGCAGCCGCGCAAAACGCACTGAAGGTGCGTACGCTGTCCGACTACACGGGCCTCACTGCAACCAACAACTTCTACGAAGCGACGCGGGACTTCGCGCAGCAGCACCCCGACGTGGTCGGCGCGATCCTGAAGCAGGCGCGCGAGACCGGCCAGTGGGTCAACTCGCATCCGGCCGACACGGCCGCACTGATCGCACCCAAGGTCGGCCTGCCGCAACCGCTCGTCGAGACGTGGCTCAAGCGTGTCCCGTTCGGCGCGGTGCCGCTCGACGAAAAGATCGTCGCGACCCAGCAAGGCGTTGCCGATGCGTTTTATGCGGCGAAGCTGATTCCGCAGAAGCTGAACGTGGCCGACAACGCATGGGTCGACAAAAACGTGCAGGGTGCGCTCGCGGCGAAGTAGCGGGAACGCAGCGCTCAACTTGTCGAAGGCCGCCGGGCACATGACTCGTCGGCCTTTCTTCTTGTCTGATTTTGGGGAAACGCGGGACGCACTGTCGGCGTTCGCGCCGGAGCACGAATCCCGCTTTCACGTTTGTCGTGGACGCCCCTGTACGCCATGCCGCGCAGCACGCGCGGCCAGACAGGGCCACATCGCTTCATCCGCAAAACGAGCCGCGTGGTGAAACAGTTACAAGTTAACGATTGACGCCACCGCTGCCCAGCGGTTAATGTCTCGTTCGAAGTTCAAGAAGTCCGATTGCTGTTCATCAATTGATCGCTCCTCAGCGGTATTCGTTGTCCTCTCCCTCCTTGACGCTTCACGCGCTCTTTTCAGAGCAAATTCTCATATTTTTTTCTCAAGGAATCTTCATGGATACCGGTATCGTCAAGTGGTTCAACGACAGCAAAGGCTTCGGCTTCATCACGCCCGACAACGGCGGCGACGACCTCTTCGCTCATTTCTCGGAAATTCGTGCCGACGGCTTCAAGACGCTGGCTGAAAATCAGAAAGTGAGCTTCGAAACGAAGCAAGGCCCGAAGGGTCTGCAAGCGGCCAACATCAAGCCGCTGTAAAGTTTGAAGGATCCGGCCGCCCGTAACGGGCGCCGGGTTGCAGCGACATCCTCGCGGAGCCTGGTCTCCCAAAGTTGGCGCGATTGCTCTTGGCTGCATCGGTTCATGCCGCAGCTCGCCGCGCGCCACACGCCTCGTTGCACTTCATTCCCCCTCAGGCTGCCAAGCCCTTTTTCGCTTTACGACTGCGTCGGATTCAGCTCGCAATGGCTTTGAATCGGCGTACCCGTGCACATCCGCACGGCACGCGCGCACTCGAACATTATTAAAATTAAAATGCACAACAAACAAACTCATCAGTACAACGGCTATGCCGTCCAGCCCTCGGCGCATCGTTTGCCCGACGGGAGCTTTTCATCCAACCTGCTGCTCGAACGCGCCGGCAGCGCACGCAGCGAAGGCCGCTACCAGTTCTATTCGCTCGATTACTTCGCGAGCGAGGAGCAGGCGTTGCAGCATTCGGCGCGCTGGGCACGCAACTGGGTCGACACGCGCGGTTAAAGGCAATCCCGCGACGCGCGCAACGCGCCGGCACCGGCCGATTCAGCGCACCGCTTCAAAGATCGTCGTTCGACGACGACCACCCGGGTTCAAACGAACCCAGTGCGCGCGCCGGATGAAACCATCGGAGCGGCGCATCGTCGATCTGCACGGGCGGAAGGAGCCGGGATGCCGGCCCCCACGACGTCGGTTCGACGTGCGCCGCACGATCACGCCGATCGTCAGCAACCAGTTCGACCACCTCGCTCATCGGCTCCGACCGCAACTGCAACTCGGCCGCCGTCCGCGCCAGCGAAGCGCGGGCCTCGGTACCGACGCCCTCCTTCATTCGCGTCGTCAGCCCGCGGATGGCGGCCGTCGCCATCAGGTAGCCCGTTGCATGGTCGATCGCCTGAACGGGCAAGTTCACCGGCTCGTCGCCACCCATCGCGCGCATGCCCGCCTCGGCGATTCCTGTGCTCATTTGAATGAGACTGTCGAAGCCGCGCCGGCCTCGCCATTCACCACTCCAGCCATAAGCGTCGAGCGACACGTCGACGAGCGCAGGATTCAGTTCGCGCCGATGCGCCGCATCGAGTCCGAGGCGCGCGAGCGCGTCCGACCGGTAACCGTGCACGACGATATCCGCGCCGCGCAGCAATTGCTCGAGCGTATCGAGATCCGCGGCATCTTTCAGGTTCAGCCGCGCACACCGCTTGCCCAGGACGACTTCGGGCACCGTGCCCGGTTCTTCCCAGCCGTACGGATCGATGCGCAGCACATCGGCGCCCAGGCCCGCAAGAAAGCGTGTCGCCACGGGGCCGGCGAGAATGCGCGTCAGGTCGAGCACGCGAATGCCGCGCAGCGGCCGGTCTTTCGAAGGCCGCCACGCACGCGCGACGCCATCGGTCGCGGCACGAACATGCAGCAACGGTTCGGTTGCGACCGCGTTGCCCTGCGGATGCCCGGCCCACTCCCGTGCCGAGTACATCGCCGCGGCACAACCGCCGCGCTCGACGATCGCGTCTTCGAGCGCGCCGGCATCCCAGCGACTCACCGCTTGCGCGACCGACTGCGCATCGGCGACGCAGTCCAGCACCGACAACGCGGCCAGCCGATGATGCGGCGCGTTCGTGTGCAACCGGATCCAGCGATCGCGCGCCCGATAGTTGCCGGCCACCGGATCCCATTGAGGCGGCATCGTCCAGCCTTGCGGACGCAGCGACGTGCCGAACCATAGCGACGCCATGCGCCGGTCGACCCACACCGACGGCAACGTTCCGGTCGACGCATGCAGCAATTCGGCGACGGACGTTCCTGCCGCGCCGATCGCCGCCGTCGCCATGTCGGTGACGCGAAATGCCGACACCAGTTCGCCCGCCCCGCTGAAACTGCACGACTCGAGGAACGCCTGGGACCCGCCCGCCGCGAGCCAGAACGCCCGTAGTTGACGCGACACACGATCCTCATCGGACGCGGCCCGTTCCGTCGACGTTTGATCAACTCGCATGTTCGCCTCGCATGATTTAGGTGAGGCAAAGATCGTCTCGCTCGCATTTGCTGTCAACGTTGATTATCCTGATCAACCTGTCGAACGATTCCCCCTGCGCACGATGTCGAACTACCTGAATTCGACCGACGCCGCGGCAAGGCTCGGTGTCTCGCGGCAAACCCTCTACGCGTACGTCAGCCGCGGCCTGCTTCGCGCGGAACCAGGCGGCAGTCACCGTGAAAGCCGCTACCTCGCGGCCGATGTCGACCGGCTCGCGGATCAACGTGCACGCGGCCGCAAGCCGAAGGAAGTGGCGAAGGCCGCGCTGAACTGGGGATCGCCCGTGCTCGAATCGAGCATCACGTTGATCGAGGGCGGCCGGCTCTTCTATCGCGGTGTGGATGCACTCGATCTCGCTGCCCGCGCGAGTCTCGAGGAAGTCGCGGCGCTGCTGTGGCAATGCGACGAGCAGACCGCGTTCGGCCGACGCGCCCCCACTACGCCGTCGGTACTGCGAACGCTCTTCAGGCACTACGCCGAACAACGCGCCGAACAGGCGCTGCTGCCGCTCTTCACCGTCGCGAGCGAGGACGCGCCGACGGCGATCTGGCATCAGTCGACCGATCGTCAGGCGCAGGGCTGCGGCGATCTCGTGCGGATTCTGGCGGCATGCCTGCTGCGCACCCGGATCGATACGGCACCCATCCACGAGCAATGCGCGCGGGCATGGGGCGTCGGGCCGGCAGGCGCCGAACTGATCAGGATGGCGCTCGTGCTGTGCGCGGACCACGAACTGAACGCGTCGAGCTTCACGGGGCGATGCATCGCGTCGACGAACGCAAGCTTGCGGGCCGTCGTGGTCGGCGGCCTGGCCGGCCTGTCGGGCGAGCGGCATGGCGCCACCACCGCGCGCGGCGAAGCACTGTGGGACGAGCTGGGCAACAAGGACGTCGAGCAGAAAATGGCCGCGCGTCTCGCCCGGGGAGACGGCTTGCCGGGCTTCGGACATGCGCTCTATCCCGATGGCGACGTGCGCGCGACGTATCTGTTGTCGCGGATCCTGCCGCGTCATCCTCAGTGGAAAAAGATGATCGATGCCGGGAGCGCGCTCGTTGGCCAGAAGCCCTCGCTGGATCTCGCGCTGGTAGCGTTACGCCGACATTTGCGGCTGCCCGTCGGCGCCGCATTCGGCCTGTTCGCGCTTGGCCGTTCGATCGGCTGGATCGCGCACGGGCTCGAGCAGCGCGAGCAATCCGATCTCATCAGGCCGCGTGCGGTTTATATGGGGACCTGGCCAGATGGCGCCGGGGCGGATCACCCTCGATCCCGCGGACGCTCGGGAAAGCGGCAAGCAACGCAACCGGCAGTGCCGAAAGACGACATGCTTGCCGCCTTTTTCAGGAGTCGATAGCGTTTTGCTTGATGCGATGACGCCGGCGCACGTCATCGATGACACGCCGGTGCTTCGTTGGCGAACGAAAGCAGCTACCCGCTGACGTTTCGCGGATTTCGCCGACGGGTCGGCAAGGCCCCCCCACGGAAATCCGCGAGGACTTCTTTCGCCGGCTCCGTGGCAGGCACACAGCACAAGGCACCTCGATCCGGCAATGCGCGCACCGCACCTGCGGCACGCGCATGCCGACTTACTTCAGCGCCCCCGCCACCTTCTTCTGCCGCCACAAACACAGCAAGTCACACGCGACATGCGCGGCCGCGATCGCCGTGATGTCCGCGTGGTCGTACGCGGGCGCGACCTCGACCACATCCGCGCCGACCAGGTTCACCGCGCCGAGCGCACGCACGATCGCTAGCGCCTGAGCAGACGAGAGCCCGCCCGCGACCGGCGTGCCGGTACCAGGCGCGAACGCCGGATCGAGACAATCGATATCGAACGTCAGGTACGCCGGCCGCGCGCCGACGATGTCGACGATCCGCTCGACCGCCGCGCGCGCGCCATGGTCATGCACCCACGCCGCATCGAGCCGCTCGATCCCCAGGAAGTCGTCGTTCCACGTGCGAATCCCGACCTGCACCGACGTCGCCGGATCGATCAACCCTTCCTTCACGGCCTTGTAGAACATCGTCCCGTGATTGAGGCTGTCCGGATCGTCGTCGGCCCACGTATCGCAGTGCGCGTCGAAATGGATCAGCGACAGCGGCCTGCCGTAGCGCTCCGCGTGCGCGACCAGCAGCGGATACGTGATGTAGTGGTCGCCGCCGAGCGTCAGCATCTTCGCGCCGGAACCGAGGATCGTGCGCGCATGCTCGACGATCGCGGGCTTGATCGACAGCGGGTTGTGCGCGTCGAACCAGCAATCGCCGTAGTCGACCGCCGCGAGATCGTCGAACGGGTTGAAGCCCCATGGATACGGATGAAGCTCCGCGAGCTGCACGCTCGCCGCGCGAATCGCCGCCGGGCCGAGCCGCGCGCCGGAGCGGTAGGTCGTCGCGAGGTCGAGCGGCACGCCGGAGATCGCGACGTCGACGCCGTCGAGCGCGCGCGAATAGTTGCGGCGCATGAACGACAGCACGCCCGCATAGGTGTTTTCGATCGACGAGCCGTACGGCGTCGTGCGACGGATCGCGCCGTCGCCGTGGAGAAGTTCGGTCATGGTCGGACCTGTTTTCGTGGGGAGGCCGCCCCGCTTCGCATCAGCGCACGGGTCGGGCACGGCCGGGATTCATCGGGCCCGCACCGGCTTGCGCATCCAGTCGCGCGGCCGGGCGGAAACAACGGCAACGACAGCAACAACCACATCGACAACGGCAATAACGCGGCGATCATAGCAAGCCGAATTGCAGTCGTTGCCCCGGTTCAACCGGGGCAACGCGCGGAGAAAATCCGGCGGCCGCGTCCAGGCATCGGAGCCCCGCATCGCCGGATTGCTGCGCCGGCGGGCGATCCTTGTGCATGGCGATCCCGGTCGTTTCCTAGAAGGAATCGCCGGTTTTCGCACGCCCGTTCTTCCGGATAATGGCCGACAGTCGCGCCCTCGACCGCGCGCCGTCCACCGCAGACAACAACAAACCGGAGACCCCGCCTTGATCGCCACGCTTCCCGCCACCTACCGCCGGCTCTGGCCGCTCGCCGTCGTCGCCGCGCTGCTATATGGACTGTCGCTCGCAGCGGCGCCCTATCCGGGCCAGGCCGCCGCGAAAGCCGCGATGGGCATCCTGCTGCTCGCGGCGGGCAGCACCTGCGCCGCACCGCGCGAACGCGCGTGGCTGTGCGCGGCGCTCGTGACGGCCGTGCTCGGCGACGTGCTGCTTGCGCTGCCCGCCTGGCCGCTGTCGTTCGTCCTCGGCCTCGGCGCATTCCTGCTCACGCACCTGTGCTACTGCGCGATCTTCATGCGCTGGCGCGCGCGGCCGCACGGCTGGCGCACCGTCGCGCTCGTCGGGCTGTGGATCGCCGCGCCCGCGTTCTACGTAGCGTTCTTCCCGCACCTCGGCGAGCTGATGGCGCCGGTCGCCGTCTACATGCTCGCGCTGTGCGCGATGGCGAGCTTCGCGCTCGCCGCCCGTACGCACGGCCCGCTGGTGGCCATCGGCAGCCTGATCTTCGTCGGCTCCGATACGCTGATCGGCGTCGGCCGCTTCCTCGGCGGTTTTCCGGGCATCGATTACCTGATCTGGGGCCTTTACGCGCTCGCGCAGGTCACGATCGTGGCCGGGGTTTTCCATGAGACGGCCGCCCGCTCGATCCGTCCCTGATACCGTTTCAAACAGGCCGCCGCACGCCGGCGGCCTGGTCCGCGCCCTCTCTCGCCCTGTCGACGGCCCTTTCCGCTTATCCCGCAGCGCGGAAGCCGGCCCGTTCCAAACCCCGCTCAGCCTTTTCCCGCCTGGCTTCCGGCCCTTAGAGCGCCCCTTCTAGCCTCTTGCGGTTTCCGGGTTCATTCACTATCGTTACATCAAACAATGTAACATTCGAAAATGAGCCAAATCGGAGACACCCGGATGAATGCTCGCACGTTGCCTTTCGGTCCACCCGGCCATGACGGCCAGGACGAAACCATCGACATCGCCATCATCGGCACCGGCTTCGCCGGCCTCGGGATGGCGATCCGCCTGCGTCAGACAGGCGTGACCGACTTCGTCGTCCTCGAGAAGGCCGCGTCGGTCGGCGGCACGTGGCGCGACAATCATTACCCCGGGTGTGCATGCGACGTGCAATCGCACGTCTATTCGTTCTCGTTCGCGCCGAACCCGCGCTGGACGCGCATGTTCGCGCCGCAGCCGGAAATCCGCGCCTATCTGGAAGACTGCGTGCAGCGCTTCGGGATCGGCTCGCACCTGCGCCTGAACCACGAACTGCAGCGCGCCGAGTACGACGAGGCCGCGCAACGCTGGCGCCTCACGTTCGCGAACGGCAAGCGGCTGTCCGCGCGCGTGCTTGTGTCGGGGATGGGCGGGCTGTCGCGCGCCGCGCTGCCGTCGATTCCCGGCGTCGAAACCTTCAAGGGCCGCGCGTTCCATTCGCAGCAGTGGGATCACGACTATGCGCTCGAAGGCAAGCGCGTCGCGGTGATCGGCACCGGCGCGAGCGCGATCCAGTTCGTACCGCAGATCGCACCGCGCGTGAAGGAACTCGCGCTGTTCCAGCGCACGCCGCCGTGGATCATGCCGAAACCCGACCGCAACCTGACCGGGCTCGAGAAATGGCTATTCCGCACGCTGCCGTTCACGCAGAAGATCGTGCGCAGCGGCATCTACTGGATGCTCGAATCGCGCGTGCTCGGCTTCGCGATCCACCCGTCGCTGATGAAGAACGTGCAGAAGCTCGCGCTGCGCCACATCCGCAAGCAGATTCCCGATCCGGAGCTGCGCAAGACCGTCACGCCGAATTACACGCTCGGCTGCAAGCGCGTGCTGATCTCGAACGACTACTACCCGGCGCTGTCGCGCAAGAACGTCGACGTGATCACGACCGGCATCGACCACATCGAAGCCGACGCGGTCGTGACGACCGACGGCAAGCGTCATGAAGTCGACTGCCTGATCTACGGCACCGGCTTCCAGGTGGCCGATCCGTATCCGCGCGGCGCGATCATCGGCCGCGGCGGGCTCGACATCGTCGACGCATGGCGCGACGGCGCGCATGCGTATCTCGGCTCGACGCTGCCCGGCTACCCGAACTTCTTCATGATCGTCGGCCCGAACACGGGCCTCGGCCACAACTCGATGGTATTCATGATCGAGTCGCAGATCGAGTACATCCTCGGCGCGCTGCAGGCGATGCGTCGCGAACGGGCGGACGCAATTGAGGTGCGCCCGCACGTCGAGGCGCAGTTCAACGACGACCTGCAAGGCAAGCTGAAGAAGGCGATCTGGTCGACGGGCGGCTGCAAGAGCTGGTACCTCGATCCGCGCACCGGCAAGAACACGACGCTGTGGCCGGGCTTCACGTGGCGTTTCCGCCAGGCGACCGCGCACTTCTCGATCGCCGACTACCACGCGTATCGCGCGCCGCAACACGACACGACCGCACGGCCCGCCGCCGCGCCCGCCGCTTCCGCTTCGACTTCCCCGTCCGCAGAAGCGGCCTGAGCCAGACAAGGAGCCACCGACATGAGAGATTTCGCCAACAAGGTCGCCGCGATCACGGGTGCCGGCTCGGGCATGGGCCGCTCGCTCGCGATCCAGCTCGCGCAGGCCGGCTGCCACGTATCGCTCGCCGACAAGAACGGCGTGGGCCTCGCCGAAACCGAACGGATCGTCCGCGCGATCGCGCCGAACGTGCGCGTGTCGACGCGCGTGCTCGATGTAGGCGACCGCGACGCGATGTTCGCGTGGGCCGACGACACCGCGAAGGAACACGGCAAGGTCAACCTGATCTTCAACAACGCGGGCGTCGCGCTGTCGAGCACGATCGAAGGGATGGAATACAGCGATCTCGAGTGGATCGTGAACATCAACTTCTGGGGCGTCGTGCACGGCACGAAGGCGTTCCTGCCGCACCTGAAGGCATCGGGCGAAGGCCACGTGATCAACACGTCGAGCATTTTCGGGATCTTCGCGCAGCCGGGCATGAGCGGCTACAACGCGACCAAGTTCGCCGTGCGCGGCTTCACCGAATCGCTGCGCCAGGAACTCGACATGATGAAGTGCGGCGTGTCGGCGACCTGCGTGCATCCGGGCGGCATCCGCACGAACATCGCGCAATCGAGCCGCGTCGCGAAGAACATGGTCGGCTTCATCGTCGAGAGCGAACAGCAAGGCAAGGACAGCTTCGAGAAGTTCTTCATCACGACCGCCGACGAGGCCGCGCGCACGATCCTCGCCGGCGTGCGCAAGAACAAGCGCCGCGTCCTGATCGGCCGCGACGCGAAGGGCGCGGACTGGATGGCGCGCATCCTGCCCGCCGCGTACCAGGCGCTCGTCGTGCTCGCGACGCGCCGCGAGGCCGCGAAGGCCCGCCGCGCCGCGCGCGGCACGCCGGCGGCCGCGCCGCTGCACGCCACCTACAACAATGCAGGCAACCAGGAAGGAGAACAATCATGACGACCCCGAACATGATGCCCGTGCGGCGCGACATCCGTTTCGCGCTGCCCCCCGAACGCGCGCGCGACTGGCACGTGCAGGGCGTACCGGTCACGCACTTCATGAACGCGCTGTCGCTGCTGTTCCCGGCCGGCGAACGCTTCTTCATGGATTCGGTGCGCAACTATCGCGACCAGATCGAGGATCCCGAACTGAAGAAACAGGTGCTCGGCTTCATCGGCCAGGAAGCGATGCACACGCGCGAGCACATCGAATACAACGACTTGCTGCAGGCGTCCGGCCTGCCCGCGCACAAGCTCGACAAGCGCCTGTGGACGATCCTCGGCTGGTTCAAGAAAGTGCTGCCGCATTCGATGCAGCTCGCGATCACGATCGCGCTCGAGCACTACACGGCGATCCTCGCGAACCAGTTGCTGTCCGGCCACGAGCACCGCATCGACGGCTCGGTCGAAGGCTACCAGCAGATGTGGATGTGGCACGCGATGGAGGAAACCGAGCACAAGGCGGTGTCCTACGACGTGTGGCGCACCGTGATGAAGCCGGGCCTCGGCAGCTACCTGCTGCGCACCGGCACGATGCTGACGACGACCGTGTTCTTCTGGGCCATCGTGTTCGACTTCCACGTGCGGCTGATGCGCGCGCACCGTCGCGAGCACGGCAAGTTCGGCGGCATGTGGCGCCTCGTGAAGTATCTGTACAGCCCGAAGCATGGCGTGTTCCCGAGCATCGCGCGCGAATGGCTCGACTACTTCCGCCCGGGCTTCCACCCGTGGGATCACGACAACCATCAGTACCTGCAGGAGCTCGACACGCTGCTCGAGAACATCGACGCGACCAACGCGCGCTATGCGGCGCAAGCCGCCCCGCGCCGCGTGCCGCTGCACTCGGTGGCGCAGGCATGACGCCATGGCACGCGCTCACGAGATGCTGACCGTCCAGTCCGGCGACGTGAAACTCGCCGTCTACGTCAGCGGGTCGCGTCGCGCGCCGCCGCTGATCCTCGTGCACGGCTACCCCGACTCGGCGGCCGTGTGGGCGCCGATCCGGGCGCGGCTCGCGAAGCGCTACCGCGTGATCGCGTACGACGTGCGCGGCGCCGGTGCGTCCGACGCGCCGCGCCGCCGTGCCGACTACACGCTCGAACGGCTCGCCGCCGACCTGAAGGCGGTGGCCGACGCAACCTGCGGCGGCCGGCCATTTCACCTCGTCGGCCACGACTGGGGCTCGATCCAGTGCTGGGAGGCCGTGACCGACCCCGCGTTCCGCGGCCGGATCGCGTCGTACACGTCGATCTCGGGCCCGTGCCTCGATCACGTGTTCCGCGCGAAGATGCGGCTCAAGCAAAGCCTGAAGTCGTGGTACATCGCGTTCTTCCACCTGCCGCTCGTGCCGTCGCTGGTATGGCGGCTCGGCGGCGCGGCATTGTGGCCGCGCTGGTTGCAGCTCACCGAGCGCGTGCGTGCGGAGCGCGATCCCGTGCAACTGAAGAACGCGCTGAACGGGCTGCAGCTGTACCGCGCGAACTTCATCGCACGGGCCCGCAAGCCGCGCGAGCGGTACGCGCAGGCGCCCGTGCAGATCCTGGTGCCGGTGCGCGACCGCTACGTGACGCCCGAGATGTCGGTCGACCTCGACCGCTGGCTCGGCGACCACGTGCGCGAGGAGATCGACGGCACGCACTGGATCGTGCTGCGCCACCCCGACATGATCGCGTCGCGGATCGACCGCTTCGCGTCCGCGCAGGAGCGGCCGCCGCTCACCCCGGTCGCCGCCAGGGTTCAGCGCACCGCGGGCGCCGGCGCCGGGAGGCGTCTGAACAGCGTTTCGTAATCGACGACGAGCCCGTCGTCGTCGATCTCCATCTCGGCCGTGAAGTCGCGGAAGATCCCTTCGTAACGGTAGCGCCGGCCCGGCTCGAGGCACGCGTAGGCCTGCTTGACCGGCGTGACCTTCAGGTCCGGCGTCGAGATGTACGCGACGTCGATCGGTTGCCGCTCGCCGCGCGCGAGCCCGAGGCGGCCGATCGGCAGCGAATTCGTGAACGGCGTCGCCGCGATGTCGATGTCGATGCAGCCGTCGAGTTCCGGCAGTGCGCGGCCCGAGCCGTCGTGCCAGTGGCCGGCGCCGTCGCCGCGCAATTCGAGCGTGCCGCCGCCCATCACCTTGAGCACCGCATGGGTCACGCGCCAGTGCGTATCGCACTCGACGCGATACGCGAGCCCGTACGCACGGCCGTACCGCTGGCCGACCACCGCGCTTTCGACGACGATCCCGCCGCCGCTCCGGTCGAACGTCAGATGTTCGACTCCGTCGCCTTCGAGCGACGCCCAACGCACTTCGCGCATCTCTGCCCCTCCCGGTATTCCGGACGATGCGAGGCATCGTCGCACAGATCGCTCGGCGAAGGTGCCGGCCATCACCAGGATTCGATTCCCGAACGGGGCACCCCGTCAAACGGGCCAACGGCGCGGCGTGCGGGCACGAATCGACGGCGGGATTCACCGTTTCGGGGCATCGACCACAAATCCCGACTATCCGGAATTCCCTATTCCGGTGCATGAGATTGTGTCCTATGCTCGCGGCTCGTCCTGTTCCGCCGCCACCATGCCTACCGCCCGCCCCGTTTCGCCGTCGATCGACCTGCGTATCCTGCTGCGCGGCATCGGGCAGATCGTGCTGCAGGCGAATGCGCTCACCGGCGCGCTGCTGCTCGCCGCGCTGGCGCTGACCGACTTGCGGCTCGCGAGCGCGGCGCTGGTCGGCTCGGCCGCCGCCAGCATGACGGCGGTGCTGACGGGCGCCGAGCGCCGCGACGTCGGGCAGGGGCTGCACGGCTTCAACGGCGCGCTCGCCGCGCTGATCGCCGTGCAGTTCGCGCCGCATCAGCTCGCCGCCTTCGTACTGGTGCCGCTGGTCTCGATCGGCGCGGCGCTCGTGCACCGCGCGATGCGCAAGCCTCTCGTACGCTGGCGCCAGTGCCCGTATTCGAGCCCGTGCCTCATCGTCACCGCGCTGTGGCTCCCGTTTGTCGCGCTGCAGCATGCGGGCGGCGCGATGGCCTCCCCGGCGCTGACGCTTGTTGCCGCCGCCGACGCCCTTCTGTCAGGCGTCGCGCAGACCACCTTCGCGCAAGGTGCATGGGCCGGCGTGCTGATCGTCGCCGGCCTCGCCGTTGCATCGCGCCGCGCGGCCGCGTTCGCGCTTGGCGGCGCGCTGGCATCGACCGTGCTGCTGGTCGCGCTCGGCGCGAGCGGCGCATCGTTCGCGGACGGCCTGCTCGGCTTCAACGGCGCGCTCGCCGCACTCGCGCTGATGCCGCAAGGCCCGCGCGCGGCGTTCGCGGCCGCCGCACTCGCCGCGCTGATCCAGTGGCTCGCGACGCGCGCCGGCATACCCGCGTTCACGGCGCCGTTCGCGCTCGCGTCGTGGGTCACGGTCATCGTCGCCCGCCGCTTCACCCTCGGAGAACCCGATGTCGTCATTCGCACACCGTCCTGATGCCGTGAAACCCGGCGGCCCGATCTCGGACGCCGAACGCCGGATGCGCGTCGACCTCGCCGCCGCGTACCGGCTCGTCGCACTGAACGGCTGGGACGACCTGATCTACACGCACCTTTCCGCGACCGTGCCCGGCGAGCCCGGCCACTTCCTGATCAACCCGTTCGGCCTCACGTTCGACGAAGTCCGCGCGTCGAATCTCGTGAAGATCGACCTGGCCGGCGACCGCATCGGCGACAGCGAGCATGCGGTCAACGTGACGGGCTTCGCGCTGCACGCGGCCGTGCATGCCGCGCGCGCCGACGCCGTGTGCGTGATGCATCTGCACGATACGGCCGGCATCGCCGTGTCGATCCAGCGCGACGGGCTGCTGCCCGCGTCGCAGCACGCGCTACGGTTTCACGGCGACCTCGGGTACCACGACTACGAGGCGCTCGCGTTCTCGCCGGCCGAGGGCGCGCGGCTGACCGCGAGCCTCGGCGCGAAATCCGCGATGCTGCTGCGCAACCACGGCACGCTGACGGTCGGCCGCACCGTGGCCGAAGCCTATGTGCTGATGGACACGCTGATCAAGGCGTGCGACATCCAGGTGCGCGCGCAGGCCGGCGGCGGGCCGCTCGTGCTGCCCGACCCGGCCGTCGCCGACCGAACCGCCGAACAGCTGCGCGACGGCGGCGCGATCGAGGGCGAACTGGAATGGCCGGCGCTGCTGCGCCGGCTCGACCGGATCGATCCGACGTATCGCGACTGACGACGCCGGCTTTCAACGCATCATTCACCCCAACCATCGGAGCACTCCATCATGCCGACTTTCAATATCCAGCTCTTCGAAGGCCGCACCGTCGACCAGAAGCGCGCATTCGTCGAAGCCATCACGCGCGTCACGTGCGAGACGCTCGGCTGCGAGCCGGGCTCGGTCGACATCATCCTCACCGACGTGAAGAAAGAGAACTGGGCGACGGCCGGCAAGCTGTGGAGCGACGAGCGCTGAGCGTCAAAGGCGGCGTCGCTTCGGCGCTGCCTGCGCTGCACTGATACACTCGCAGCAGCGCCCGCGACGGGCGCTGCACGCGGCCTTCTCCGGCCGCCGCCCGTTGTGCGCCCGCACATCGCTTTGTCACGCAATCGGCGCATAATGCCGGACAGACGCAGCAGCCGATGGCCACCCGACGAGGAGACCGCCATGGAAGCGAAGAACGAGGAAGTCGTCGCACACCTGCTCTCCGACGTCGTCGAATTCGCGCGCGGGCGCCTGCCCGAAGCCACGTTCCGGATCGTCGAACCCTTCCTGCGTCATTACTACGATTTCGTCGATGCCGACGATCTGCAGAGCCGCAGCATCGCCGATCTCTACGGCGCCGCGATGGCGCACTGGCAGACCGCCCAGAAATTCGTGCCCGGCAGCGAACGGCTGCGCGTGTACAACCCGATCCTCGAACAGCACGGCTGGCATTCCGATCACACGGTCATCGAGATCGTCAACGACGACATGCCGTTCCTCGTCGATTCGGTGACGATGGCCGTCAACCGCCTCGGGCTCGCGCTGCATTCGGCACTGCACCCGGTATTCCGCATCTGGCGCGGCCGCGACGGCGGCATCGAGCGCGTCGACGCAGGCGGCGCGACGCCCGGCGACGGCCAGTCGCAACTCGCGTCGTTCATCCATTTCGAAGTCGACCGCTGCGGCGATGCCGCGCTGCTCGACACGTTGCGCAACGACATCGCCCACGTGCTCGGCGACGTGCGCGCGTCGGTGGAAGACTGGCCGAAGATCGTCGAGATCGCGCGCGCGACGATCAAGGAAATGAAGGCGCGCGAATCGACCGCGGAAGACATCGAAGCGCGCGCATTCCTCGAATGGATGGCCGCCGATCACTTCACGTTCCTCGGCCAGCGCGACTACGCGCTGGTGTCCGACGGCACGGGCTTCGGGCTGCGCGGCGTCGAGGGCACCGGCTTCGGCATCCTGCGCGAATCGCTGCGCACGTCGGGCACGCCCGACGTCACGCCGCTGCCGCCGGCCGCGGCCGACATCATCACCGGCGCGTGGCCGATCTTCCTGACCAAGGCGAATTCGCGCGCGACCGTGCACCGGCCCGGCTATCTCGACTACGTGGGCGTGAAACTCGTCGGGCCGGACGGCAAGGTCGCGGGCGAGCGCCGCTTCATCGGGCTTTATACGTCGACGGCCTATTTCGGCTCGTATGCGGATATCCCGATCGTGCGCCGCAAGTGCGCGAACATCGTGCGGCGCGCGGGCTTCCTGCCGAAGGGGCATCTCGGCAAGTCGCTCGTGACGGTGCTCGAAACCTATCCGCGCGACGAGCTGTTCCAGGCCGACGAAGACCAGCTCTACGACATCGCGCTCGGCATCCTGCGGCTGCAGGAACACCAGCGCACGCGCCTGTTCGTGCGCCGCGACCGCTTCGACCGCTTCGTGTCGTGCCTCGTGTTCGTGCCGCGCGACAAGTACAACACCGACCTGCGCCGGCGCATCGCGAAGCTGCTCATCGATGCGTACAACGGCGTGACCGTCGAATTCACGCCGCTGCTGTCGGAATCGGCGATCGCGCGCATTCATTTCGTCGTCCATGCGGAACCGGGCACGATGCCCGACGTCGACACGCGCGAGCTCGAAACGCGGCTCGTGCAGGTCACGCGCCGCTGGCAGGACGATCTCGCCGACGCGCTGCTCGACGCATTCGGCGAAGAGCAAGGCAACCGCCTGCTGCAGCGCTATGCCGATTCGTTCCCGGCCGGCTATCGCGACGACTATCCGGCGCGCACCGCCGTGCGCGACATCGAGCTGATCGAGCGCGTGAAGGATTCGGGGCAGCTCGCGATGAACCTGTACCGGCCGATCGAGGCCGAAGCGCGTGCGTTCCGCTTCAAGGTCTATCGCGCAGGCGACCCGATCGCGCTGTCGCGCAGCCTGCCGATGCTCGAGCATCTCGGCGTGCGCGTCGACGAGGAGCGGCCGTACCGGATCCAGACGCAGGACGCCGCGCATGCGTGGGTACACGACTTCGGCCTCGAGCTCGCCGACGACACCGAATTCGACATCGAGCGCGTGAAGGGCCTGTTCGAGGACGCGTTCGACCAGATCTGGAGCGGCCGGATCGAGAACGACGACTTCAACCGCCTCGTGCTGCGCGCCCATCTGAGCGCACGCGAAGTGACGATCCTGCGCGCGTATGCGAAGTACCTGCGGCAAGTCGGCTCGACCTTCAGCGACGCGTATATCGAGCGCGCGCTGACCGGCAACCCGGCGATCGCGCGGCAGCTCGTCGAGCTGTTCCTGCTGCGTTTCGACCCGGCCACCGGCGACACGCGCGACGTGCAGGCCGAGCGGCTTCTGACGGCAATCGAGGGCGCGCTCGACCAGGTGCCGAACCTCGACGAGGACCGCATCCTGCGCCAGTTCCTCGGCGTGATCAACGCGACCGAGCGCACCAACTACTTCCTGCTCGATGCGAACGGCGAACCGAAACCGTACCTGTCGTTCAAGTTCAATCCGGCGAAGGTGCCCGGGCTGCCCGAACCGAAACCGATGTTCGAAATCTGGGTGTATTCGCCGCGTGTCGAAGGCGTGCACCTGCGCGGCGGGCGCGTCGCGCGCGGCGGCCTGCGCTGGTCGGATCGCCGCGAGGATTTCCGCACCGAGGTGCTCGGGCTGATGAAGGCGCAGATGGTGAAGAACGTCGTGATCGTGCCGGTCGGCTCGAAAGGCGGCTTCGTCGTGAAGCACCCGCCGCCGCCGAGCGATCGCGAAGCGTGGATGCGCGAAGGCATCGCGTGCTACCAGACCTTCCTGCGCGGCCTGCTCGACCTGACCGACAACCTCGTGAGCAACGCGATCGTGCCGCCGCCCGACGTCGTGCGTCACGATCCGGACGACCCTTACCTGGTCGTCGCGGCCGACAAGGGCACGGCCACCTTCTCCGACTACGCGAACGCGATCTCGCACGAATACGGCTTCTGGCTCGACGACGCATTCGCGTCCGGCGGCTCGGTCGGCTACGACCACAAGAAGATGGCGATCACCGCGCGCGGCGCGTGGGAATCGGTGAAGCGGCACTTCCGCGAGATGGGCATCGACACGCAGACGACCGACTTCACGGTAGTCGGCGTCGGCGACATGTCGGGCGACGTGTTCGGTAACGGGATGCTGCTGTCGCCGCATATCCGGCTCGTCGCCGCATTCGATCACCGGCACGTGTTCCTCGACCCGAACCCCGATCCCGCGACGAGCTTCGCCGAGCGCGCGCGCGTGTTCGCGCTCGAACGCTCGAGCTGGGCCGACTACGATCCGGCCGCGATTTCGACGGGCGGCGGCGTCTATCCGCGCACCGCGAAGACGATCCCGCTGTCGCCGGCCGTGCAGGCCGCGCTCGGCATCGACGCGAATGCGCTGCCGCCGGCCGAGCTGATCCGCGCGATCCTCCAGGCGCCGGTCGACCTGCTGTACAACGGCGGCATCGGCACCTACGTGAAGGCGGCGCGCGAAACCCATCTTCAGGTGGGCGACCGCGCGAACGACGCGGTGCGCGTGAACGGCGCGGACCTGCGCTGCAAGGTGGTCGGCGAAGGCGGCAACCTCGGCTGCACGCAGTTCGGCCGGATCGAGTTCGCGCAACGCGGCGGGCGCATCAACACCGATGCGATCGACAATTCGGCCGGTGTCGATTGTTCGGATCACGAAGTCAACATCAAGATCCTGCTCGGGCTCGTCGTGTCCGACGGCGAGATGACCGAGAAGCAGCGCAACGCGCTGCTCGCGGAGATGACCGACGAAGTCGGGCTGCTCGTGCTGCGCGACAACTACTACCAGACGCAGGCGCTGTCGATCGCCGGCCGCTACGCGGTCGAGCTGCTCGATGCCGAAGCGCGCCTGATGCGCTGGCTCGAACGCGCGGGCCGCCTGAATCGCGTGATCGAATTCCTGCCGACCGACGATGAAGTCACCGAACGGCAGGCCGCGAAGCTCGGCCTCACGTCGCCGGAACGCGCGGTACTGCTCGCGTACAGCAAGATGTGGCTGTACGACGCGCTGCTCGAATCCGACGTGCCCGAGGATCCGCTGGTGGCCGCGATGCTCGTCGACTACTTCCCGAAGCCGCTGCAGCAGCGCTTCAGCGAGCCGATGCGCCGCCATCCGCTGCGCCGCGAGATCCTCGCGACGCACCTGACCAATGCGCTCGTCAACCGCGTCGGCTGCACGTTCGTGCACCGGCTGATGGAGGAAACCGACGCGAAGCCCGGCGACATCGTGCGGGCGTGCATCATGGCGCGCGACGTGTTCGACCTCGATGCGGTGTGGCGCGATATCGACGCACTCGACAACCGCGTCGCCGACGACGTGCAGGCGCGCATGTTCGTCGACGTCGCGCGGCTGCTGGAGCGCGCGGCGCTGTGGTTCCTGCGGCACCTGCAATCCGGCGCGGTGGCCGACGGAGGCGTCACCGAGCTGATCGCGCGCTGCCGCGACGCGGCGGAGCGGCTTGCGCCGCAACTGCCGTCGCTGCTGCCGGCCGGCGATCTCGACGCGCTGTCCGAACGGCAGCGCGTGCTGGTCGAAGCCGGTGTCGACAGTGCGCTCGCGGTGCGCGTCGCGAGCGGCGACATCTCGGCCGCGCTGCTCGATATCGCCGAAGTGGCCGCGACCGGCAACCGCAGCCTCGAACTCGTCGCGGGCGTCTATTTCTCGCTCGGCACGCTGCTCAATTACAGCTGGATCGGCGAACGCGCGGCGACGCTGCCGACGCCGACGCACTGGGACATGCTGGCGCGCGCGGCCGCGCTCGCGGAAGTCGCGCGCCTCAAGCGCACGCTCGCGACGAGCGCACTCGCGGAATCGCCGGATTCGACGACGCCGGAGACGATCGTCGGCGCGTGGCGCGCGCGCCGCGAAACCGCGCTCGCGCGCTACGAGCACCTGCTCGCGGACCTGCGCGCATCAGGCGGCGCGAGCCTCGCGGTGCTGCTCGTGGTCGTGCGGGAGATGGCCGTGCTCGAACGGGCGTGATGGTTGCCGTGGTTGCCGTGGTCGCTGTGGCCGGGCCCGCTCAGACCGTCGCGATCAGCAGCTCTTCCGCGTTGTCCGGCGGCCGCAGGCCGTCGGTGCGATCGGCGAAGTAACGGCGCGTCAGATCGGCGGCCGATACGTGCGCGGCTTGCGCGAAGCCGGCCTCCCGCGCGAGCGCCTGGATCTGCGCCGGCATGAAGAAGCTGATGAACGGCGTGCCGCTGGCGCGCGCGCCCTTCGCGGCCATTTCCAGCCCGGGGCGCACGTCCGGATCCGCATTCTCCAGCGGCAACAGGAACGTCATCGCGAGCGTCGAGCCCGGCGCGAGCGACGCGACTTCGCGCAACGCGGCCGCATTCGCCTCGTGCGTCAGGTACATGCTGACGCCGGTCGACACCACGACCGCCGGCTTGCCGGCATCAAAGCCCGCGCCGACCAGCGCAGCACGCCAGGACTGCTTCGCCTCGAAATCGACCGGCACGAAACGCAGCCAGTCGGGCACGCCGAAACCGAGCTCGACCAGGCGACGCTGCTTCCATGCCTGCGGCGCGGGCGGGTCGACTTCGAAGACAGTCACGCGCGACGCCATCTCCGGCCGGCGCTGCACGAAACTGTCGAGGCCCGCGCCGAGGATCACGTACTGGCTCACGCCGCGCGCGGCCTGTTCGACCACCCAATCCTCGATGAAGCGTGCCCGGGCGACGATCGACGCGCGGAACGGCCGCGTGAACTGCGGATCCATGTCGCCGCGCTGCTGCCAGCCGGGTTCCGGCGCGAGCAGTTGCAGCCCGACTTCGTCGGCGAGCACGTGCGGCGGCGCGTCGAGTTCGACGTGCAGCGCGCGCCACAGCGCGACGCGCGCCGCGGTGCTGTCGGGGGCGCTTTCGCGGGGTTCGGTCATGGCCGCCTCACGCGCCCTGCTTGCCCGGCGCCTGCAGGCGCCACACGCGACCGTCCGGATCGCGCACGGTCATGTCGCGCGTGCCCCAGTGGGTGTCCTCGAACGGCGTGACGACGTCGACGATCGGCTGCGGCCGCACTGCCTGCTCATCCGCCACCTTGAGCACGACCTGCATGTCCGGCGTCTCGCCCGGCGGCACTTCGGCGATGAACAGAAAGGGGCCGTCGCCGCTGCGCAGCTGGCCCGACTGGTGATCGGTTTCGAACTCCAGCGTGAAGCCCAGCGCCTGGAAGAACTTCGCCGACTTGCCCCAGTTGTGCGTCGTCAGGTACACGGCTTCGATTCGCTCGGATGACATGTCACTCCTCCTTGGTGGACGGCCCCGCGCCCGGCGGCGGCGCGGCCAGGTACGCGCGCAATGCGTCGGCCACCAGCGCGGACAGCGATTGCTCCGTTTCGATGGCGCGATGCTTGACCTGCCGGATCAGGCTGAGCGGCAGGTACACGTTGAACTGCTTCACTTCTTCGTCGGTCATGATTGCTAGTATGCTAGCAATCTAGCAAATGTCAACCGAGGGCACGGCCCGTGGAAGCGGGCCGCAGTCGTCTACCGATCGTGATCCGGGTTATGCGGCGGCGGGCGCCGCCAGTCGCGCAAACAGCGCGTCGAGATCGAATCCCGTCGTGTCGATGCCGATCGTGTCGCGCAGGCACGCGCCCCATGCGGCCGCATCGTCGAACGTGACGGTGCGCCCGACGCCCGCCGCGTCGCGGATCGTCAGCGTGGTGTTGCGCAGCGCGGCACGGCCGTCCGGCAGCACGCGGCAGGCGATCAGGTTATGCAGAAAGATCGATTCGGGGTACGTCGACGTGAACCAGTTCGCGGCGTCGTAATCGATCCACTCGACCCGCTTCGGCTGGAAGCGATAGGTGGTCTGCCAGCCGTCGGGCGTCTCGATCTGCATGTCGAATTCACCGTCGACCGGCGCGGCGACGACGCGAAACGCGCCGTGCGGCGTCAGTTGCCGCTCGTCCCGCACGAAACGCAGCGGCGCGGTGAGCGTCGCGCTGCCGAAGCCGATGTCCGCGAGCCAGGCCGCGCCGTCGAGATCGATGCGCAGCAGCATGTGCGTATGCGCGGTGGCGACTTCCGGCGGCTGCATCCAGCGCACGCGCGCGATCATCGGCGTCACGCGAAAACCGATCGCCGTGAGCGCGGCGTAGAACAGTTTGTTGAGTTCGAAGCAGTAGCCGCCACGGCGATGCGCGAGCACCTTGTCGGCGATCGACGGCAGGTCGAGCGCGACGCGCGCACCGGTCAGCGGATTGAGGTTTTCGAACGGAATCGCCTGCGGGTGCAGCAGATGCAGCCGGCGCAGCACGTCGAGCGTCGGCTCGACCGGGCCGTCGTAGCCGATGCGGGAGAAATAGCGCGAGAGGTCGAACGAGTCTGTCATGAACCTGCACCGAAAAAAGGGACACGCCACGATAGCATCGTGCGCCATCCCCATGTTGGGTGGGGTCATCTTCGTCGTCGCGCGATGCCGGCGCCGCATCGCGCGCGGCCCCGCGCAACGTTACGGCAGCAGCTTCAGCGCGGACGATGCGACCGACGGCACCGAAATGCCCTGGCTCGTCGCGAACTGCACGGCCTGGCTGAGCGTCGTCGCGAGCGACTGCAACTGGCCCGGCGCGCTTTGCGCGATATACGACGCAGCCTGCATGTTCTGCGGATTCAGGCCCGACTGCAACAGCGACGCCGCGCTCGTCGACCCGAGATTGCCGAGCCCCGACTGCAGTTGCGAATACCGCGTGAGCCCCTGCCCGAGCGACGCGAGGCCGTTGCTGAACGCCTGCTTGTCGATCGGGCCGTGCGTCGCACCGCCGCTCGCGAATGCCTGGCCGAGCGCCTGCGATACCGATTGCTGCGCGCCGCCCATCTGCGACAGCGCGGCCGGCGTCAGCGCATCGCCGCCGGTCAGCTGGCTCGCGGCCTGTTGCGCCTGCCCGGCCGCGCCGGTCAGGCCCATCGCCGACGCAAGCGACGACTGGCCGGTCAGCACCTGCTGGTTCGCGCCGACATAGGCCTGCAGCAATTGCGCGACGCCGCCCTGCGCGGGCGCCGCCTGCTGCTGCCCGCCGCCGAGCAGCGATGCGCCGATCGACTGCAGGTCGAGCTGCGCATGCGCGGCGCCGCTTGCCAGGAGGCCGAACGCAATGCCTGCCGAGGCCAGGTACCGGCCCGTCGCGCGAATCTGCTTCATGTGTTTCCCTCGTGCCTGAATCTTGTTGAGGCTGATATTGTCGAAGCGCGCCGCGCACGGCCGCAACGACTGAAACACATCGAAACGAAATCACGCTGCGCAGCGGCTTGCAATTCGGCGGCCGACGGGCCCCGTCGCGCAGATTCGCGTGCGTTTGCCGCGCGATGCCGCGCACGTATCGCGATTCTTTCTCCGGTTGCGTCAATGGATGGCGGTTCCGGCTTGCGCCGGTGTCGCGACGGAACGCATCCGCCGACGCGCTCCGCGTCGAGCGATGTAAAAGAAACGGGCAGCGTGTCGCTGCCCGTTTCGTCATCCAGCCGCGACCGGCTGCCTGCCGGCGACGCCGTTATGCAGCCATCCACGCCGGCACCCGCCCGCCGACCCGGTCAGCCGCCTTCTCGTAACCGCGCGCGAGCTGGAGCACGGCGAGATCGGCACGCGGACGCCCGATCAGCTGCATCCCCATCGGCAGCCCCGCGTCGTTGAAGCCGACCGGCACGCTGATCACCGGGCAGCCGGCCAGCGTCCACGGCACGACCGTCTCCATCCAGCGGTGATAGGTATCCATCGCACGGCCCGCGATCTCCTTCGGCCAGCGCTGGTCGACGTCGAACGGGAACACCTGCGCCGTCGGCGCCGCGATGAAGTCGTAGCGGTCGAAGAAGCTCAGCACGGCCTGATGCCACGCGGTGCGCTCGACGCTCGCGTCGAACACGGCCGCGCCCTGCATCGCGAGCAGCCCTTCGACCTCGTAGATCGCCTCGGGCTTGAGCAGCGCGCGCCGCGCCGGGTCGCGATAGAGGGCAAGCAGCCCGCCGCCGGACAGCAGGTGCCGGTGCGCGAGCCACAGGCGCCAGATCCGGTCGGGCGCGAACGCCGGCAGCGCGGCATCGACGTCGCAGCCGATCTCGCGCAGCGTCGCCAGCCCTTGTTCGCACAGCGCGAGCACGCCGGCCTCGGTCGCGAGATAGCCGTTCCAGTCGCCGACCCACGCGATGCGCTTGCCGCGCAGGTCGGCGTCGAGCGGCTGCGCGAACACGGCCGGATCGTCCGCGAGCGACAGCGGATCATTGCGGTCGTAGCCGGCCTGGATCGCGAGCAGTTGCGCGACGTCGCCGACGGTACGGCCCATCGGCCCTTCGATGCCGAGCTGCTGCACGAACACGTCGACGCCCGGCCAGCGCGGCACGCGGCCCTGCGACGGACGAAAGCCGTAGATGTTGCAGAACGCAGCCGGATTGCGCAGCGAACCGCCGAAATCGCTGCCGTCCGCCACCGGCAGCATCCGTGACGCGAGCGCCGCCGCCGTGCCGCCGCTGCTGCCGCCCGCGCTCTTCGTCAGGTCGTAAGGGTTGCGCGTCGCGCCGTAGACCTCGTTGAACGTGTGCGAGCCGAGGCCGAATTCGGGCGTATTGGTCTTGCCGATGAAGATCGCGCCGGCCGCGCGCATCCGCGCGACGCACACGGAATCGGCCTGCGGCACGTTCTCGCGGAAGATCGGCGAGCCGTAGGTCGTCCGCAGCCCCTTCGTCATCGCCAGATCCTTCGGCGCCTGCGGCATCCCGTGCATCCAGCCGTGGTACTCGCCGCGCGCCAGCGCGGCATCCTTTTCCGCGGCCTCGGCAAGCAGTACGTCGCGATCGCGCAGCGCGACGATCGCATTGACCGCGCCATTCACGCGCTCGACGTGATCGAGATACGCGCGCATCGTCTCGACGCACGACACGGCCTTGCCGCGGATCGCCGACGCGAGCTCGCCCGCCGACAGGCGCACGATCGGGTCGACGGGGATGGAAGCGGGGGCGAGAAGCTGCGGGGCGCCGTACGGCATGCGGAGTCTCCTGGAATCGGAATGGAATGGCGGGCCGCTTGGCGGCGGTCGCTCCCGAGCCAGCCGGGAGCGGCCGCGGCGCGGCCGATGCACTACTCTACGCGACGCCCGAGCAGCAACTTCGGATATTTTCCGCCGCGATTCATTGCGGTTCCGACTGAATCGGAGCGGCGCCCCCCGTTTCGCACGCGCCGCCCCGGCCGATGAAATCGTTTATGCGCATAAACTTAAATTTCTTATATTTCTATTAGGCGCAGCACGAGGCGTGCGCGCGTTAACGACATTTTTACGCGCTCGCCCGTTCTCTTTAGATCGTCCGGCCCGGCGGCGCGCTACGCTGGAATCATCTCGTTCCCTGGACAACATTCATGCTCAAGCTGCTGGTTCCGGTCGGCCACTCTCCCCGCTCGCTTCAGGCGGTTCGCCACGCGACATTCCTGTATCGCGAACGGTGCGCGTCGGAGATCGTGCTGATCAACGTTCAGGCACCGCTCGAATCGACGCGGCTCGAGGCCTACCATCCGCTGTCGCGGCTGCGTTCGATCGAGGAGAAATTCGCGTCCGACGATCTGGCCATGGCCGAGCGGATCCTGAAGGAAGCCGGCGTCAAGTACAGCGTCGTGATGAAGGTCGGCCCGGTGGCCGATACGATCGCGGCCGTGGCGGCGGAAACGGGCTGCGACGAGATCGTGGTCGTCGCGCCTCGGCACGACCCGTTGCATGCGCTGCTGTCGGTGTTCCGTCGCAGCGTGATGAGCCGGCTGGTGCGGATTTCGAATGTGCCGGTCACGGCCGTGCAATGACGGGGATGACGCGCGGCGGCGGCTCGTTCGGTGACGGGCCGATGAATTGCAATGAGCGGTATGACACGTGTGCGCGTTGCCGCCCACACGCGGATCGACCTGCCTGCAGCGCTTACTTGATGGCCTTGCGCCAGAACACGAAATAAGCGGCGGCCGTTGACGCAACGAGCAGGATGGCCCACATCGGGGCGAGGCTGATCAGAACGGAAGAGACGTTAAGCATTTGGATTCCTCACTATTTCGATAGCGATGTTCAACACGCACCTGCTTGCCGGAACCGATGCATTCCTTCGCGATCGCGTTCCGTCAAATCATGAATTCATGCTATCGCCTTGAACGGCTGCGCGACCGCCCCCTCCCGTCCGTATCCTGACATTCGTCAAACTCCCGTGAATCGCGCGCCTGTCGCACGGACGACCGTCGCGCGAATGCCTCACTGCCCGTCCGGTTTCGCCTGCCACGCGCACTGAAGCAACGCCTTCCCTCCTCCCGCACACCACGAAAAACGGGACGGGATCACTCGGCACGCCCCCATTTCAGCAGACGTTTACCGGGGGAACCCCCAAGTGCTTCGTCGAACGGGTCCGCGTTACGCTTGAGCCACGAGGAGACGAACCATGAGACGAGCCGTACATATCGCTGTTTTCGCGCTGCTGGCGTATCTCATTGGCGATCGCGCGATCCTGCATGCGCAGGGCCGCGACACCAGCCCGCTCGCGTGCGAACAGGGTGCCGCGCAGGTGAAGGTCGACGCGCTCGGCCGCGGCTTCGGCGAAGCAGCCGCCAGCAGCCAGAGCGAAGCCTTCATGTCGGGCTGCCTGGTGACGGGGCGCGGCAATCAGGACGTCGCGCTGGCGAACCGCTGACGGGTGCCAGGTGACGCCCCGGTCACGCTCAGGTCACGACGGCTGAACCGGAACCGCACGCGCCCGCATTCATTCCCGCTTTTTCGATCGATGTCGCGACACATGTCACGGCCTTGACGGTGGTCACGCCGTACGTCTGCATGTAACCTGCATCGCGGCGGGGAACACGCGTCGATATCGAGTCGATCGGCGCGTCCTTGCCGCATGGCACGCACCAGACGTTCAACTGGCATAATTTCCGGCCGCCGCGTCGAGACCCCGCTTCATCTCCAACGACAACACACCCCAAGATGAGCCACCCGCACACCGAATTGATCCAGCGCTTCTACACGGCGTTCCAGCAGCGCGACATCGACGCGATGCTCGACTGCTATGCCGATGACGTCGTCTTCAGCGATCCCGCATTCGGCGAGCTGCGCGGCGACCTCGCACGCGACATGTGGCGCATGCTGGTGGCGCGTGCGCAGGATTTTTCATTGACGTTCGGCGACGTCGCCGCGGATCAACAAGCCGGGCGCGCCGAGTGGATCGCCCAGTACCGCTTCACCGCGACCGGCCGGATGGTGGTCAACCGGATCGATGCACGGTTCCGGTTTCGCGACGGACGCATTGTCGAGCATCGCGACAGCTTCGACCTGTGGCGCTGGGCGCGTCAGGCGCTGGGGCTGAAAGGCGCCCTGCTCGGCTGGACGCCTTTCGTGCAACGCGCGATCCGTGCGCAGGCGCGGAAGAACCTCGACGCGTATCGCGCCAAGCGGAAATAGCGCACACCGTCATGGCTTCATCGGCATGTGCTCGATCGACCGGATTCAAGGGCTCGCGGCCCTCCACGCGGTTCCTTGACAGGCGAGCGGCACGCACCGACGCCCGCTCCGTCTTTTGAAATTCGATTGAAAGCGGCATGAAATAGAGCGTAGGCGCGCGAACGCGGCCCGTATGTGACGTTTCTTGCGTGCTTGTGCAGATATCTGCGCCACCGGCAACCGGGCTCCCAGGCTTCGTTACCGGTAGCGCACCGCGCCGCCCTCCGCACCTCCCGCAGTCCTCGCCAGAACCACCCGGAACACCTTGCTCGCATCCGCACCCAGGCGAGCCTCCGGAACACGCCGCCAAACACCGCCGCCTCCATGCCACCACGCTTCCCCGTGTCCCGACCGCCAAGTCTTATATAAGACATAAGACATTTGACGTTAAAGAGCATTGAGATTAGAATCCCGCTCAACGCAGTGCCTGGAACAGCCCCGGAGTGCCGGCAAGGCCTTCCCCTCAAACGCAATATCAGCAGGTCTCCCCATGCTTGAAAACTTTCGTGCTCACGTGGCCGCCCGCGCCGCGCTCGGTATTCCTCCCCTGCCGCTGACGGCTCAGCAGACCGCCGAACTGGTGGAACTGCTGACGAACCCGCCCGCCGGCGAAGAGCAGACGCTGCTCGACCTGATCACCCATCGCGTGCCTGCCGGCGTCGACGAAGCCGCCCGCGTGAAGGCCGGCTTCCTGGCCGCCGTGGCCAAGGGCGAGACCGCCTGCCCGCTGATCTCGCGCGAACGCGCGACCGAACTGCTCGGCACGATGCTGGGCGGCTACAACATCCAGCCGCTGATCGAGCTGCTGTCCGATGAAGCCGTGGCTGCCGTGGCTGCCAACGCACTGAAGAAAACCCTGCTGATGTTCGACCAGTTCCATGACGTCAAGGAACTCGCCGACAAGGGCAACGTGCACGCGAAGGCCGTGCTGCAGAGCTGGGCCGATGCCGAATGGTTCACGAGCCGCCCGGAAGTGCCGCAAAGCCTGACCATCACCGTGTTCAAGGTGACGGGCGAAACCAACACCGACGACCTGTCGCCGGCACCGGACGCCACCACCCGCCCGGACATCCCGATGCACGCACTGGCGATGCTGAAGAACGCACGCCCGGGCATCACGCCGGAAGAAGACGGCAAGCGCGGCCCGGTCAAGTTCATCGAATCGCTGAAGGAAAAGGGTCACCTGGTCGCCTACGTGGGCGACGTGGTCGGCACCGGCTCCTCGCGCAAGTCGGCCACCAACTCGGTGCTGTGGTTCACGGGCGAAGACATCCCGTTCGTGCCGAACAAGCGCTTCGGCGGCGTGTGCCTCGGCGGCAAGATCGCCCCGATCTTCTACAACACGATGGAAGACGCCGGCGCACTGCCGATCGAGCTCGACGTGTCGCAGATGGAAATGGGCGACGTGGTCGAACTGCGCCCGTACGAAGGCAAGGCGCTGAAGGACGGCAAGGTCATCGCCGAATTCCAGGTGAAGTCCGACGTGCTGTTCGACGAAGTGCGCGCCGGCGGCCGCATTCCGCTGATCATCGGCCGCGGCCTGACCGCGAAGGCACGTGAAGCGCTCGGCCTCGCGCCGTCGACGCTGTTCCGCCTGCCGCACCAGCCGGCCGACAGCGGCAAGGGCTTCTCGCTCGCACAGAAGATGGTCGGCCGCGCATGCGGTCTGCCCGAAGGCCAGGGCGTGCGCCCGGGCACGTACTGCGAACCGAAGATGACCTCGGTCGGCTCGCAGGACACCACGGGCCCGATGACCCGCGACGAACTGAAGGATCTCGCGTGCCTCGGCTTCTCGGCCGATCTCGTGATGCAGTCGTTCTGCCACACCGCCGCTTATCCGAAGCCGGTCGACGTGAAGACGCACCAGACGCTGCCGAACTTCATCAGCACGCGCGGCGGCATCGCGCTGCGCCCGGGCGACGGCGTGATCCACTCGTGGCTGAACCGCATGCTGCTGCCCGACACCGTCGGCACCGGCGGCGATTCGCACACGCGCTTCCCGATCGGCATCAGCTTCCCCGCAGGTTCGGGCCTGGTCGCGTTCGCGGCCGCCACCGGCACGATGCCGCTGGACATGCCGGAATCGGTGCTGGTCCGCTTCAAGGGCAAGATGCAGCCGGGCGTCACGCTGCGTGACCTCGTCAACGCGATTCCGCTGTACGCGATCAAGCAAGGCATGCTGACGGTCGCCAAGCAAGGCAAGAAGAACATCTTCTCGGGCCGCATCCTCGAAATCGAAGGCCTGCCCGACCTGAAGGTCGAGCAAGCGTTCGAGCTGTCGGATGCGTCGGCCGAGCGTTCGGCAGCCGGTTGCTCGGTCCACCTGAACAAGGAACCGATCATCGAGTACCTGAACAGCAACATCACGCTGTTGAAGTGGATGATCGCGCAGGGCTACCAGGATCCGCGCAGCCTGCAGCGCCGCATCCAGGCGATGGAACAGTGGCTGGCCGACCCGCAACTGCTCGCGCCGGACGCCGACGCCGAGTACGCGGCCGTCATCGAGATCGACCTCGCCGACATCCACGAGCCGATCGTCGCATGCCCGAACGACCCGGACGACGTGAAGACGCTGTCGGACGTCGCCGGTGCGAAGATCGACGAAGTGTTCATCGGCTCGTGCATGACCAACATCGGTCACTTCCGTGCGGCGTCGAAGCTGCTCGAAGGCAAGCGCGACATTCCGGTCAAGCTGTGGGTCGCGCCGCCGACCAAGATGGACCAGAAGCAACTGACCGAAGAAGGCCACTACGGCGTGTTCGGCACGGCCGGTGCGCGCACCGAAATGCCGGGCTGCTCGCTGTGCATGGGTAACCAGGCGCAGGTGCGCGAAGGCGCGACGGTCATGTCGACGTCGACCCGCAACTTCCCGAACCGTCTCGGCAAGAACACGAACGTGTATCTCGGCTCGGCGGAACTGGCGGCGATCTGCTCGCGTCTGGGCAAGATCCCGACCAAGGAAGAGTACATGGCCGACATGGGCGTGCTCAGCGCGAACGGCGACAAGATCTACAAGTACATGAACTTCGACCAGATCGAGGACTTCAAGGAAGTGGCCGACACCGTGCAGGTGTAAGCACGCAGTCGGGCTGCGGCGGGTGGTCGACGTCGCAGCGCCACCGCGAAAAGGCGCCGCGGGCTGAAAGGCCTGCGGCGCCTTTTTTCATTCGGTGTCGGCGTCCGGCTCGCGCCGGATCACCAGCTCGTTGAAGCCGGTGCCCGCGTCGAGCTCGCGCGAGAAGCGATGCGCGGGCAGCAGCGCGAGCAGGATCTCGGCCGTCGTGCGCACCACGCAACCACTCGCCACATGGCCGCCCGTCACGCGGCCGGCTGCATCCGAAATCGACATGTGCAGGTGCGCGCCGTCCGGCGACACCGTGCCGGCCAGCGTCAGGATTTCGAGGTCGCCGCGCAGCTCGGTCGGCTGGTCGACGCCGGCGAAGCGCAATTGCGCGACGCTCAGGCTGCCGATGCCCTGGATCACGAAGGCGGCGTGCGCTTCGTGTCGACGGAGTGCCGCTTCGATGGCGCCGCGCAGATCGTCGCCGGGGGAAAGACGCAAAGGATGGGCTTGCATGGTCGGGAGCCTGTGGGTCGATCGTGGTATCGACCAAGCGTACGTTCGCCCGGTGAATCCGGCAAGTCACCCGCTCGCGATGATCCCCGCGCGTCGGTGTCTTCCAGGCGTCGTTTCAATCGCTACCGTTCGACTCCGGGCCACCTGCGCATACGGGCCCGTGCGACATGGTTTCGCACCGGCCGCAGCGAATCGGCTTTGTTTTCCGTAGGGAACGCATATGCGTCCGCCTGAAAACCGCCCCTGACGTATGCAAGAATCAGTTCCTCGAGGAAATCCCTGCCTTATCGCCCCCTTTTCATCGAACGCCCCGACGAATGCCCAAATGCCAGAATACGTATGAGCGGTTCCACACGCCGAGCGACGAGATTGCCGCGCGGGAAATCGCGGCGATGAGCGATGAGGAGCGTGCGCGCGCCAAGTCGGCGGGGAGCGTGCATGTCCGAAACTGGCTCGCCATTCTGGCGTTGCCGGTCGTATTCGGGCCTGTGGTCCCGGTGCTCACGTATTTGCTGGGCATACTTGCATACCGCGGAATGGTCGATCCGGCCTTTGATCTGGATCGTGCAGTTGACGGAACAGTCGTCACCCTCATATGGGTCACGGCGCTCTTCATCGCAGCATGGATCGGCCTGAACTGGTGCGTCGCGACGTACGGTACCCGGCAGCGGTACTGGCGAGAAATGCCGTCCAACGGGCATGTCGAACTGGAGCGCCATACGCTATGTTCAGCCATCGTCGTGTGGTCGGACGACTACGATCCGGAGCCCCTCTACGTCGAGGAATGGATCGACGGCAAGCTCAGATCCAGCAAGGCCCGAATGAGACAGTGGATCCTGGCCCGAACGTCCGTCGGTCATTGGCTGGTGCTGGCTGATCTGATTGCGGCTGACAATTGGTACGGGCCGCCAACGTTCCCCTTGGAGACGAAATGGTTGATCCCGAGGCGAGAATTGGCAATCGCATTTGCGCCACGCACCCATATCCGCATCGGATTGAGATGGAGTGGACCGGCCGCGCCATTGACCGTGACGTCCTGTCTGCTGTCTCACGCCGAATGCGAACGCCTGACTGCGGCGGCTCACCTCTTTGCTTTTTTTCCGCCGGCCCAATATGGCGTCGTCGATCCCGCCGATGCAGACTGGGTCGGGGAACTCGCCGCCAGGGCGCTGGAGCGTGAAATGCCTGTCGACGTGCTGGCCGGGCGGGCGTTGACGTAATCGTCGTGGGTCGTTTCAACAGCGACTGCGGCCGCCACCGCGCGAAGGCGCCCGGCGAACAGCCGGAACAGTACGTCACTTGGCGGCGACTGCATAATGACGGGGTTCAGTTCGAGATCTTGTGCATTGTCTCCCCCCGCGCAAGCCGCCCCAACCCGAATTCCCTTTGATGACACCGATTCCGAACCGACGATCCCGCCTGCGCGGCGGCCTGCTTGGCCTGCTGATCGGCGACGCGCTCGGCGTGCCGTACGAATTCCACGGCGCCGCTTCGATTCCGCCGCCCGCCGGGATCGACATGATCCCGCCGCCGGGCTTCGCTCGCGCGCACGACGGCGTACCGCCCGGCACCTGGAGCGACGACGGTGCGCAGGCGCTCGCGCTGCTCGACGCACTGCTGCGCGAGCACGACCTGAATCTCGATACGTTCGCCGGCAACCTGCTGAACTGGTTCCATCGCGGCGCATTCACGCCGGACGGCCGCGTATTCGACGTCGGCCTGCAGACTCAACGCGCGTTCCATGCGCTGGCGGCCGGCGCCGCGCCCGCAGCGGCCGGGCCCCGCGACGAGCGCGACAACGGCAACGGCTCGCTGATGCGCTGCTTCCCCGTCGTGATGGTCGCCGCGTCACGCGACGACGCGATCCGGCTCGCGCACAAGCAGAGCATCGTCACGCATGGCCACGTGCGTTCGCAGCTTTGCTGCGCGCTCTATTGCCTGACGGCGCTGAGGATCGTCGACGGCCAGCCCGCGCCCGACGCGGTGCGCGCGGCAGAGGACGAACTGCTCGCGCACTACGAAGGCACGGCCGACGAAATCGAACTGAAGATCGTGCTCGACGGCCGCTTCGACGCGCCGCAAGGATCGGGTTATGTGGTCGACAGTTTCTGGTCGGCGATCCATTGCCTGCTGTCGACGGGCAGCTACGAGGACTGCGTGAAGCGCGCGATCGCGCTCGGCAACGACACGGATACGACCGCGGCCATCGCCGGCGGCCTCGCCGGCGCGCAGTACGGCGAACAGGCGTTGCCCGATCGATGGGTTGCAATGTTGCGCGGAAAAGAGATGGTCGAGGGCTGGCTCGCGAAGTTATGAATACGGCCTCATCGGCCAGCCGCCGAGTCGAACCTGGCGAGCCGAACCCGATTTCCCAGCGTCGTTGCATCAACGCGCGCGCGATCGTTCGTGCCGAGAAATGATGCGCTGCCGCCGCAGCGCATCAGCGCCGGTCGCTCGCCAGCAACCCATACAGCGCGCTGTCCGACACTTCGTCGCCGACGATCCAGCGTTCGCGCAGCAACCCTTCCCGCACGAAGCCCAGCCGTTCGAGCAGCCCCGCAGACGCGACGTTGCGCGGATCGATATCGGCTTCGAGCCGGTTCAGCCGCAGCGTGCCGAACGCGTGATCGATCATGGCCGATGCCGCCTCGCGCATGTATCCGCCACGCCAGTACTTCCGCCCCAGGCTGAAGCCGATCTCGGCGCGCCGGCATTGCTCGTTCGCATGGAACAGCACGCATTCGCCGAGCGCCTCGCCGGTTTCCCGCGATTCGAGCACGCAGATCAGGTCCTGCCCGCTCGCGGACGTCTTCACGTTGCGCGCGACGCGCTCGATCGCCTGGTCGATATGCGTCATCGGCGAGAACGAGAAATAGCGCATCGCTTCCGCATCCGACCAGATCTCGAAGAAGGCATGCGCATCCGCTTCGCATAGCGGCCGCAGGACGAGGCGGGAAGTATGCAGCGTGACGGGTTCGAACAGGGGCATGGCGACGGTCGGTCGAAAAACGGGATCGTGAATTAGAACATGCAAGCCGAAAGTCGGCTATGTCACGCATTCGAACGGTCCGTCGCGCCCCTCCGCAACAACCGGATCGCCGCCAAACAACAAGGCCCGGACATCGCCCGGGCCTCTCCACCTCATCCGATACCGCCGGCCGACCGCGCTTACGCTTCGAGCGCTTCGAGCACCTTCCCCTTCGTTTCGATGCCGACGAAGTGCACGGTCAGCGCCGCGATCAGCGGCACGATGCCGATCAGGTAAAACGCCGGCGCGAGATTGCCGCCGATGATCGCGTGCGGCACCACCATCGGTGCGACGAACGATGCGATCTTCAGCCATGCGCTGCCGAGGCCGCAGCCCGACGCGCGGATGCTCGTCGGATACTGCTCCGGCGTGTAGACGTACGCGGTAATGAACCCCGACGCCATCAACCCGAGCGACAGCGAGCAGAAGATCGACACGACATACACCGACGACGCGTGATAGAAGCCCGCGAACGCCAGCGACAGCGCGCACAGTACGAACGACCACACGATCACCGGCTTGCGGCCGAGCTTGTCGACGAGCAGCGCCGACGCCAGCGACCCGAGCACGCCCATCACCGAGCCGATCACCGCAAGGTTCAGCGCAAGCTGCAGCGGTGCGTGATAGAAGTTCTTGTAGATCGTCGGCAGCCACGTCGACAGCCCGTACTGGATGAACCCGCAGGTCGCCCACAACGTCGCCACCGCGAGCGTGCGCTTGCGATACGCGGCGCTGAACAGGTCGCTCATCTTGCGCTTCGGATGCTGGCGCACCATCTCGTCGAACGCGGCCGCCTGCGTCACGGGCGGCAGCTCGCCGCGCACCGACGCTTCGAACTCGCCGACCGCCCGCCCGGCTTCTGCCAGCCGCCCGCGTGACGCGAGCCAGCGCGGCGACTCCGGCACGAGGCGCGTGAGCACGAGCGACAGGATCAGCGGCAGGCCACCGACGAAGTACATGATCTCCCAGCCGAAGCGCGGCACGAGCCACGCACCGAGCGCCATCGACACGAGCAGGCCGATCGGGAACACGATCTCGTACAACAGCACGAAGCGGCCGCGGCCATGCGCGCGCGTGATCTCGTTGATGTACGTCGCGGCGACCGGCAACTCGCCGCCGAGACCCAGGCCCTGCAGGATCCGCAGCAGCACGAAGATCTCGAAGGTCGGCGCGAACCCGCACGCGACGCTCGTGATGCCGATCACGGCCGAGCTCCATGCGATCGCCTTCACGCGGCCGTGCTTCTCCGCCAGCGCGGGAAACAGGAAGGCGCCGATCAGCTGGCCGATCGCGCCGGACGCGATCAGCATGCCGATCTGCGTCGGCGACAGCCCCCATTTGTGAATCAGCAGCGGCAGCGTCGCCGCGATCGTGATCACGTCGAAGCCGTCGAAGAACGTCGCGGTGCCGATCAGCACGCGGGCGCGGATCTGCATCGCGTTGGCCGGAAGCCGCTCGAGCCGTGCGATGATCGCGCCGGGCGTGGAGGCGGCAGCTTCCATCGTGGCGCGTCCGGCCACGACGTTGTCGAAAGTGCTCATGCGGGGTGTCTCCTGTATCTCGTCGCCGGTCAGGCCAGTGTCTTGCTCGTGTCTGCCAGGGCTTCCGTATCCACTGCCCGGCCCTGGTTCATCCACTTGCGCGCGAGCTTCAGCTCACGTGCGTTGTTGACGGCGATGACACCTCTCACATGTCCTTCGCCCACGAAAAACAGCGTCGCGCGTCGCGCGGCAAGCTCGCCGCGCACGACGAGCTGCGCATCGGCCGGCAGATCGCCGAGGATCTGCAGGTTCACGTCGTACTGATCGGACCAGAACCACGGAATCTCCGCGTACGGGGCACGCACGCCGAGCACCGCCTTCGCGGCCGCGATCGCCTGGTTCTGCGCGTTGGCCCACGATTCGAGCCGCACGCGCCGCTTCAGCCAGCCGTTGTGATGGTTCGCGACGTCGCCGCACGCGAAGATCGCCGGGTCGCTCGTCGCACCGAATTCGTCGACGACGATGCCGTCGTCGATGGCCAGCCCCGCGTCGCTCGCGAGCGACGCGTTCAACGCGAGGCCGATGCCGGCCACCGCGAAATCGGCGTCGATCGTCGTGCCGTCGGCGAGCGTCGCGCGAACCTTCGACGCGTCGTCCGGCTGCGCGTCGAGCGATGCGAGCGCCGCGCCGAGGCGTACGTCGACACCGTTCGCGCGATGCAGGTCGAGCAGGAAATCCGACACGATCTGCGGCACCGAGCGGCCGCACAGCCGCGGCGCGCCTTCGACGACCACCGCGTCGACGCCGAGCTTGCGCGCGGTCGCCGCGACTTCGAGGCCGATCCAGCCGCCGCCGATCACGAGCACGCGCCGGCTCGCGCGCAGCTTCTCGCCGAGCGCGGCCGCTTCGTCGAGCGTGCGCAGGTAATGCAGGTTCGGGGTCCTCACGATCGAATCCGGCAAGCGGCGCGACGTGCCGCCGGTCGCGATCACGAGCCGGTCGTATGCGATCTCGCGGCCGCTTTCGGTTGTCACGACGCGACGCGCGCGGTCGATCGACGCGGCGCGTTCCGGCTGCCATGCTTCGACGTTCAGCGCGTCGAATTCGTCAGGACGCACGACACGCACGGTTTCGATGTCGGCGTCGCCGGCCAGCACGGCCTTCGACAGTGGCGGGCGCTCGTACGGCAGATGCGGTTCGTCGGCGATCATCACGAGGCGGCCCGCGAAGCCTTCCGCGCGCAGCGTCTTCAGCACCCAGCCGGCGGCCTGGCCGCCGCCGATCACGACGACCGTGCCCGGCGCGGGCTGCTCCTGTGCGTTCTCTTCGCTCACGATTTGCGCTCCGTCATGAACTTGCCTTCCGGCGCCTTCGCGTTCTTCTGCCGGCGCGTGTTGCCGTCGAGGCCGCCGTCGACGGCCCATTCGGCGAACACCGTCGGGCCCGGCTCGAATTCTCGCGGCTGCCATTCGGGCGTCAGCACGTCTTCGTCCGCGTAGTACTCGATCAGCGCGCCGGCCGGGTTCTGGAAATACCAGAAGTACGCGGACGACACCGGATGACGCCCCGGGCCGAGTTGCGTTTCCCAGCCGCAGCGGTCGATGTGCATGCCGCCGCCGAACACCTCGTGGATGTCGCGCACGGTGAACGCGACGTGGTTCAGGCCGCGTTTGCCGTTCGGCAGCGCGAGCAGGAACAGGTCGTGGTGGCCGCCGTGCGGTGCGCAGCGCATGAACGCGCCACGGCCGGGGTAACGGTCGGACGTCTCGAAGCCCAGCAGTTCGTGATAGAACTTTTCCTGCGCGTCGAGGCAGTTCGTGAAGAACACCACGTGCCCGACCTCGACCGGCTCCGCGCGTGCATAGATCGGGCTCGGCTGGTCGACGCGCAGCGTCTGGCCCCACACGTTCGACGGCGAGCCCGTGATGTCGAGTTCACGCTTGCGCGTGACTTCGACGCGGATCGCCATCCCGTTCGGGTCGATGCAGCCGAGCGCATCGTCCTGCGCGTAGTACCCGGGCTGGCCGGCGAGCTTCGTGCGCAGCGCGTCGAGTTCCTGCCGCGTCGCGACGCCCCACGTGACTTCCCGCAGCGTCGGCCCCGCTTCGAACGCGGGCGGCAGCGACGGGTCGTCGGCCTTGACGACCAGCACGGTGCAGCCGTTCAGCGTCTCGAAGCGTGCGCGCGTGTCGTCGTGCGAGACTTCCTTCATCCCCCAGTCGGCGAAAAAGCGCCGGCAGGTCGCGAGATCGTCGACGCCGTACGTGATCCGCTCGATTCCCAAAATGCTCATTGCGTCATTCCCCTTCGCTCAGTTCGCCCACGGCAGCGGCGCGTCGTTCAAGCCCCAGTAGAGGCTCTTCTGCTGCATGTACTCGCGGATGCCGAGACGCCCTTTCTCGCGCCCCATCCCGCTCTCCTTCCAGCCCGAGAACGGCGTGGAGATCGAGAACAGCTTGTACGTGTTGATCCAGACCGTGCCCGTCTCCAGCGCACGCGCGATACGCCAGGCGCGCTTGTAGTCGCGCGTCCAGATGCCGGCCGCCAGGCCGAACACGCTGTCGTTCGCCTGCGCGATCAGCGACGCTTCGTCGTCGAACGGCATCGCGACGAGCACCGGGCCGAAGATTTCTTCCTGGCAGATGCGCGCGCTGTTCGGCAAGCCTTCGAGGATCGTCGGCTGATAGAAGAAGCCGTTCTCGCGCCCGTCGCCCGACGGCCGCTCGCCGCCGCACAGCAGGCGGCCGCCTTCCTCGAGGCCGAGCGCCACGTAGCGCTCCACCGATTCGCGATGTTTCGCGGTGATCAGCGGCCCCATCTGCGTGTCTGCCCGCGTCGGGTCGCCCACGCGCAGCTTGCGTGCGCCGGCCACCAAACGCTTCATGAATTCGTCGTACACCGCGCGCTGCACGAACAGCCGCGAACCCGCGATGCACGCTTCGCCCGACGAACTGAAGATGCCGTACAGCACGCCGTTGACCGCATGATCGAGATCGGCGTCATCGCATACGATCGTCGGCGACTTGCCGCCGAGTTCGAGCGACACGGGCATCAGCTTCTCGGCCGCGATGCGCGCGATGCCGCGGCCCACTTCGGTGCCGCCGGTGAACGACACCTTCTTCACCAGCGGATGGCGCACGAGCACGTCGCCGATCACCGAGCCCTTGCCGGGCAGCACGCTCAGCACGCCCTTCGGCACGCCGGCTTCCTCGCAGATGCGTGCCAGCGCGAGCGACACGAGCGGCGTGACTTCGGCCGGCTTGAGCACCACCGCGTTGCCGCCGGCCAGCGCCGGTGCGAGCTTCTGCGCATCGGACGCGATCGGCGAATTCCACGGCGTGATCGCCGCGATCACGCCGATCGGCTCGTACACGCTCATCGTCAGGTAGTCGCCGCGCGACGGCGTCAGTTCCTCGTCGAGCGTTTCGAGACACGCGGCGAAATAGCGGAACGTGTTCGCGGCGCTCGCCACCAGCACGCGCGTCTCGCCGATCGGCTTGCCGTTGTCGCGGCGCTGCAGGTTCGCAAGCGCTTCGTGGCGCTGCATGATCAGATCGGCGATGCGGTACAGCACCTGCGCGCGCAGGTGCGGCTTCAGCCCGGCCCAGTCGGCGCGGCGCCATGCGGCATCGGCGGCCACGACGGCTTCGGCCGCGTCTTCCGCATTCGCGGTCGACACTTCCATGTTCAGCGACTGGTCGGCCGGATAGATGCTCGCGTAAGGCGCGCCACGGCCGCGCCGCCATTCGCCGCCGATCAGGATGTTGCCGTCGGGCACGAGGCTCGTATCGAAAGGAGTCATGTCACAAGTCCCACAAATCTGTCTCTGCACGTCCGCCCCCGCCGTGGCGCGGGCGGCCATTCAATGGCCCGGTCAGATCACGCAGCGGGCCGCGCGGTTGCGCAGCGCGCGGATCGCGCTGTACGCCGTCAGCGCGGACGTCTTCGGGTTGTCGGGCAGCGGTTTGCCGCTCATTTCCAGCGACATCTCGCCGAATGCGCCGCGCGCGGTGATGCGGTGCACGTTGCGCTCGACGGCCGGATCGGCGATCAGGCGCACGTGCGTCGCGTCGAGGCCGAGGCCCGCGAGCGCGACGGTGGCCGCGACGTTCGCGTTCTTCGGATACAGGCGCGCGGCGTCGCGCGCGCTGCCTTCGAAGATCACCTTTTCCGCGGTCATCGCGCGCAGGTCGCACAGTTCCTCGGCGGGCGTGCCGAGCCAGCCGAGCGGCGGCTTGCGGCCCACGTACAGCACTTCGTCGAGGCCGCCCTGCTTCGCGGACGCCAGCGCATCGATCCCGCCGATCGCGCCGGACAGCAGCGTCACCGTCGCGTCGCCTTCGTCGGCGGCCTGCGCCAGCACGTCCAGCAGCGCGAGATCGGACAGCGCGCCGATCGATGCGACCGCGCAGTCGGTGCCGGCCTTCAGCAGCGGCACGACGTGATCGACGAGCGCGCTGTGGCCTGCGCATTCGAGCGCGAACTCGGGGCGGCGGACCAGTGCGTCGACCGACGACACGACCTCCACCGCACCGCCCAGCACGCCCTGCACCGCCGCGCGCTGGTGTTCCGGCACGATCACGTGCGCGACGCGCAGCGACGCATCGTGCTCGACCGCGTGGTACACGGCCGCGCCGATCGCGCCGAAGCCGATCATCGCGACGTCGACGGGTGCGTGCGCCCGCTTTTGCCCGTTAAGCATATTGGCGCTCCGACGGCTCTTCCTTCTTGACCGGCGGCCCCGCGAAGTTCGATGCGAACGCGCCGACCGACAGCATGTCGACCTCGACCATCACCGGGCCGGCCTTCGCCATCCCTTCGCGCACGATCGCCTCGGCGTCGTCGAACGACGTGATCCGGTAGTGCGTGAGGCCGAAGCTCGCGCAGAACTGCGCGAAATCGGGTTGGTGCAGCTGCACGAAGCAGCGGCGGCCACCGTAGTGCGCGTCCTGGATGTTGCGGATCACGCCGTAGCACTGGTCGTTCATCAGCACGATCATCACGTTCGCGTTTTCCTGCACGGCCGTGACGAGCTCGCCGACGTTGACCATCAGGCCGCCGTCGCCGACGAGGCACACCGTCTTCGCGGCCGCATCCGCCAGCGCCGCGCCAATGCCCATCTGGATGCCCTGGCCGATGCCGCCGCCGAGCGCATGCACGCCGGAGCGCGGCTCGAAGATCTTCAGCAGGCGGTTGCCCCACGTGCTGTTCGAGATCGTCACGTCGCGCACCCAGTTGTAGTCGCGGCCGACGGCGCCCTGCAGCGTGTCGACGAGCTGCTTGTACGGCCCGAGGCCCTTCGACACGTCGGCCACCGCCTGCTCGCGGGCGGCCGCGAGATCGGCGGCGAACTGCGGATCGACCGACAGGCGGCCTTCGAGCCGGTCGGCCAGCTCGGCCAGCACGCGCTTCGAGTCGCCATGCACGAACAGCTCGTTGCGATAGCCGCGGTTGTCGGCGAGCGCGTCGGCATCGACGCGGAACAGCGGCTGCGGCAGCGCGAGCTTGTACTTCAGCGTTTCGTTGCCGCGCAGGCGCGAGCCGACGACGACGAGCGCATCGCAGGTCTTGTAGAACGCTTCGACGGATGCATGCACGTTGAACGCGCCGAGCGACGCCGGGTGATCTTCGGGCAGCACGCCGCGGCCCTGCACGCTCGTCACGACGCCGAAGCCGAGCTTCACGAGGCGCTCGACTTCCTCCCGTGCGTGGCGCGCGCCGCCGCCGAGCCACAGCAGCGGGCGGCGCTTGGCCGCGAGAGCATCGGCGAGCTTCGCGACGCGGGCGGTGTCGTGCTCGCGCACCGCGACGTGTGCCGGCGCGAGGTCTTCCGGCCATTCGATTTCAGCGGCCTGGATGTCGATCGGAATCTCGACCGACACCGGGCCCGTCGGCGCGGTCTGCGCGATGCGCACGGCTTCGCGGATCGTCGGCAGCACGGTTTCGACGGTGCGCACACGGAACGCGGCCTTCGAAATCGAATGCAGCATCGACAGCTGGTCCGGCGCTTCGTGGATGTACGCGAGATCCTGGTCGAGGTACGGCGTCTCGATCTGCCCCGTGACGTGCAGCAACGCGGTGCCGGCCGTCAGCGCCTCGACCATCGCGCCGGCCGCGTTGCCGGCCGCCGTGCCCGTGCTCGTGAACGCGACGCCGAGGCCGCCCGATACGCGCGCCAGGCCGTCGGCCATGTTCAGCGCACCGGCTTCGCCGCGTGCACCGACATACCGGATGTTGCCGCGCGAGTTGATCGCGTCGAGGATCGGCATGTTGTGGATCGAGATGACACCGAATGCGGTCTTCACGCCGCACTGCTCGAGAAAGGCGGCAATCAGCTCGCCAACCGTGGTTTTTTTAGACATGGCGTGCAAAGCCTCCAGAAACGTCGATATGGCTGCCCGTCGTGTAGGACGACAGATGCGTTGCGAGATAAAACAGTGCCCAGGCGGCCTCGTCAGGCTTGCCGAAGCGGTTCAGCGGAATGTTCTTCGTGCGTGCGAGCGCGCCCGTCCAGTCCTCCCAGCTTTCGCCGGACTGCGCCTGCATTTCGTAACGGCGGCGCCACTGGCCCGACTCGACGATGCCGATCAGGATCGAGTTCACGCGGATGCGCTGCGGCGCGAGTTCGGCCGCAAGCGACTTCACGAGACTCAGCACGCCCGCGCGCGCCGACGACGTCGCAACCATGTGCGGCTCCGGCTGCAGTGCGAGCAGCGAGTTCACGCAGGTGATCGTCGGTGCGGCCGCATCGCGCAGCAGCGGCAGGAATGCGCGTGTCGGGCGGATGATGCTGAAATACTTCAGTTCGAGTTCTTCGCGCCATGCGTCGTCGGTCGTGTCGGCGAAGGTCGACACGCGGCCCTGACCCGCGTTGTTGACCAGCATGTCGGCGCGGCCGAAACGCGTCGATACGGCGTGCGCGAACGCGGCCACATCCTGCTCGTCGAGCACGTTGCAGCGTGCGGCGAGCAGTTGTGCGCCCGGGTATTTTTCAACGAGCATCGCTTCGGCACGCGCGAGGCGTTCGTTGTCGCGGCCGCAGATTGCGACCGATGCGCCGGCCTGCAGGAACCGTTCGGCCGTCGCGAGGCCGATGCCGGACGAACCGCCCGTCACCACCGCTACTTGCCCGGTCAGATCGATTTCAATCATCGGAGTCCTAAAGCCTTCAAAAACGTGTGCTCGTCATCCGAGCGGTAATTGAGCCGCCGCGACAGTTCCGCCGCCGCGCGCTGTACCTTGTCGATCAGGCCGTCCGCGATCAGCGCCGCGTCGATTTCCGGCCTCGGCACCGTCACCGTGATGCACGCCACGATCCTCTGTGTCTCGTTACGCACCGGCGCGGTGACCACCGAGATGCCGCGCTCGAACGACGAATTGCTGACGCCGTAGCCGCGCAGCGCATCCTCGCGGATCACTTCGTACAGCGCATCGACCGTTTCCGGCGTCGCGTTCGTCATGCGGTTCAGCGTGCCTTCCGGATACAGCGCATGCAGTTCCTTCAACGACAGGTCGCCCATCAGCACGTGACCGTGCGTCGTCGCATGTGCGGGCAAGCGCGTCCCGACGTTCACGCGGATCGAGCTGAACACCGGCGCCTGGCTCTGCGCCTTCGCGACGAACACCACGTCGCGGCCGTCACGGATCACGATGTGCGTCGTGAAGCCGGTCGCATCGCGCAGGCTTTCGATCACGGGCAGGCCGAGATCGGTCAGCTCCAGCGAGCTCAGGTATTCGAAACCGAGCCGCAGCACGGCGATGCCGAGCTTGTAGTTGCGATCCTTGTCCGCGCGCTCGAGGAAGCCGAGCGATTCGAGCGTCTGCAGCAGACGGAACACCGTCGTGCGCGGAATGCCGAGCCGCTTCGACAATTCGGGCGCGCCGAGCACGGGCTCGCGCGGCGAGAATTCGGCGAGAATCCGCAGCCCGCGTTCGAGGCCGGGCACCACGTAGCTGGCTTCGGCCTTGCCGTTTTCGAGTTCGGGTCGTTGCAGCGGTTCGTTCATGCCAGCCCCCGCTGTTGGTCGCACTGACGGCAGAACGCGTCGATCAGTGCGGAATAGACGGCCGGTGCTTCCACGTAGCCGGCATGGCCCGCTTGTGGAATCACCTGCAGCCCGACGTGCGCGGCCGCGGCAATCCGCTCGCACGCGGCGGGCGGCGTGATCGCGTCGTTCGCGCCGACGGCCACGGCCGTGCGGCCGCGAAAGCCGGCGAGATCCGTTGCGAGATCGGCATTCGCGAGCAGTTGCGTGGCCTGCGCGTAGCCGGCCGGCACGATGCGCGCCATGTTCCAGCGCACCCACGCACGCGCATCCTCGTTCGCGAAACCGGACAGCATGTTGCCGCTGCGCTGCTCGGCGAGCCCGGCCGGGCCGAGTTCGGCGAGCATCGCGAGCCGCGCGTCGCGGCGCGCGTCGCGCGTTTCGGCCGGTGCGCTGCCGTAGCCGCCCGCGGGCGACACCAGCAGCAGGCCGGCGATCCGCGCGGGCATCACGCGGATGAGACCGCCCGCGATGATCGCGCCGAGCGAATGACCGACCAGCACGCAGCGTTCGATGCCGAGTGCCTCGAGCCACGCGTTCAGCGATGCCGCGTAATCGGTGGCGGCCGGCGACGCGCCGTGCACCGGCGTCGACACGCCGTAACCGGGCGCATCCCACGCGAGCACGCGCCGCGATGCGCCGAGCGTGTCGAGCTGGCGCACCCACGATGCGGCGCCCGAGCCGATGCCGTGCAGCAGCACGACGGGCAACGCACGGCCCGCATGGTGCGCGCCGGCCTCGCGATATCCGATCGTGCCCGCCGCGCCGGCCGCGCAACGCTGTTCGGGGAACTGCCCGAGCAGCGCGGCGAACGCCGCGGTGCGGTCGCGTTCACGTTTGTCGATGACACTCATTGCTTTACCCGCTCCGTCTCAGCGCTTGATCTTCGCGAGCGGCGAATCGGGCGGATACGTCGGCGTGACCGGCTTCGGCGAACCGAGCATCACGCACATCAGCGCATCTTCCTCGCCGATGTTGATTTCCGTGCGATACACGCCCGGCGGCACCGAGATCAGGTCGCGCTCGCCGAGGATCGCTTCCCACGTCTCGCCGTCACGCTCGCAGATCACCTTCATCTTCCCGCGCAGCACGAAGAAGATTTCCTCGACGTCCATGTGGATGTGGCTCGGGCCGATGTTGCCGGCCGGGATGACCATCGTCGAGAACGTGAAGCCGCCGGCCGGCACCGTGTTGACGTCCTTCGCGACGCCCGTGCCGCCCGTGCCGACGTAGCGCATCTGCGCCCGGCGGTACTTCGGGTCGTAGTCGGCCTGGAACTTCAGTGCGTCCCAGTCGTAGCGACGCGTCGCATAGCGCGCCACGCGCCCTTCCATCCAGTCGTTGAAGCTTGCGCCTTCCGGCTGGTCCCACGACTTGCGTTCGAGATCGGCGTCCGCCATCGTCCTCTCCTTCATCAGAGTGAAAACTTCAATTCAATCAATTCATCACGAAGCCGCCGTTTACCGGCAGCAGTTGACCCGTCACGAAGCGCGCGCCGTCCGACAGCAGGAACAGCACAGGGCCCGTCACGTCGTCGGGCACCTGCGCACGCGTCAGCGCGCGGCCCTGCATGTAGAACGCGTGGCGCTCGGCCGGCACGTAGGCCGTCGCCTCGACTTCGGTCAGCCCCGGCGCGATCGCATTGACCGTCACGCCGTGCGCGCCGAACTCGCGTGCCTGCGCATGGGTCATCGCGATCACCGCGCCCTTGCTCGCGACGTACGCGAGCAACTTCGGCGCGCCCCACAGCGCGGTGTCCGATGCGAGGTTCACGATCGCGCCGCGACCCGACTGCGCGAGATACGGCAGCGCCGCATTGCTGACGAGCCACAGGCCGCGCACGTTCACGTTCATCACGGCGTCCCAGGTCGACACGTCGAGCTCGGTCGACAGCTTGCCGCCCGAGTTCGTGATCGCCGCGTTGTTGATCAGTGCATCGATACCGCCGAGCGCCGCCGCGCCCTGCGCGACGAACGCGGTGACGCTCGCCGGATCGGCGAGGTCGAGTGCGAAGCAATGCGCGACATGGCCGGCTTCGGCGAGTTGCGCGGCAAGCGCGCGGCCTTCGTCGGCCAGCACGTCGCCGAACGCGACCTGCGCGCCCGCTTCGACGAGCGCCTTCACGAACGCCGCGCCGAGCCCGCGCGCGCCGCCCGTGACGAGCACGCGGCGCCCCGCGAGCGACACGACCGGAGCGCGCTCAGCCATTTGCCGGCTCCGATGCGGCCTGCGCCTGCGCCGCGCGATGCGCGTCGAGCGCGGAGAGATGCTCCTGCGCACGTGTGCGCAGCATCCGGCGCACGCGCGTCATGCCGACGTCGTGCTGGTACAGGTACTCGTGATCGCGCGCATTCGGCGCGAGGCTTTCGAGGACGTAGCGGTCCTGCTCGAGCACGTCCCAGTGCAGGCCCTCGAGGCGGTTGCGATACATGAAGCGCCACACGTCGCGCTGCCAGCCGCTGACCTTGCGGGTGCGCCAGAAGTAGACCTGGCAGTTGTCGCCGTCGACCGGCGTCGCGAAGCCGATGATCCCGAAGTTGCCGCCCGGGCCGAACTTCTGCTTGTACGGAATCGCGAGACGCATCCACAGGCAGCCCGTTTCGCCGAGCTCGACCCAGTCGAAGTTCACGTCGCGCTGGCCGATCTTCTCGAACATCAGGCCCGTTTCCGTCTTGCGCACGCGCATGTCGGCCTGCTTGTCGCCTTCGGCCATCGAGTGCGAGGTGGCATGCAGGTACGCGCCGTGCATCGGGTCCATCACGTTGTCGATCGCGTACTGGTAATTGCACTTCCAGTTCGACACGCACAGGAAATGGCCGTACGCGTCGTCGACCAGTTCCTCGGGCAGGTTCAGCGGCGCCGGCTCGCCGTGCGCTTCGTCGCCGAACCACAGGAAGATCGCGCCGGCCTTCTCCTCGACCGGATACGACTTCACGCACTTCGTGCCTTCGAGCGGACAGTTCGATACGGCCGGCACGCGATTGACCGTGCCGCCGCCGTCGACTTCGATGCCGTGATACCAGCAGGCAATGTTGCCGCCGAGGTTCCAGCCGAGCGACAGGCGCGCGCCGCGATGCGGGCAGCGATCCTCGAGCGCGTGGACCTTGCCGTCGTGATCGCGCCACAGCACGATCTGCTCGGACAGGCGCGTGAGGCCGACCGGTGCATTCGACACCTGCCAGCTCGGCGCGACGGGATACCAGTAGTTCTTGATGCCGCGGTCGAGGTACGCACGGACCGGGTCGTGTTGTGCTGCGTGTTGTTCGGGGGACGTCATCAGTGTGCTCCGGATGCGGTTGTCGTCGGGTCGGCGGTCGGCGCTTACGCGGTCATTCCGCGAGCGAGGCCATTTCGGCGCGAAAGCGCTCAGGTGTCCATACCGTGCCGTCCGGCGCGCGGAAGCCGATGCGGTTCAGGCCCGCGACGACCTCGTCCAGCTCGACCGCGCCGGCTTCGAACACGCGTTCGAGCGCATCGCCGAGGTCGTTTTCATACTGGGTCGGTGCGGCCTTGCGGTTCTGCCAGACCTGGTTCTCGACCTGGCCGGGGATCTCGATCTGCCCCTTGCCCGCGACGTTGTTCGGCTGCGGCGCCACCCACGGCTTCAGGAAGGGATTGAAATTCACGGTCGCTTCTTTCATGTCACTCCACCTTGATCTGGATTTCCTCGCCGGCGAGCCGCACCGCGTACTGCTTCAGTGCGCGTCCGCCCGGACCCTTCAGGCATTCGCCCGTCTTGATGTCGAACACGGCCTCGTGCAGCGGGCATTCGACCGTGCCTTCGTCGACGAACCCCTGCGTCAGCAGCGCGTACGCATGCGGGCACACGTTCTCGAGCGCATACACGTCGTCGCCGACACGGTAGATCCCGATTTCGACGCCGTCGGTCCGCTTGAACTCGATCGGCGTGTCTTCCGACAGCGCGCCGGCGTGCCCGGCGCAAACCCATTGTTCAGACATCTCACACCCTTCCTTCTGATCGACTCTCGGTTTGTTCCGATTTGTTCCATATCCGGAACAGCAGTTTATGGATGGTGATTATAGAAGTGACTTTCCACGAGTAGAACAAAAAGCTGCATGTCCTAGGGAAAACACTGACCGATGGGACGGCGATCGCGCACGCCTACCTCGTCAAATGAAATTATTTGTTATGGGACGGGTATTTACCGGGTTTACGCGGGCTTCGCGCACCGACGCGGGACATCGGCCCGACATCCATCCGTCCCGAAAAAATTATTTTTGATCCGGTGCTCGACGCCTCTATACTCCATTCCATCAGAGGCACATTGTTCCTTATATGGAACATACGAATGCCCATCCGATGGCGAAAATGCGCGACGTCCGGCCGTTCCCGCGCATGTCGCCACGGCACGTATTCATCAGGTTGGAGATTCAGGAGATCAAATGGTCAAGCATGCGGTAGCAGCAGCAGTGATCGGAGTGGGCGCCGTGTCGGGCGCGTGGGCGCAGAGCAGCGTGACGCTGTACGGCAGCATGGATGCGGGCGTCGCGTACGTGAACAACGTCGGCGGCCATGCGAAGTGGGCGATGATCCAGGGCAATACGCAGCCCGATCGGTGGGGCCTGAAAGGCAAGGAAGACCTCGGCGACGGCCTGTCGGCGATCTTCCAGCTCGAAAACGGCTTCTATACGAACAACGGCCAGTTCGCGACCGCGAACACGATCTGGAACCGCGCGGCCTTCGTCGGCCTCGGCTCGGAACGCTACGGCACGCTGACGCTCGGCCGCCAGACGCCGCTGTCGTTCGACTATCTGGATCCGCTCAGCACGGCCTACCTCGCGATGAGCTGGTACGCGTTCCACCCCGGCAACATCGACGGACTCGCCGCGACCGGCAACGTGCCGTACAACAATTCGGTCAAGTACCGCTCACCGACCTTCGCGGGCTTCTCGGCCGCGGCGACGATGGCGCTCGGCAACACGACGAACTTCTCGACCGGCAAGTCGGTCGGCGTCGCGCTGAACTATGCGAACGGGCCGTTCAAGGCGTCGGCCGTGTACTCGAACGAGCATGACCGCTCGATCCTGATCAGCACGACCGGCATCACGTCGTTCCAGGGGCAGAACACCGCGAACGGCTACACCGCGAGCAAGGTCGAGAACATCGGCGCGGGTGCGTCCTATCAGTTCGGCGACTTCCTCGTGCATGGCCTGTACACGCGCACGAAGATGCAGTCGAACGGCTTTTCGGACACGTTCCAGAGCTACGACGCGGGCGTGAATTACCGCAGCAGCGCGTTCAACACGATCGCGGGCGGCGCGGCGACCACGACGCTGGCCGGCCGCCGCTGGACGCAGGTCGAACTCGGCGACATCTATGCGTTGTCGAAGCGCACGCAGCTTTATGCGAACGTGTTGTACGAGCACGGTTCGGGCGGTGCGAAGGCCGCGTTCTTCACGGCGGGTGTGTCGAGCACCGCGAACCAGGTGATCGTGCTCACCGGGATCCACCACTCGTTCTGAACGACGTCGGGCGGGCGTCGCCCGAAACGACAAAAGCGGCCCGCGGGCCGCTTTTGTCTTGCGCGTTGCATTTGCACGGCCGCCGGCCGCGCATCGGCATACTCAGAACATCGCGACCTTGTGGCGCGCGTGCGCGAATGTCGGATCGCTTTCGAGCGGACGATAGTTCAGCCGCTGTGACAGGTCGACCGCCGCGCCGCACACGGCTTCGACGAGCCTCTCCTTCTCGCGGGCCTCGCCGATCTCCGAGCGCGGTACGGTCGCGGTGATGGCCGCGACGATCGAGCCCGAATGATCGCGTACGGGTGCGGTCACGGCCGAAATGCCGCTCTCGAACGCCGCCTCGCTGACCGCGTAGCCGAGCCGCGCATAGTGGCGCACGCGTTCGTACAGTTCGTCGACCGTGCCCGGCGTGCGCTCGGTGAACTGCTCGAGCCGCTTTTCCGGATACAGCTGGCGCAGTGCGTCGCGCGTCAGGTCGCCCATCAGCACGTGGCCATGCACGGTCGCATGCGCGGGCAGGCGCGTGCCGACGTGCACCTTCACCGAACCGAACATCGACGCGTTGCTTTGCGCCTTCGCGACGAACACGACGTCACGCTGGTCGCGGATCAGCAGATGCGTCGACAGCCCGGTCGCGTCGCGCAGCCGTTCGAGCACGGGCGTGCCGAGATCGGTCAGTTCGAGCGAATTCAGGTATTCGAAGCCGAGCCGCAGCACGCCGACGCCGAGCCGGAAATAACGGTCGCCGTTCACGCGCTCGAGGAAACCGAGCGCTTCGAGCGTCTGCAGCAGGCGGAACGTGGTCGTGCGCGGAATGCCGATGCGCTTCGACAGTTCGGGCGCGCCGAGGACCGGCTCGCGCGCGGAGAATTCGGCGAGGATCCGCAGCCCGCGTTCGAGCCCCGGCACCAGGTAGGACGACGCGCCGCCGGACGATTCGTCGTCGCCGGGCGCCGCGGCTTCAGGTGCGTCGCTCATCGTTGTCTTGACCATGTGGACATGGACGGTAGGAAATCAGTCACGAAACAGGTCACGGATCGTCGTGGATATTCAGTCATGCTACCTCAGCGCGCACGGGGTTCACACCCGCGTGCATCGCCGCACCGCAGCATGCGGATCGCGACGCCGTGGAGAGTCAATCACGGTCGAGAGGATAGCAGCGATGGACAGCGCCACGCCATGCCGGAATGGCCGGCATCGCGGCAAGGTGTGCAGGGCGAGCGGCCGGCGCGGCACGCTGCGCCGGGACGCCCGCAGGCTACAGGTGCGACAGGTGAACCCGGATGTTCGCGCGGTCGTACGTAAAGCCACCGGCCGCGTCCGGTTGGAGCACGCGCGCGAGGTCGACCGCAAACCGCCATCCGCTGCCGAGGAGCCCGCCGTTCACGGCCCGGATCGAGGTGCCGCCGACGGCGATCGCCGCATGAAAGACCGCGCCGCCACGCGAGAAGCCGACCGCGGTCCCGGCCGGAATGTTCGCGCGCCCGTCCCATTCGCCGCCGTTCTCGAAGTTGAACCGCGGCCGCCAATGCTGGCCGATCGTGTCGAGCAGCGTGTTGGGCGTGATCATCGCGTCAGCACGCATCAGGTATCGCACATAGGCCGCAGCGTCGTAGCAGACGCCGGCGGAGACATACGTATTGATGTCGGCCGTGCCGGACAGCAGCGCCTGCACGTGTCGCTGCCGCTCGGGGAAACCGAACTGGGCGACCTGCGCGCCCAACGGGGTCAATTGCATGGGGGCTCCTGTTGAAGAAGCGGGGCGTCATCGTCCCGCCAACGCAATAACCTCATATCTTATTACGATATCCGGACCGATCCGCGCACGCCTCCGGACGTCACGGGATGCGTGCCGCCGAAGCCGGTGCCGCGGCGGCCGCATCGGGATTCGGCGCGAGCCGCAGGCGCACGCGCAACGGCTGCAGCATGTCGGGCGGCGGCGGCTCCGCCAGCGGGCCGGCCGTGAGCAGTTGCCGCAGCGTCGCGTCCGCGTCGGGATTGCCGAGCGACGCGAACTCGACGCGCGTGACGGCGCCGTTCGTGCCGATCCATGCGCGCACGACGATCGCGGGAGGCGGCGCATCGGCGCTCGCGTTCAGCACACGCGCCTCGAGATAGCGGTGCAGGCGATCGGCCGCGTCGCCGTCGGCTTCGAGCCACGTCTGGAACTGCTGCCCGGCGAGCTGTCCGTAGCGGATCCACGATGGCGGCACGTCGGCCGCCTGCGCGACGGCCGAAGGCACGACGCCCACGGCAAGCGCCCATGCGACGACGATCGCCCGCCACCCTCCGGACACGCCCCACTGCTGCATTCGCTTCATTCCGCCTCCCGTTTCGACGATGCGCGATCGTGCTGCGTCGCGTCGTCCACTCGCCCTTCGATCCTCAACCGATCTCGATCGGCACATACAGACGCGCGCCGCCGCGCTGAATGAGCAGCGCGACGTTGCCGTGCGCGGCGTCGATCTCGGTCATCAACGCGCCGATGTTCGCAACCGGCGTGCCGTTGACCGACAGCACGACATCGCCGGGCTGCAACCCCGCGCGCGCGGCCTGGCCGCTCGCCTGCTCGACGACGAGTGCCTGGCCGACGCCGAGCCGCTGGCGCTCCTGCTCCGTCGCCGCGCGCAGCGCGAGCCCGAACCGCGCGGGCCCTTGCTCGCCGCTCGCCACCGCCGTGCCGCTGTCGAATGCGCCGACCGTCGCGCTCATGTGCATCGCCCGTCCCGCGCGCCACACGAGCAGGTCGGCTTGCCGGCCGGCCCGCATGCCCGCAACGGTGCCGAGCAGGTCCGCCGATTCGGCGACCGGCTTGCCGTCGACCGCGAGCACGACGTCGCCCGGCTGCAGGCCCGCGTGCGCGGCCGGGCCATCCGGCTCGACCATCGTGATCAGCGCGCCGTCGGGGCTCGCGAGGCCGAACGAACGCGCCAGCGCCTGGCTCACTTCCTGCAAGGCCACACCGAGCCGGCCGCGCGTGACCTTGCCGGTGCGCAGCAACTGGTCCTTCACGTCGAGCGCGATGTCGATCGGGATCGCGAACGCGAGCCCCTGATAGCCGCCCGTCTTCGAGAAGATCATCGAGTTGATCGCGATCACGCGGCCACTCAGGTCGAACAGCGGGCCGCCCGAATTGCCGGGGTTGATCGGCACGTCGGTCTGGATGAACGGAATCGCGCGCTCGCCGGGCAACGAACGCGACTTCGCGCTAACGATGCCCTGCGTGACCGTATTCGCGAACCCGTACGGCGAACCGATCGCCATCACCCAGTCACCCACTTCGGTGCGCGCCGGGTCGCCGGTCGCGACGACCGGCAGGTTGTGCGCGTCGATGCGGATCACCGCCACGTCCGACACCGGATCGCTGCCGATCACGCGCCCCTTGAACTGCCGCTTGTCGGTCAGCTTCACGTCGATCGCGACCGCATCGCCGACCACGTGCCGGTTGGTCAGGATCACGCCGTCCTCGCTGACGATGAAGCCGGAGCCGAGGCTCACTTCCTCGCGGTTGCCGATCACGCGCCGCGCAAGAAACGGTGCGAGCGGATGATCGGGCGCGATGCCCGGCGGCAACTGGATGCCCATCTGCGTGACTTCGCGCGTAACGCTGATGTTGACGACGGCCGGGCCGACGCGCCGGACCAGCGCGGCGAAGTTCGGTAGCGCGACGGTCGGCGTCGGGGTTGGCGTCGGCGATGCGGCACCCGGCTGCGCGGGCCGCTCGGCAGCCGTTGCCGTCGAACAGCCGCATGCGCACGCGCAGGCCAACGCCAGTCCGCCGGCCATCGCTCGCAGCGCCGCTGCCAGGTTCGTGTGCGTGCCCGCTTTCATGTCGCTGTTCCTCGTCGGTTCGCGCCGGAACGCCGCCGGCTCATCGATACCTGCCCCCATGCCCGGGGCCGCCTGCATTACTTCGGCGGCACCGCGACCGGCACATCGGGCCGCTGCGGCGTCGTCGACCTGCCCCAGTTCGAGCCGAAACGGTTCCGCTCGGTCGACAGGTTGAACGTGCCGAGACGGTTCGACGGCTGTTTCGACAACCGCTCCGAATCCGCTTGCGATGCGCCCGCCTGCGGGTCGGCCTTCGGCTTCAGTTGCTGGCTGAGACAGTCGTACGACAGCGCACGCTTGCCGTCGACTTCCGCATCGACGCACACCGGCTTCGTGGCCGAACCCGGGCTGGGCGCCGCAGGCGCGGCCGCACCCGCCGCCGCGCGGCCACCCTGCGCGTTTGCGCCGGTTGCCAGCAGCAGGCAGACGATCGTCGCGATGCCGCTTCGTCGCATCTTCATGCGCGCCTCCTTCAGAAATGGCGCCGTGGCACTCACGCCGCCGCCGTCACAGGTTCGCCGCCGGCGCCGACGTGCGCGCCAGGAAACGCGCGAACGCCGCGCGGTCAGATGCGTCGACGGACGGCTCGTGTTCATCGACCTGTCGTGCCCACGCGTCGCGCATGCCGTCGACCGGCTGCCACGCCTGCACCTGTGCGCCGGTCGGATACGGCGTGGAAAGCGGTTCGCGATAGTCGACGCGAAACAGCGGCGGCGCGCTGCCGCCCGCCGTCCACAGATCGCCGACGTCGCGCACGCTCGCGTCGAACCAGAATCGCACCCAGCGCGCCGTCGGCGCACGCGGGTCGGTGCCCGGCGCCTCGGTGCCCAACGCGTCCGGCACGCGCAGGAAGCCGGCGAGCACGAGCAGCACGGCCGGCAGATCGTCGTCGCGCAACATCCGGTACGACCAGAGATCCGCGACGTCGACACAGGAGATCACCGCGATGAAACGGGCAATCGTGAGCGCGGGCCACGCGCGCCGCATCAGCGTGTAATGGCGCGCCCAGTGCGCCACGAAGCGCTCGCGATGCAGGGCGGCGACCTGCACGTCGCGCGAGCCGCGAATCGTCAGTTCCTCCGGCTGATACTGGCGAGTCGTGAGCACGCACTGCGCGGAACACCGCGCGCTCCGGTGCCGCGCGTAGCCGCCCGCACCGGGCAACGGCTCCAGCGCGCCGAAGCACAGCGGGCAATGCGTGGGCCACTCGCCGGGCCGGCCTGGCCACGGGTTCGCTTTCGGCATGCGCGGGCGATCGGCGGCCGCGGCCGGGCGGCGTCGCCCCGGCGTGCGTGCTTCGGGTGCGTCGACGCGCGGCGTCGAACGGACGGTTGCCATGAGCGCGCCTACCGGGCAGACGCGAGCGCTTTCTTCAGCGCGTCTTCGTTGATCGGTGCGTTCCCGGCGAGCTTCGCGAGATAGGCCTGCGCGTTCTGCTGGGTGCGCTGCGCACGCAGCATCGCGCGCAGTTGCTCCTTCACGTCGTCCAGCGGACGCGGCGCGGCCGCGCGGATGTCGATCAGCTTCACGACATGGAAGCCCGTCGGCGTCTGGATCGGCGCCGAGACCTGGCCCGGCTTCAGTGCATCGGCCGCCTGACGGACCGCCGGCACCATCAATGGATCGGGCACGAAACCGAGATCGCCGCCGTTCGCGGCACTCGCCTTGTCCTGCGAATTCGCCTTCGCGAGCGCCGCAAAATCGCCGCCGCGCGCACGGTTCGCGAGATCGGCCGCCTGCTTGCGTGCCTTGTCGAGCGTCGCGGCATCCGCGTTCGGCGGCACCGCGATGTAGATCTGCGCGACGTGCAGCGCGCGCGGCGCGGTGAACGCCGCTCGGTTCTTGTCATAGGCGGACTGCAACTCCGCGTCCGACGGATAGTCGGCCGGCGGTGCATTCACCGACGCCAGATAGCTGCGCACGACGATATCGCGCCGCGCCTGTTCGACGGCGGCCTGCACCTGCGCCTGCTTGTCCCAGCCCTTCGCTTTCGCCTCGGCCAGCACGGCCTTCTGCGCGAGCGTCGAACGCACGACCTGGTCGAGCGCCGCGGGATCGGCCGCGAGACGTTCGCGTCCTTCCGGGCTCACCGCCTTCAGCAGCCCCGCGATATCGTCCTGCGTGACCGACGCCTGCGCGGCGTTCGCGATCACGTCGTCCTGTGCATGCGCCACGAACGGCGCGCCCAGCACGAGACTGCCTGCCACGATCGCCAGCCTCTTCATCTTCGTCATCATCGTTCGACTGCCCTCTCGATTGCTCTTGAAATGCGGACGCCGCATCAGCGCGCGTCCGTCAGCGTCATGCGCAGGACGAGCGGCTGCGCCATCCCGCGTGGCGGCGCCGCGCCGACCGCCCGGCCGACGAGCGCGGCGTGCAGAGCGGCGTCGAGCGCCGGTGGCCCGGCCGCGCCGCTGTCGACGCGCGTCACGTGCCCGTACCGGTCGAGCCACGCGCGCACCGGCAGTACGGGACCGTCGTCGCCGGCATCGGCCCGTTCGCCGGCCCAGTGCTCGATGCCGGCGCGCAGGTGGCACACCGCCGCGTCGTCGCCGTCGAGCGTCGCCTGCAACCACAGCGCGATGCGCCGGGCATACGCGCCCCATGCGGCGGGGGCGTCGCCCGCGGCCATCGCATCCGCCTCGCGCCGCGCGCGGCCCGGCAGCAGCGCCCGCAGTGCGGTGCCGATCCTCACTTCGCGGCGGCCTCGACTGCGGCCGTGGCCGCACCGACCGACGATGCGCCTGCCTGGTCGCCGGCGGCCGCGCGTGCCGCCGCTTCCTGCTCGGCCATCGCGGGGCGGTTGCGCAGGTGCAGCAGGAATTCCTGGATCAGGCGATCCCACAGCTCGATCGTCGAGCGCAGGTAGCGCTCGGACACGCCGCCCGCGACGACCACGTCCATCTCCAGCGCGAGAAACTGTCCGTGGCTCGCCAGGCGCGCGAAGCGCTTGGTCCGGTTCCAGTCCGCGACGAGTTCGGCCGGCAATTCGCCCTGCACCTGCAGCACGCACGACAGCGTGTAGTCGATGAACAACTGCGCGGCAAGCTGCGCATCCGCGCCCTGCGGCGCGAGCGCGGCGGCCGGGTTGCCGAAGCGCACCGCGAAACCGATACCCTGGCTCGCGCTCATCAGCTGCACTGCGCCGTTCTGTTCGGCCGCCGTCACGCGGTAGCCCGCGCGGCGCAGCACGTCGGCGAGATGATCGGCGCTGATCGCTTCGATCGGCGCGTCGTGTGCCGCGCGTTCGTCGCCGGCGTTCGGTTGCTGTTGCTTGTCTTGCATGTCTGTCTTCCCCGTATTCAACGAATCGATCGGTTCATTCCCGGTTCGGGCCCGCACGCTCACTGCGCGTTCGCCGCGGCAGCCGGCGCCGATGCCGGCGCCGGCGTTGCCGCAACCGGCCGCGCGGCCGGGTCGTACTTGCCCGCATACAGCGCATCGCCGTAGCGTTGCGCGATGTCGTCGTACTTCACGCGCGCCGACTGCGCGAACGGCTGACGCGACGAGAACAGCGTGCCGAGCCCGACATGCTCGTACGCGTCGAGAATCTCGTGCCCCACGCGATACAGCTCCGCATTGTGTGCCTGGCAGGTTTTCAGTTGCGTGTCACGGGCGGCGACGTCCTTCTGCAGCTGCGTCTGCTGCGCGTCGCGGGCACGCGACACGGCGAGCAAGTCCTCGTAGGACGACTTGTATTTCGCCAGCGACTTCGCGTCCTGCTCGCGGCCCGCGCGCTCCTGCGCGAGCGCGCGCTTCGCGGCCGCCTCGGCGCCCGAATCGCCGCGCGCGGCCGCCAGTTGCCCCTGCATCGCCTTCAGTTGCGCGAGCGCGTCGTCGCGCTGCTTCTCGGCCGCCGCCTTGTCGCTCTGCAACTGCGCCTGGTTGTCCTGCAGCTGGCGCAGCTCCTGCACGGTCGAGCGCAACTGGCTGCGCAGCTTGTCCTCGATGCTCTGCGCGTGCGCGCCGCCGGTCGCGAGCAGCAGCGTGCCGGTCAAGGCGGCAGCGAGCATCGTGCGTGTGATCGTGTTCATCCGCGGCTCCGGTCAGAAGCGAGCATTGAGCTCGATCTGCAGCACGTCGATCGATACCGGCGGCCCGTACACTTCCTTCGAGCTCAGGTAACGGGCCGACACCCACGTATCGCGTGCGACCGCATACGCGGCGCCGAGCACATAGCCGCGCGCGTTGGTGCCGCCAAGGTGGAAGTCGGGATCGTTGAATGCATCGAGCACGGCGTCCGGCTGCAGGTACTTGTACGCGATCGAGAAGTTCCACTGGCCCTTCTCGCGCGGCTCCGGCTCGCCGAACGTCGCCTTCGCGAGGAAGCCGTTCGGGCCGCTGCGATAGTCGGCGCGCGTCGCGTTCACCGACGTCGAATCGTAGTTGTTGACCGGCAGCGACGCCGCCGCGAACGCCTTGTTGTCGTTGTACGCGAGGTTGCGCACATATTCGCCGTCGAGACGCAGCTTGAAGCGATCGGCCACCACCGTGTCCCACTGTGCCTTCAGGTCGAGCAGCCGGTAGTTGTAGGCCAGGCCGAACAGCTGCGGCTGCGGCGTCATGCCCGGCGCGAGGTTCGGGTTCTGCACGATGTTGCGCAGCGCGATCAGCGTGTTGCCGCCCTGCATGAACGCCGGCGCCTCGTTGTCGGTGCTGCAGCTCGTCGCGCCGAGATACAGCGCGCACGGCGACGACAGCGTGCCGCGCATGTTCTGGAAGTCGTAGTACGCGAGCGCGCCGCGCAGCCGGTTCTTCGCGTCGATCTTCCAGTCGGCGCCGAACTGCGCGCCGAACATCCACTTCGTATCGCTGCCGGCCTTCTCGGTGCTGTTCGACGGGAAGTTCTCGCTCGTGTACTGGATCGGGAACACGCCGAGCGTGCCGAACAGCGTGACGTCCGGATTCCACGGCAGCGCATGGCGCAGGTTCGCGGCGATCCCATCCATCATCAGGTCGTCGGAGAACACGAGATCCGACTTGAAGAACGGATTGTCGAAACGGCCGGCCGTCAGGTTCAGCCACGAGGTCGGCTTGTATGCGAAGAATGCCTTGTTCAGCCAGATGTTCTTCTTCGCGAAACCGCCGCCCGCGGTGGCCGTGGTCGATACGGGCCCGTTGTCGTTGCCGCTCGCGAGCTGGATGCCGGCGATCATCTCGTCGGACAGTGTGGCCGTCACGCCGAGCCGCGCGCGGTAGCGCAGCAGGTTGTTGCGGTTCTCCCGCGTGTTCTGCGTGGGGATCTGCGTGTTGTTCGTGTTCGAGTTGACGTCGAAGCCGCCGCCCTGGTTGATCGCCGCGAAGTTCGTCACGCCGTTCGTGTTGTTGCCGCCGTAGAAGTGATACTCGTCGCGCACGCGCAGGTCGCCGTCGAGCTTGATGCGCGACACCCAGTCGGGGAACGTGTTCGGCTGCGCCCAGTTCTCGGCCTTCGCCTGCGCGATCACTTCCTGCTTCACCTGGTCGCGGATCTGGTCGCGCACGAGTTGCGGCACGTACGGCACCGCGACGTCGCCCGGCTGCGTCGGCGGGTTGACCACGCCGGCCGCCACGACCGGCGCGCCCGATGCGCGGGCCGACCGCGCCTGCACGGCCTCGGTGCGCGCCTCGCTGATCAGCTCGTTCGCGTTCTGCTGCGTGAGCACGCCGCGCTTCACGAGCAGGTTGATCAGGTTGATCACCACGCTTTCCGTCGGCGCGGCTTTCCCCGACGCCGCCTGCGCCTCGAGCGACTGCCCGTGCGCGGCGGACGCGCAGGTCAGCCCGAGCGTCAGCACCGCCGCGCCGACGCGCGACAGGCGCGCGGGTAGCGCGCCGTTGCGAGGCACCCCACCCCGTCCGTTCAAATTCCGAATCATCGAAGCACTCCGAACAATTGTCGTTTCTTTTCCGGCAGCATCCGTACCTCGGCGCCGCCCCATGATTCTTTCGTCGTTTCGCGCGCGCATCGTCATGCCGGCTTGCGCCCCTGAAGCTTGACGAGCACCGGATACGAGGTCGCCGGCGGCGGCACCTCGTCGACCCGGCCGAGCGCTTCGACCGCCGCGACGACGGCCGCATCGATCTTCGCGTCGCCGGTGGACTGCGCGATCGTCACCTTCGTGATTCGCCCCGACGTATCCATCCACAGGTTCAGGCTGCCCGCGAACCGCGCGCCGCCGGCCTCCTGCACGCCCTTGTCCTGCTCGATCGCGCGCTGCAACACGTACACCATGTATTGCGCATAGCTCGCGTTGCCGAACTTGCCGCCCCCGCCGCTGCCGACCATCCCCGAGCCGTCGCCCGCGCCGATGCCGAAGTTGTCCGTGCCCGCCTGCGCATCGGCATTCATCGTCATCTGCTTCGGCTGGTTGTCCGACGGCTTCGGCGCCTCGGACGGCTTCGGCGCGATCGTCGGCCGCTCGACCGGCGTCTTGACCTCTTCCTTGATCTTCTCGGGCGGCGGCTTCTGTTTCGGCGGCGGCGGCGGGGGCGGCGGCGGCAATGGAATCACCGTCGTCACCTGCGGCGCGCTCACGCGCTTCACGCCCGCGGTATCGCCCGCGAAATGCCAGATCAGCGCGGCCACGCCCGCGAGCACCAGCGCGATCGCGACGGGCTTCACGTAGCGGCCGGGGCCCTTGTCCGGCGGGCCGCCGTTGTAGGTCATCTCCATCGCGTCAGCCGCCCTGCTTCGCCTTGCCGGTCACGAGACCGACCTGCGACAGGTCGAGGCGGCGCAGCAGGTCGAGCACGTCCATCACCTTCTGGTACTGCACGCCCGCGTCGCCCTTCAGCACGATCGGAAAATCCGGGCTGGTCGCCTTCTCGGTGCGCAGCCGGCTCTCGAGCTCGTCCATCGTCACCGGGTACGCGTCGAGGAACACCTGCCCCGAATCGGCGACCGTGATCGCCTTCGTCTTCGGTTTCGCGAGGCTCGCGGACGAGCTCGCCTTCGGCAGATCGACCTTGATGCCCTGCACCGACGCGGTCGTCATGATGATGAAGATGATCAGCAGCACGTACGCGAGGTCGAGCATCGGCGTGATGTTGATGTCGTCGTACGGCTTGTCGTCGTCCTGAACCTGCATGGTGGTCTCCTGCGTGCGTCAGTCGGCCAGCACCGCGTGATCGGGCGCGCGGTGGGCTTCGGCGAGGCGCGTGACGAATTCGTCGACGAACACCTGCATGTTCGCGGTCACGTTCTTGTTGCGGATCAGCAGGTAGTTGTAGCCAAACAGCGCGGGGATCGCGACGAACAGGCCCGTGACGGTGGCGAGCAGCGCGGCCGCGATACCCGGTGCGATCGCGTTCACGTTCACGTCGCCGGCCGCGGCGATCGCCGCGAACGTGATCATCACGCCCACCACCGTGCCCAGCAGCCCGAGAAACGGGCCGCCCGAGATCGCGATCGTCAGAAGCACCATCGACTTCGACAGCCGCTGGTTCTCGCGCACGAGCGTCGCGTCCATCGACGCGCGGATCGCCTCGATCGATTCCGACGTGATCACCGTGCGGCCGTTGCTGTCGACGCGGCTGTGGATTTCATGCACGCCGGCCTTGTACAGCCGGTACAGCGACGACTGGTACAGGCGGCGGCCGTCGGCGCTCGCTTCGTCGACATGCGCGAGACCGACCAGGTGGCGCCCGGCCACTTCGCGGAAGCGCTGCACGAAATACTGGTTCGCCTTGTCGACGGTGCCGACGTAGCGCGCCTTCGTCCACATCACGATCCACGACACGAGCGCCATGCCGAGCAGGATCGTGATCACGACCCACGCATCGACGGTCACCGACTGCACGATCACGCCGAAGTAGCCGAAGCCGAAGCCCGACTGCTTCTCGTCGGCGCCGTAGGCGACGAGCTTCGATTCCGAACCTTGTGCGAGCGCATCGACCGCGATCGTGGCCGGCGAGCGCGCGATCTTCGACAGGCGCAGTTCGTCGAGCGCGCCGGCGTAACCGGCGAAGCCCGCCGGTGCGCCGGTGGCATCCGCACCGACGGTTGCGGCGCTGTTCAGCGCGGGCAGCGTCGCCGCGACCTGCGCGGCCTGCTTGCCGTTCACGTAGACGGTGAGGTTCTTGCCGTCGGCCGTGACCGCGAGATACGTCCACTGGTTCGCGGCGACCGGCGATGCGGCCGGCGTGCGTACCGGTGCGGCACCACCCGCGACTTCCGCGAACGGCACGCCGTTGTCGAGGCCGATCAGCAGCGCGTTCGCGCCGTCGCGACGGCTGTACAGCAGCGTGTTCGGCGCGAGCGCCGACGGCTTCACCCATGCGCTGAAGGTGAAGCTGCCGCCGGCCGGCACATTCAGCGACGGGCTCGCCGGCAGCGTCAGCGACCCGCTGCCGTCGAACCGCGCGCCCTTGCCGACGATGCCATCCTCGACCGTCTTGAACGACGCGTTCTGCGCGTGGTTGCCATACGCGGTCAGGTCCTTCGGCGGCGCACCCGCCGCGCCGTTGAAGTGGTACACGAGCGTGTAGTCGGCATCGAACGTCTCGGCCGGCTTGCTGCCGTCCGGCGCCTTCTTGTTGCCGTAGTACATCCAGATCGACTCGGCGGCGCCGGCCGGCATCTTCGGAATGTCGACCCAGATCAGCGCGACGCCGAGTACCGGGTCGTATTGCTCGACGTGGTAGTTCAGCGGCGTCTTGTCGTCGGCGGCGACGAAGCGGATGTCCGCGCCGTTGTCGGCCAGCCCGTCGAACTGGAAGTTGCCCGAGTGCAGGCGAATCAGCAGCGGCACGCGGCCGGCCGATTCCGCGAGGTTCGCGCCTTTCGCGCTCGCGTCGATCGTGATCGCCTTCCGGTACGACCAGTCGTTCTGCCACCATGCGTTCGCGATGCCGGGCAGCACGCCGAGCATCACCGCCAACAGGAAAAACAAGACTCGCTTCACGATCCACTCCCCGAATGTGCGGGCGCCGCGCTCGTCGCATCGCCCCGGCACGATCAAAAAAAATCCGTCAGAACCCCAGCCTTACGTAGAAATCGAACCGCGGGCTGTACTGCCGCGTATAGACGCCCGCCTTCAACGGCCACCCGGCCTCGAAATCCGCGCTCGCGTACTTCATGATCTGCACCCGTGTGCCGACGCCGACACTCATCAGGTTGAAGCGCGACGTCTGCTCCGGCAGCGGGCTCAGCAGCCACAGGTGCGCCGCATCGAAGAACGCGTGGAAACGCCACTCGTTCACGCGGCTGCCGACCGCGCCGCCGAGCCACTTCGCGAGCGACGGGCTGCGCAGCTCGACCGACGCGATCACGCCGCTGTCGGCCGTGTCCTCGGCCTGCATGTAGCCGCGCACGCTGTTCATCCCGCCCGCGGCGAACTGCTCGCTCGACACGAGCGGCGAGTTCGAGATCTGCGCATTCACGTGCGCATTGGCCTGCATGTCGTTCGCGAAGCGCTGCGTGTGGTTGACGTCGAACTTGCCGTACACGAAATCGGGCGTCGCGTTGTAGCGCTTGTTGTCCCATGCGCCCCAGTCGCTGCCGAAGCCGCGGATGTTCGTCGTCAGCGATGCGGAGAACGACGTCTGCGAGTTCTTCAGGCTCAACTGGCCGTTGTACGACAGCGTCACCGGCACGTACGTGAGCGGCGCGGTCGAGCCGGTCTGGCCCGGTATCGACACGTTCTCGTCGAAGTGCTTGCGGTCGATCTCGACGCTGACCGAATGCGCGTAGGTTTCCGTCGCCGGCAACGCGTAGATCGCGGTGAAGCCGTACGTGGTGCCCTTGCCGAGCACGTTGGTGTTCGCGACCGACGCGACGTTGCTGTCCGAATGCACGACCGTCGCGAGGAAGCTCCAGTGCGAATCCTTGATCGGCGCGAGATACGAGAATGCGTAGACGCGCGCGTCGTTCGGATGCTGCGGCGCGAGCACGTAGGTACCGGAAATCACGTGGCCGAGCTGCCACAGATTCGAGTAGCTGAGGTTCGCGGTCGTGCGCAGCGTCGACGTGCCGGGGCTGTTGTCGTTGTTCAGTTCGAGCGAGCCGTGCAGCGGGCTGTGATCGTCGACCTTCAGGTCGACGTCGACCGTCTGCGGCAGCGCACCCGGCTTGAGGATCGGAATCACCTGCCGGTCCGCCGAGCGGTTCAGGTCGGTGAGCTGCTGCTGCGCCTGGTTGAAATCGGGCACCTGGCCCTCGGCCAGCGCGGGCACCGCGTCGCGAATGTTCTGCGGCGAGTTGTATTGCGCGCCGTCGACGCGCAAGCGCCCGACCTTCGCTTCCGTCACCTGCAGCAGGATCACGCCGTTCTTCACCTGCTGCTGCGGCAGCTCGACGACGACCGACTGGTAGCCGCGATCCTGGTACGCCTTCTGCAATGCGTCACGCGCCGCATTCACGTCGGCGAGCGTGCGGCCGGGCCCTTCGAACGGATACACGGCCTTCTCGATCTCGAGCGTCGGCAACGTCGTGTTGCCGCGCACCACGAAGGCATTCACGTCGAACGACTGCGGCGCGGCCGGCGCCGCCTTCGCGGCCGGCGCGGCTTCCTGCGCATGAATCCCCGGCGCGACGCCCAGCCCACCGGCCAGCACGACGCCCGCCAGGCATCGGCAGTTCAGCCGCCATCGTTCGCGTGACTTGCGGTCTACTCTCGGCGGCATGCGCCATTCCCCTTTGTTGTTCCGGATCGACGCAAAGCGCCCCGCGCCAGCCGTTCGCTCCGCTATCAAATGCCTGTTTCACTTTGATGACGATTTATTCGTCATCCTTAGCATGACCTGCGCAATGCTGTTCCGATCACCGCACCGACCTTATCCGTGATGCATCCGCGCCGCCCCCGCATCGACCGCACCGCCGAACTGCGCACACGCGAACTTCACCAGCGTATCGACGCACATCGCAAGCGAAGCACGACCCGCATCGATCTCGAGGTCGGCTGCCACCGGCGGTTCGTACGGTGCCGAAACACCCGTGAACTCCGGCAGCGCGCCACGCCGCGCCTTCGCATACAGCCCCTTCGGATCCCGCGCCTCGCAGCAGTCCAGCGCCGTGCTCACATACACCTCACGGAATCTCGGCCCCACGATCGCTTTCGCTTCGTCGCGCATCGCCGCAAGCGGTGAAATGACCGCGACGATCGCAAGCGCGCCGGATTCGCTCAACAGTGCCGCGACTTCGGCGATGCGCCGCACGTTCTCGAAACGATCCTGCACCGTAAAGCCGAGATCCCGATTCAGCCCCTTCCGCAACCGGTCGCCATCGAGCACCACCGGAAGCATCCATTGGTCGCCCAGTCGCGCGGCCACTGCGTCGGCCAGCGTCGTCTTGCCCGCGCCCGACAGCCCCGTGAGCCATAGCACCCCGCCGGCCCGCCGCGGCGAGGCATCCCACCCTGAGCGAGCCCCATCTATCGATAAGGACGAAACGACACCGGGAAACCCGCAACCAGCGATCTTCATCACGCGTTCTCCACCGTATTCGCGGGTTCGTCGTCCTCACGCGGACGCGTCTGCCAGAAGCCGCCCTGCATCGTCACGATCGACGGTGTCTCGGCCCATTGATGCGGGCTCAGGATTTCGGCGCGCCGCACGTTCGGAAGCACCTGCACGTCGAAGATCTCGTCGACGCCGTTGAAGAACTGAAGGATGCCGAGCACGTCGCCGGTGTTCGCGTCGAGCGCGGCCACCCCGGCGACCAGCACATCCGATTCGCTTTCGATCGGCAACCCCTGCGGGCCGCGTTTGTCACGCAGCTTCGACAGGCCGACGAACAACACGCCGCCGTACTCGGCGAGACCGTGCGTAAAGCCGGGCAGCTTCGCGAGCACACGCCGCGCACCGGACTGCGGATCGATCTGCAGCACGTGGCCGCGGCCGCCTTCGAGCACATGCAGCCGCCCGCCGATCACGCGCGGCGAATGCGGCATCGACAGCCCCGATGCGACGACCCGGCCCGACGGCACCTCCATCACGATGCCGCTGCCGGCCATCCCGCTGCGCCAGCCGAACGGCTCGTTGCTCATGCCGAGCGCGGTCACGAAGCGCACCTTGCCCTCGGCAAACGCCATGCCGTTCAGGTGGCACCGATCGTCCGGTGCGGTTTCCGTCACGAACGGCGGCTGCCAGATCGGCGTGAAGTTGAAATAGCCGTCGATCACGCTGATGCACGAATAGCGCGTGTTGACCGCGAGCAGGACGTGCTTGTCGAACGCCATGTCGTGCAGGTCGAGATCGCCGGTGTAGTAGGACATGCGCGGCACGAACATCGCGTCGTAATGATCGGGGCGAACCGGATAGCGCGGCGCAAGCGTCGACACGTTCGCGAACACCATCAGCTCGTGCATCGTCGCGACCGCGAGCCGGTTGCCGGACACGGCCATCCCCATCGAGCGCGGCAACAGGCACGCGGACAGCGTGGGAACGCCATCGTCAACACCGATCACGGCGACGCCGGACGGACGGCGGCTCACGGCCAGCGAACACTTGAGCGCCTCGAGCACCTGCAGGAAGCGCCCCGTGTCGCGCAGGTTGATGACCGGCGACAACGCTTCCGCCTGCCGTGCCGATGCGTCGTGCACCGGCGCGCCGCTATCGCCGGTCGCCCTGGTTTCCTCGAACTGTTCCACTGTCATGCACCTGTCGGCTTCATGCCGCCTGATGAGAAAAAATGCGCGTATCCGCGTGCCCCCGCGCGCCGGCACGGCGCATCGGGGCCGCTTGCGGCGCACCGAGTCGCAGCTCCCACCTACCTAGACGGAACGAAGCGCGCATTGCCGCAATGTTTTTTGCGTGACGTCGATCGATCCGCCTGCACCGGCAAACGATCGACGCACGCGGCCTGCAATGCGCGCGCAGCCACCCCTCGCGCAAGACTGGCGAGAAGCGGCGCATGACCTTGCGTGGCCCCCGTTTCGTGTACGTGTCGTCGCGTCGCCGGCGTGCGGCGCCCGGCGGTCCGCCGTTGCGCGCGGACGGCCGGCAAACGTGTCGCCGTCTGGCCGGCCGACGCGCAATAGCGCGACGTGCCGGCGAGCAGCCCGACAATCCTCGGGTTTCAACCGGGAAGTTTTTGTGACATTCCGCTGAAGATATTCACGAAATGCTCGCGAAACACGGCAAGCGATCGTCGAGACCGTTTACGCGGCGCCGCGCAATCGCGATGTGCGGCGCGGCAAACCGCCGGCATGCGCGAAATCCTGCGGCTTGCGGCTGCCCGCTTCGTCCTAGCTATTGAGACCAGAACACGTCATCGACAGGACCCTCCATGTCATTCGCCACGATGCTCGTACGGTGGCTCGCCGGGCGATTGTCCGGCGCCGCCGGAATGCCGGGCCGGCCGCTTCCGCCCGCCGCTCATGCCGCGCCGATTCCGCCGCTGCGCTGGCGCGCGCCGTGGCTCGCGTGGCAACTGCTGTCGTGGTTCGTCCTCACCTTGCTCGCGCCGCCGATCTGGATGATCGGCACGCTGCTGCTGATCAATCCGGCGAGCGACCAGCCGCTGTTCTGGGGACTCGCGATGGCGATCGTGCCCGTCGCAAACGGGGTCGCAATCGTCGCGACGAACCAGCGGCATCACCGCATGCCGTTCACGCGGCGCCCGGTCGTCGCGGCACACATGTTCGGCATCGCGATGGCCGTCGGCTGTGCGCTGTTCGTGCTGCTGCTGTGGCGCTCGCACGCAATCGCCAGCCTGGTCGGCCCGCTGGCAAACGACGGCATGCGTCCCGCGACGCTCGCGTGCTGGGTCGCGGGGCTCGCCGCGCTGTTCGGCGTCACGTCATCTGCGCATGCGAGCATCGCGCATGCGTGGCTGGCGTTCGAGGTGTGAGCGCACCGCGCGGACAGACACTGCGGAGGCACGCGGATGCATCGATACGGGACGGGAAGGACGGCGCGCGCGCGGCGCGAACGCGGTATCGCGATCGTGACGGTGCTGCTCGTCGTCGCGCTGGCGGCCACGCTGGCCGCCAGCGTGCTGTGGCGCCAGCAGGTCGCGACGCGCGACGTCGAGAACCAGCGGCTCGCCACGCAGACGATGTGGATCGAGCGCGCCGCGGTCGAATGGGCGCGCGCGACGCTGCGCGCGCAAAGCGCGACGTCGAACGTCACGTTCGTCGGCCAGCCGTGGTCCGCGCCGGTCGCCGACGTACAGCTCTCGGACCTGCTGCCGTCCGACGCGCTGGCGGTCAACGCCGAGCTGTCGCGCGCGTGGATCTCGGGCAGTGTCGAGGACGCGCAGGCGCGCTTCAACCTGACGAACCTCGTGTCGCGCGTGGCGCCCGGCAAGCCGTGGCAGTCCAGCGGCGAAGGCGTGCTGGCGTTCCGGCGCCTGCTCGGCCAGCTGTCGCTCGATCCCGCGCTCGCACAATCGACGGCCGACTACATGCTGCGCTCGCTGCGCGACGCGAACGGCCCTGACGGCTGGCCGCTGCAGCTCGTGTCCGTCGACGATCTCGCGCGCATTCCCGGCTACGACGCGCGCGTGATCGAAGCGATCGCGCCATTCGTGACGATCCTGCCCGACCTGACCGTCGTCAACGCGAACACCGCGGCCGAACCCGTGCTCATCGCCGCGATTCCGCGGCTGTCGCCGAGCCAGGCCAAGCGGCTCGTCGACCGGCGCGCGACTGCCTATTTCGTCAGTACCGGCGACATCGCCGAATACCTGCTGCCGGCGCAGGGCGGCAACCCGACGCTGCCGGACGGCTCGGCCGTCGGCGTGAACAGCGGCTATTTCCTCGTGCATTGCCGCGTGCACTCGGCGCGGATCAACACGCGCATCGACACGCTGATCGCGCGCTACGGCAGCGGCAATTTCGCGTGGACGTCGGTCATCTGGGTGCGACGGCTCACGAGTTGAAGCCGACGGGCCGGCGGCACGCTAGACCCGCGACAACTCGCCCAACCCGACCGCACGCACGCCCTGCGGCGTCACCGCCGCATCGAACGACAGCCGCGTGAAGCTCGTCTCGCGCACTTCGCCGAGCAGCCGGTTCCAGTCGTCGATCGACACGAGCAGCGCGATCGGCCGGTTGTACTTGGTCACCATCACGAGCGCCTCGCCCGCATGCCGCAGCGCCTTCGACGGGTTGCTGCTGAAGTCGCGCGTCGCCATCGCGATCGTGCGCAGGCTGAACACGTTGGCGGCCGGATCGTCGCCGTCGTCGTGCATCAGGCGCTCGAGCGTCGCCGCGCGCAGCAGCGCCTGCGACTTCGCGGACAGCCGGTTGTCGCGGCGCCGACGCCGCTCGCTGCGCGGGTCGACGTGCACGGCGAGCATCCGCACGATCTGGCCGAGCGTCGTCGCGGGCAGCTGGTCGTAACGCTGCCACCAGTCGGGCGGCAGCGCGATCATCATGCCCGCGTAGGTCGCCGTCACGCCGTCGGCGATCAGCGACGGCAAGCGGTCGACGTCACGCGCGTCGAGATCGAGCGCACCGCCGACGACGCGCGTCATCACGCTGAACGCGTTGTAGGCAAACGCGGCGATCCCGCTCGCCAGCAGCGCCGCGCGCGCGGGCACGGCGCCGAGCGGCGCGCCGCCCGTGACGGGCTCGAGCGCCAGCGGCAGCGCGTCGCGCCAGCGCCGGCAAGACAGCGCCACGACCTGCGGTGCGTCGAACCGCTCGGCCGGCAGATCGGTCAACAGCGTGACGACTTCGCCGGGCGCCTCCGCGCGGTGCCATTCGATGCGCCGAAACGCGCCCGACACGCCGCCTTCGCCGACCATCCCTACGGGTTGTTCGCGCAGCCGCCCGTCGCCGAACACGCCGCCCTCCTGCCAGTCGCCAAGCGGCCGGCACGCGGCCGAGCGGCCGTATTCACGCAGCACGAACGCGCCGCCGCGGCGCGGCCAGCCGGAAAGGAGCGCGTCCGTATCGAAGCGCCCATCGACGATCCACAGCTCGCCGGGCCGCACCGTTTCGAGCAGCGCGCCGACGAACGCACGCTCGTGCGTCCGGCCACGCTCGCAAGGCAGCAAGTCGACGATCATCCCGAGCTCCGGATCGTAGACCGGCAGGACGCGCGCACCGCCCGCCGCCGCATCACGCGCGGGGTCGTCGCACGCGCGCCCGCAGTCGCATCCGCCGGCCTGGGGCGCGCAAGCCTCGCCGGTACCGTCCAGCACGCGCAGCCGCATCCCGTCGACTGCATGCGCGCCGTCGGCGTTGTGCGCCGACGCGACCGGCAGCAGCAGTTCGACACTGTCCTTTGCCAGCGCACGCCCCCAGCCGGCACGCCAGCGGCTCATGCAATCGTGCAGTGCCGTCACCGCCGCGCCGAACCCGGGCGTAGCGGCCACGCCGGCATCCGGCATCCGCTGCCACGCGGCAATCGACGCGATCGCGTCGACGGCGAGCGCAAACAGCGCCTCGCGGATCGACTCTCCGTCGGGCTCGTCGCCGGCGTCCGCCGCGGCGCCGATCCAGTCGTCGTGCAGCGCGCATTGCAGCACGAGCCGCGCCATGATCGTCATCGGGCTCTGCTCGACAAAGCGTTCCACGATCGTGCGCATCATCGGATTACCCCACACTGTCTGGTTGATCGCACGCGCCGCCGCAACGGCATGCGCACGCGTGCGTCGCGATACGTTCGCACTTGACGGGTTGCCCGCGACGCCGCAGCATCGTGGGCGACCGGACCCGCGCGACGGCGCGCCGCCGCGGCGGTCCGCCCGCAATCGATGCACGAGGCACCGGCATGTACGTAGATCCCCGCGTGGCCCATGGCCGCGCCCGGTTCGACCTGAGCGGCTCGCCGCGGCTCGTCGCCGACGAGCGCCGCTGGGAAATCAGCGACGTCGTCACGCGCGGCCTCGACGATTTCACCGGCGTTCGCAACCGCCGCAGCCTGATGCGCCTGCTCGAACGCCAGATCGCGCCGAAGCTCGCGCGCCTCGGGCTCGAGCCGTACGTCGGTGCGCTCGGTCATGCCGAAGGGTTGTTCGTCAACTTCTCGACGATGAGCGCCGAGCACGGCCTGCGCGAATTCCAGCTTCAGCTGACGGTGCCCGACCTCGTGCTGCGCAGCTTCGCGTCGAACGTGATCCGGCCGCACGCGGTCGCACGCTGCATGCAGCGCAACGGCGTGATGTCGCTCGCGGAAATCGAGCATGAAACGCGCATCGCGTTCGTCGCGGCGCGCGTGATGCGCTCGCTGGCCCTCGCGGAAGGCTGGCAGCAGATCGGCGTGCCGACGCCGCTCGGGCTGTTCGTCGGCGCGCTGACCGACGCGCACGACGTCGCGATGAACACCTATTTCCGGCCCGGCGACAACGACCGTCCGTCGCGCTGGAGCGGCTTCTCGGCCCTCTTCTCGTCGATGCCGGACTGGCGGCCGGAACAGGTCCGGCACGGCGGCGATCTGCTGCAATGGATGGTCAACCATATCGTGGCCCTGCAAGAATCCGCACCGTTCGTGGAACGCTTTCCCTTTCTGCGCGAGCCGCTGCGCGATGCCGGCGATCCGCTCGACGCCGCCTGGAACGGCGCACGCGCCGGCCTGCAGCCCGGGGCGCCATCCTGAATCCCGGGTCGTGAATCCGGGCCTGCATGACGCGGCCGGCACATCGGCGCCACACGCCCGCTGCCGTGCGTGCACGGTGATCCGGGGGCCCGTTCAGGCCCCCGTTCCCCGGTCTCCGCGCTACAGCCCCTCCGCACAGCCCCCTCGCTCTCTCATATACAAGGTCGAAGCGGGCCCGCATAACCCGCAGACTTTCTTGCAACGCCCGTGCGCCGCCGCGCGAACGCGAATGCGCACCATGGCAGTGCAGTGCGCGCGCAAAGCGGCCTCATCAATGCGTACGCGTCGACCCGCCCGGCTCCGGGCGGCCGACCGTCTCCAGCACGGCCCACATCCAGATCAGCTCGCGGACCGTGCGCGCATGCTCGTCGCTCTGCGCGCGCCAGCATGCAAAAGCGTCCAGTTCCTGTTGCGTCGTGTCGCCGGTGCGCAGCCACAGCAACCAGCGCACCGCGCCCTCGCGGATCGCATCGGCGCGCGTATTCGCGTCGCCGGGATCCTTGTCCCGTTGCGATTCGTTCATGATCACGCCACCGCCCGAAGCTCCATCGACACACATCCCCCGCGCCGCGCATCGCTGCACGGCCGGGGCGCTTGCCACCCACGCCTCGGGTCCGACGACGTCACACCGGGCCGCCATGACGGACGGCCCGGCGTTTGCCGGCCCTCATTGATCAAGTCGTATCGGACGGCCGTAACCCGCAGTGCGCGGACAGCCGCAAGCGCCGCGAACGCATCGCCGGCGGAAAGGAGAACGGGAAGTAAAGCGTGGGGAGCCGGTCAGCTCAGCAGCACGATGTTGCCCGGCAGGCGCGTGATGTGCGCGCCATACAGGCGGCCGACCATGTCGATCACGTCGTCGAGCCGCGTGATCGGGAACTGCGCCTGCATCCGGTTTTCGCCGAGCGACGCGCTGCGCAGGATGACCTTGCCGCGCCGGTAGCGGTTGATCTCGTCGACGACATCGGCGAGCGGCACGCCGTTGAACACCAGCATCCCGCGCCGCCATGCGCTGACCGCGCCCGGATCGATCCGCGACACGGGCTGCACGCCGCGATCGTCGTAGACGACCTGATCGTCAGCCGTCAGCGTGCGCGCACCGCGCGGATGCTCGAGCGCGACCGTGCCGGAGAGGCAGGTCACGCAGACCTGCGAACCGGTGCGCCGCACGTTGAAGCGCGCGACCGTCGCCTGCATGCGGCCGCCGCCGGCCACCACGGTGACGGGCTGGATCGGCGTCGCGCGATCGGCCGGCGGCGCGGCTGCGTCGATCTCCGCCTCTCCGGCGACGACTTCGACGCCGTGCGCGGCGTCGCTCGCGGCCAGCACGTCGAGACGCGTCTGCGTATTCAGCGCGACCGTCACGCGCGACGACAGCGCGACGCTGCGCTGCTCGCCGGTGCCCGTGTGGTAATCGGCCGCGAGATCGCCGAGCGAAGGCCACAGCTGCATCGGCGGCCGCACGGCAAGCCACGACGCGCCGGCCGCCACCGCGAAGCCGATGAACGCGCGCCGCCCGGTGCGCATCGTGCGCTCGCGCCTTGCCACGTTTGCCCAGGCAGCGGCCGCGCGTTCCTCGTGTGCGAGTTCGGTCGCCGCCGTGCGCAGCGCGCTCCAGGTATCACGCAGCAGATCGGCGGCTTGCGGACGATCGGCGCACCAGCGCTCGAACGCATCGGCTTCGGCCTGGCTCGCGTCTCCCGAGCGCAGACGCAGCAGCCACGCACTCGCTTCGTCGAGTTCGTCGTGGGCAGGTTCGGCCTGGGCTTTCGTCATCGTCCTGATGCTCAAAATTTACGCGGGCCGCCTCGCGTGCCCGAGTACGGATCGCCGTCTTCCTGCATGCGCTGCAGGCAGTACTTCATTGCCGCACTCAGCTCGCTTTCCACGAGCCGCAGCGAAATGCCGAATTGCTCGGCGATCTCGCGGTTCAGCAGGCCGTCCACACGGGCGGCCAGCAGGATCGCGCGGCGCCGCGGCGGCAGGCCGCGCAGCACGTCCTTCAACGTCTCGACCTTGCGGCGCGCCGCGACGATGCGCTCGGGATCGGCCAGTTCGTCGGGCATCTCGAGCAGCGTCTCGACATCGTCGTCGTGCAGATGCCGGCGTTCGCGGCGATGCTGGTCGATCGCGACATTGTTCGCCATCCCGAGTATATAGGCGTCCGCGTTCGTCACCTGCGTGGAGACGTTCGCGTTCTCGAGACGCAGCCACGTCTCGTGCAGCGCGTCGGCGGCGCCGTCCTTCGACCCGGTCACGCGCTCGAGGCGCCTGACGAGGTACGCGTAGCGCGTCGCCAGCAGATTCCGGAGCCCGGAGCGGTTGCTGTCGGACATGACGGCCTAGCCCCGGACGGCCGGCTGCGGCGCCGGACAGCGGAAATGCACGCCGTTGCCGGCCGGCCGCAGCAGGATCGTGACCGGCTGCGGCAGGTCCGCCGGCGGCGCGTCGTCCAGCTTCAATGCGCGCAGCGCGCGCATCACCGCCGCGTCGCGGGCGGCCGAACCGCTCGATGCCACCATGTTGACCGCCACCACCGCCCCCCTGTTGTCGATGCGCACCTGCGCGACGAGTCGATAGCTGCCCGGCACCGCTGCCGGCTGCGCACACAGCGCATCAATCAGATGCGCCTGCAGCAGGCCCGCGAACGCGCGCCGATCGCCGGAATCGCCGACCCCGTCGATCGGCAAGGCCGCATCCGCCGGCGTGTCGGCCGTCGCGGGCGCCTGCTCGGCGGCCGGCTGCGCGACGATGATCGCTTCGTCCGGGCGCGAGAATTCCGCACGCAACCCCGTTCCGGCCAGCATCCGCTCGAGCGCGGCGCGCGGCACGAATTCGCCCTGGACAGGCGCACTCGTGCGCCCGTCGAGCAGTGGCGCGGGCGCCAGCACGATCAGCTCGGTGAGCCGCGCGAAGTCCTGCAACGTCTTCGCGAGCGGCTGCGCGGGCAGATCGAAATGCACCACGCTACCCGGCTGGCGGACGATGGAACCGGTCTCCTGCGCGTGTATGCCGTGCATGCACGGCACGACGAACGCCAGCCACGCGACGAGCGCCAGGACACCGGTCGGCGCCCGTGAACGAGTCATGAATCCCTGGACGGAAGTGGAGTTGCACGTTGCCGGCGAAACGCGCCCCCCCGTGAGCGGTTCCGCAGCAAACGAACGTCAGATTGTGAGCGGGCACTATGACAGTCCGGTGAAGCGTGCAGCGATGCGATTCAATCGCGGCGTGTTCCCACATTGCGGGCATGCCAGGCGCCGAACGTCGCTCACGGCCGGCGCACGACGAAGTTGCCGATGCCCGTGCCGACCACGGCCATCCGCACGTCGCCGGACCACAGCGTGATCGTCACGGGCACGTCGATGCCTTCACTGCCGAGCACGACGCGCGACGGCACTTCGCCGCCGCCGGTGTACCGCACCGACACGCCCGTCACTTCCGCGCCCCAGCGGCGTGCGCGATACAGGTCGTCGGTCATCGGCGCCCACGTGCCGCTTTCGGTGCGCTGCACGAAGCGATAGCCGCCGCCCACCGTCTGCCACGCGATCGGAATCGACCGCACCTGCGCTTCGTCGCCGGCCGATTCGAGCAGGTTCGCCAGGCGCTGGGCCTCCTCCGCCAGATCGGTGCGTCGATTGCGCGACGGCGCGAGCGTCACGACCGCGACCAGCAATCCAACGATCACGAGCACGACGAGCATCTCCAGCAGCGTGAAACCCGCCGCCGTGCGATGCGCGGTGAGCGCGCGCCGTCCGCGACTGTTCAGGATGCGCATTATTTCGTCACTGCCACGAGCCGATGTCCGCATCGTTCCCCTCGCCACCCGGTTTGCCGTCCGCGCCGTAGCTGAACACGTCGATCGCGCCGTGCGCGCCCGGGTTCAGGTATTGATACGCGTTGCCCCACGGATCCTTCGGCAACCGCTCCAGATAGCCGCCGTCCTTCCAGTTGTTCGGCACCGGATCGGTTGCCGGCTTCTGGACCAGCGCGGTCAGCCCCTGCTCCTGCGACGGATAGCGGCCGTTGTCGAGGCGATACAGGTTCAACGACTGCATCATCGTGCCGATGTCCTGCTTCGCGGCGATGCGGCGCGCCTCGTCCGGGCGGCTCATGATCTTCGGCACGATCAGCGCCGCGAGAATCCCCAGGATCGCGACCACCACCATGATCTCGATCAGCGTGAAGCCGCGTTGCGTGTGTCCTCCCGCGTGGCCGGCGTATCGCGTTCGGGTTTCGTTGGGCCCCGTCATCATGCATTCACCCTCGCAACAAAGAATGGAAAACATCTTCTGTTCAGCGCACCGACCTGTCGCCATGAAACCGTTCGACCTGCTTCGCATCGCGCCGTCGCGCGCCGATCTCGTTCCACTCGCCGCGACGCTCGCTGCCGCGGCCGCACTCGTGACTGTGTCGCTGTGGGCCGTGCGCGTGCTGAGCGCTGCCGATGCGCCGGTCGCGACGCTTGCACCGCCGCCCGCGCCGATCGACGTTGCCGCCGGCACGCGGCTGTTCGGTGCAAAACCCGACGACGGCCGCGATGCCATCCAGCTGCTCGGCGTGCTCGCCTTCGATGCGCGCCGTGCGGCCGCGATCGTCAGCGTCGGCGGCGACGCGTCGCGCGTCGTGTCACTCGGCGCGGCAATCGGCGAAGCCGCGAAACTGGCCGAGGTTCGCGCACGCTCGATCGTCGTCGACCGCAACGGGCTGCATCGCGAGATCGCGCTGCCCGCCGCGGAGAAAACCAACGCATACGTGCGCTGAGCCCCGCATCACTGCACCATGTTGTTCAGCTCGATGATCGGCATCATCACCGCCAGCACGATCACGAGCACCACGCCGCCCATCGCGAGAATCAGCAGCGGTTCGAGCAGGCTCGTCAGGAACATCGTGCGGCGCTCCAGCTCGCGCGATTCGCCTTCGGATGCGCGATCGAGCATCGTCGTCACGTCGCCCGTCGCCTCGCCCGAACGGATCAGGTGCACGAGCACCGGCGGAAACGTCTTCGTATGCGCCAGCGCGCGTGACAGTGCCGAGCCCTCGCGCACGCGGACGATCGCATCGTCGACGTTCGCGCGCATCGCACGGTTCGACAACGTCTCGCCGGCCGCCTGCAGCGCGCGCAGGATCGGTACGCCGGCCGCCGTGAGGATGCCGAGCGTGCTCGCGAAACGCACCGTGTTGTAGCCGCGTACGAGCTTGCCGGCGAGCGGCGCGGTCAGCACCCACGTGTCGAACCTGAGCCGCGGCGCATCGCGCGACAGCACCTTGCGGATCGCATAGACGATCGCGACCATCGCCGCGAGCGACGCCCACCACCAGTGCCGCACGAAGTCAGACAGCGCGAGCATCACGACCGTCAGCGTCGGCAGCTGCTGCTTCGTGCTGGTGAACACGTTCGCGACCTGCGGCACGACGTAGCTCAGCAGGAACGTGACAATGCCGAACGCGATCAGCGTGACAATGCCCGGATACGTGAACGCGAGCAGGATCTTTTGTTTCAGCGCGTTGCTTTGTTCGATGTAGTCGGCCAGGCGCGACAGCACGATGCCGAGCTTGCCGGTGTGCTCGCCGGCCGCGACGAGCGCGCGGTAGATTTCCGGAAAATCGCGCGGATGCTGGCTCAGCGCGTTCGCGAACGAATGGCCGCCGACGACTTCCGCGCGGATCGACGCCATCAGCTCGCGCACGTAGTCGCGCTCGGCCTGCTCGCTCAGCACCGACAGCGATTCGTCAAGCGGCAGCCCCGCGACCAGCAGGCTCGCGAGCTGGCGCGTGATGATCGCCTGCTCGCGCTGCGACAGCTTGCGGCCGAGCGACAGGCGTTGATGACGTTCGCCGTGCAGGCGCTGCGCGGCCAGCTCGACGATCAGCGGCGTGAGACCTTGCGTGCGCAGATGGCTGCGGCCTGCGCGCGCGCTGTCGGCTTCGAGCACGCCTTTCAGCGTGCGGCCGGTGGGATCGATCGCTTCGTAGCGGAATGCCGACATGTCAGTGCCCTCGTGTCACGCGTGCGACTTTTTCGGCGACGGCGCGCAATGTGCCGGACGGAGTCGCCGGGGAAGACTACGGAGCGAACCAGCGCAGATTTGTGACGGATGTTGGGCTACCTTTTTGGGCGGGGTTTATTACGTCTCGTCGTTATTGTTATAACTTAAAAACGATTTCATTTTTATTCACCAAATCAATCGGCCGCAATTAAATACACACGATTTTCGCCAACCGCCCATTTGCTGACTCACCCGCCAAACGGAAGCAATACATCAAAGACACATGTATTCATCGGCGCGCGGAATGTTCCGTAACATCCGCCACAAAACCGTCTTGAAGTTGGGATAGCGCTGCGCATGGCTCAGATACGAAGCCAATGGTTCCAGCCACGCATGACGCAGGCTCCCGCGCATAATCCGTCGAACGCCCCCGGCTGCATCCCAATATCTGGACGTTCCGACTGGCGCGAATGTCGCTCCAATTCACGCTTTACCAATCCGAATAACGCAATGGCTCATTCGATAAAAATGTTACGTACCATTCGTTATGAAAAATTCACACGCGTCATTCGTATTTCCCCCTACATTTACCCGGCGGTCCACAAGCATTCCAACCGCAGTAGCAGGGGTTCCCGTTTATCTTCGTTCAAGGAAATTTCTCATGAAATCCAGCAAGCGCAAGATCTGTCAAGTCCTCGCTCTCGTTGTTTCCGGTCTGGGCGCCACGGCCGCAATGGCCGCGGACATCCACGGCGGCGGTTCGTCGCTCGTCGCCCCGACCATCGGCGCGATCGGCAATACCGCGACCGAAATCGGCCTGTTCGGCACCGCCGAAGGCTCGTTCACGTACTACTCGGTTGGCTCGGGCGCCGGCCAGAACGCATTCCTGAACAACCAGCCGACGTTCTTCGGCTCGACGGTTACGGGCACGGTCCACTTCGCGAACAGCGATGCGGCGCTGTCGACCGCCCAGCTCACGTCGTACAAGGCCGGCCTTGGCGCGACCAACGGCCCGCTGATCCAGATCCCGTACATCGTCACGCCGATCACGGTGCCGGTCGTCAACGGCCCGGCCGTCACGAGCACGACGACGCCGCAAACGACGCCGGGTCAAGCGCACAGCATCGCGCTGAACGACAACGACCTGTGCGGCATCTTCTCGGGCAAGCTGACCGACTGGAACCAGGTCATCAACCCGCAAACGGGCTCGGCGTACACGACGACCAGCTCGCCGATCAAGGTCGTCTACCGTTCGGACGGCAGCGGCACGACCGAACTGCTGACCCGCCACCTGGCAGCTGTCTGCTCGAGCGCCAATACGGCCACGGGTGTAACGTTCGTCGATTCGCTGACGTTCACGGCTTCTTTCCCGGGCGGCGTACCGGCAAACTTCACGCCCGCTTCGGGTAGCGGTGGCGTCCGTTCGCAACTGGTGAGCTATCAGTCGGCCGGTACGGCTGCTGTCGCTTACCTGAGCCCGGACTACACGAACACGTTCCTGGCTCCGCAAAGCACGGTCGTGACGCCGGCCAGCGCATTCCAGATCCCGGTTGCTAGCCTCGTGAACGCGACGAACGGCGTGTACTACGCACCGACGTATGCGAACGCAACGACGGCGCTCAGCACGGCTACCGTGCCGAGCAGCCAAGCTCGCGCCGCCAATCAGGCCAACTGGGTGCCGAACGTCGGCAATCCGGGTTCGGGCTATCCGGTTTCGGGCACCAGCCAGATCATCCTGAGCCAGTGCTATGCGGATTCGTCGGTCAAGACCGCCGTGCACGACTTCCTGAACGCTCACTTCACGAATGCCAGCTTTGCGTCGATCGTTCACGGCAACGGCTTCGATACCGTGTCGTCGAACTTCCAGAACGCGATTTCGGCCGACTTCCTGAGCAACACGAGCGGCTATAACCTCGACATCGGCAACACGGGCGTCTGCACGGGCTCGGTGACCGGTCGTTAAGCGGTTGGCGGACCGCAAGGTCCGTCGCCGACCAGACTGCGCCCCCGGGTAACCGCGGGCGCAGTTTTCTTTTGTATTCAGGACATGCCCGAAATGTCCGGCTCCTTGGCGTCTGGCTGCCTACGGACATCGTCGCCCTGCCCGCAGAGAGAATCTCATCATGCGGCTTTTTCAATGCAAACTTTGCCAAATCATCACCCTGGCGCTTTCCGGCGTTGGTGCCACAACCGCGATGGCCACACCGAATCTCCAAGGTGGTGGCTCGTCGCGCCGCTCATCGGTATGATTGGCAACGCTTCGTCTGAAATTGGACTGTTTGGTACTGCAGAAGGTACATTCACGTATTACTCGGCCGGTCCGGGTATTGGCGGGAACGCGTTTGTCGCCAACCAGCCGACCTACCTCGCCGCAAATCTCACGTGAACGGTTGATTTTGCGAATGTCGACATAACGCTACTCGACGCGGATATCAAAGCATATTCAACCGGACTCGGTGCGACCAACGGACCACTGATTCAGATTCCGTACGTCGTTGCCCCTATCACGATCCCGATAGTTAATGGACCAATCGTGACCAGCACGACGACGCCGCAAACAACGCCCAACCAAGCCCACAGCGTCGCGCTGAACGACGATGACCTCTGCGGTATTTTCTCGGGCAAACTCTCGAACTGGAATCAGGTGACCAATCCCGAAACAGGTTCGCCGTACACTCTCAATGCGCCTATCACGGTCGTCTATCTTCCGAGAGGGGACGAAGGCACGAACAAGATGTTGAGCCGCCATCTGGCATCTGTTTGTACACAGTCCAATACGGCCGTAGGTGTCACGTTCGTCGAGTCGATCATGTTCGCTGCTTCATTCCCGAACGCCCATGTCCCGAACAACTTCGTCAGTGCGGCGGGAAGCGGCGACCTACGCCGTGCTCTCTTGTCATCCCAAGGTGCCGCGATCGGTTACCTGAGTCCTGCCTATGCGAATACGTTCCTTGCTGCTTCTAGCTCGGTCGTAACTGAATCAGGCGCAGCGCAATTACCAGTGGCGAGCCTTCTGAATTCAATCGATGGAAAATACTACGCCCCGACCCATGCAAATGCGACGGTGGCGTTCGGTACGGCGGCAGCACCGGACAATAAAGTCACTGCAACCAATCCGGCAGCCTGGGTGCCCAACATCGGCAACCCGCCCGCCGGATATCCGCTTTCGTTCACGAGCCAGATCATTGTGAGTCAATGTTACTCAAATCCGACCGTTATATTAGCGATGCGCGATTTCCTGAGCATTCACTACACGAATGTCAATTTTGCGTCGCTTATTCAAGGTAATGGTTTCGGCACGATCCCGTCGAATTTTCAGTCGGCCATTTCGAACACATTCCTTAGTAACGTCAACGGCTATAACCTTGACATTGGTAATGCGAGTGTCTGTTCTGGCCAGGTGACCGGTCGCTAAGCTGTCTTCGGAAAACCTTTTGACGTTATGACTCGGTTCTTGGAACTCGACGCGTCGAACGCTTCGCCCCCCCGGTGATCCGCGTTAGCGTTACTCACCCCGTTTCCTGCCGATATGAAAACGAGCCATCAGCCCATCTGGCGGCTCGCTTCGTCTTCACTTGTCAAATCTTGCCCAACCGTGCACGCTCCTCGGCCGTGAGAACCGCCCTCTGCGACGGCCCCGCCTGACCAAACCCGAGAATCGACACCGAACTCGACGCGTCGTAGCCTACCTGCTGTTTGTGCTTCTTCCCGCCGTCCCCCCCCGCATCGCCGAACCCCTCGACCTGCACCGAGATCGTCCAGCGACGTGACGACACACCGGATGCGTTGTTCTTGGCCATATCCTGGGCAGCCATATCCTGGGCGACCTGGGTCGCAGCCGATGCGGCTGCACTCGCAGCCGTGAGCGCGCCGGTATTCACCGCCTGCACGAGCGGAATGCCACTCGCCTTGCCGGTTACCTGGATATTGTCCGCGTTCACGACGCGCAGTGCCGCGACGTTCAGGTTGCCGGCACGAATACCCGCATCGCCCGCATCGACCGTACCGCGCGGTGCAATCAGGTTGATCGTGCCGAGCGGTACGCCCGGAACGCTCTGCAGTGTCGCGATACCCGCGCCGGTGACTTGCCCGCGTGCATCGACCGTGCAGTAGTGGTTCGCATCGCAAACATATTGCGGGGCCGGCGTATCGGCTGACGATTTCGCACCCTTGCCCGCGTTGATATCGCCGTTCGAGCTCCAGATCGTCATGTCTCCGCCCTGCTCGGTGAAGATCCGGCTCTGCGCGAGCAGCACGCTACGATCCGTGAAGATATCGATATCCCCCTGTTCGAGCGTGAGAATCCCCATCGTCCCGGGCCCGGCGATCACTTTGCCGCTGGCATCGATGATCTGCGGCGGCGCAGAAGTGCTGCCGATCAACGCCTGCCCACCAGGGCCGAGGATCGTGACGTTGCCGCCCTGCTGGGTCTGGATGGTCGTGCTGCGAATGTCCAGATCGCCCGTGTCGAGCATCTTGTTCGAACCGTTGCTGCCTCCGCCGAGATTGTTGGCCGTGTATCCCATCGAGGCGGGGAACATCGTATTGATGGCCTCGTATCCGCGCGCATATTTCTGATAGTAAGGACTGGCGGGATTGTTGTAGTCCTCGCCGACCGCAGTCAGCACCTTGAACAGCACCTGCTCGGCAAACAGTTGCTGGACATATTGCGGTAGCGCCCTGAATTTCGACCATGCTTCGTCCGCGCTCAACGGCTTGACCGCCGGCTGATCGTTGACCAGCCCCGAATCGACCGAGAGTCCGGCCTCGTATTGCTCCATGAACGTGATGAGCGCCGGCGTCGCACTGGAAACACCGGCGACCGACTTCGCCGGATCGACATACGTCGAGATGAACGACGCAGTGTCGATGCCCGGCCCCACACCGAACAACACATTGACGCTCGCGCTTTCATGCGGCAAATACGGATTGTTTGCGTTGCCGATTGCGTCGATGCCGGTTGGAAGCCCGGAGACATAACTCCCGCTGCCCAGGCTCAAATAAGCTTGAGCCTGACTCGTCAACGGTCCGATGTTCCTGCCGGCTTCGACATCGAACGTGCCCGGACCGCCGAGCACCAACGCGGGTATGACGGCGCTCGTCGAACGAATGAGCGGTGTATCGTAAATATCCCGCCCTGCCACGATGCGGGTCACGTCCGACTTGCGCAGGTTCTGCCCCATGAACGAGAGATTGACGATGTCACGGCCAGCCTGGATCAATGCGGCCTTGTCGATCGCGACGGGCACCAGACCGCTGTACAAGCCGGCATAGGCGCCGGTCGTCTGCAGCATGCCATCGACAATATCGCCGTTCAAACTGTAGATCCGTGCGGGTACGACATCGCCGCCGTGCAGGGCAACCGGATCATGCGCTGCCGCGGTTGCGAGCGCCGGATTCACGACGAAGACATTCGGCTCGACGGGTGAAGGCATCGCGGAAGGATCGACATCGAGCATACCGAACACCGGCCGCCCATCGGAAGCCAATCCATTGATGCTCGACAGATTGACCGACTGGTCCGCGATCAGACTCAGATTGCCCGACGCCGATGGATACAGCTCACCGCTCGCCGCTACCGTAATGCCACCGGTGAATGCGGTCAGATTCACCGAGGCTGGCAGAATGGACGACAGGTCGACCCTGCCGGGTGTCTGCGTTGCGGTTGCACCGCCGCCAATCAGGTCGACCGCCGCGAGCGTGCCGATCGCCACGTCACCTGTCGTCGACGAGATATTGACGGCCGACGTCGACGAATACCCCTGCATGTCGGCTTGCTGGCGGTATGCGGCAAGCAACGTGTTGTTCTGCACATATGACGGATCGAATACGCGCCCAATGCTGGCGCCTTGTCGCGCATTCACGTTGAGTACGCCGTCCTGCGTCGCCAGCAACGTATCCACCGTGACGGGCGGTTGACCGTCAAGTTGCGCGGGCGCGGTAACGTCCGATCCGATCTTCCCGCCGGCCGCAATGGTTCCGGTTCCTTTGGCGACGAAAAAGCCGCCGCTCAGAATGTCTCCGCCAGCCCGCACCGACAGGTTGCCGCCGCCAACCGTATTGACGGTCGGCGTGTCTGTCCGAGTTCCGGTCAGCCACCATGTGGTCGGCAACGACACCGACAGGTCCGAAATATTTCCTCCAGCCGATACGGACACATTCCCGCCCGCACTTAATACACCTTGATCGAATGCGCCGAAGTTGATCGACGTCTGGACGGTCTGCATTACGGGATTGGTGGCACCGACCAGCCCTGTCGGATTGCCGATCTGCATCCACTGCCACCAGAACTGACTGATATTGGCGCCCTTCTGACCGGTCACCGCGCCGTTTGTGTCGGTCAGGTATTCAGCGCCAGTGATGTCGCCCTGCGCGCGAATCGTGATGTCACCGGCTGAATCGGGGTTGACGGCCGGCGTAACGAGAATGTCCTGATAGCCGGTTCCGGCATGTACGATCGCCAACGTCGGCCCCCCCGAAGGCGCGGACGCCACCGGCGCCCCCGCCGTGTAAATCACGCCCGGCACGGTCACATCCGCATCGTTCGCTTGTGCCGCGGCAGCATTGAACAATGCAATGCCGTTACCCGCTGCCACGTCGATGGCTCCAGTACCGGTACGAAGCATCGTGGGCGCGAGCACGGCGAAACCGCTGCTGTCGACATACGTGGCGTGCCCATCGAAGACAACGCTCTTGCCGTCCGTCTTTCCGCCTGCCGGCAGAGCCTGAAGCGCGAGCGGATTCGTGCTGTTCAGATCCGCACCCGCCACTACCCGGAACGAACTGCTCGCGCCGCCCGCTAGCGATGCAGACTGCAGCGGAATTGGATTGATAGCAACGGGCGTAGGCGACGGTGAGTTGTCGGTCACCGCCGGAAGGCTGATCGTGGGTGTCGTGATGACGGAAACAGGCTGGACGGCCGGTGCCGCTAGCACGTCCACCAGAGGATTCTTGCCGCTCTGAATCTTGAATTGCACCGAGTCGGCGAGGTATTTCTGATACTGATTCAGATAAATCAGGTACGAGCCCGGATTCGCGGCCTGCTCGGCGGCCGATGGGGCAACCGGGCCCTTCGGCTGCCCTGTTACAACCGAACCGTTGCCGTTGATTCTCAACTTGTAGACGATACCGATATTGTTGTAATTCGGATCGTAGTTCAGTGCCGACGAAAGACTGGTCGCCTTCTGGTCGAGAAAGTTCGCGTACGCCATGTAGAGTGCGTAGTACTCAGCGACCTCGTCAGGCGTACCGCCTGCCGGCACTCCCGGGGCGAATGCGACATTCTTTGACGCGTAGTACCAGATTCCATAGCCGTAGACTGCGTTGTAACCCGACGGCAGCTTGAAGATGGCATCGGCTTCACCCGAGGTCGACAACGGCGGCACCGCAATCGTCCCCCCACCGCCCAGCGGGTTCGCGATCTGGAAGAACCCGTCCGACAGGCTCGCGTTCACCTTGACATTGTTCTCGGCGCGCAGCGTCACGACCGGCGCCTGCCCGTCGAAGCGGAACGCGAGATTCGTCGGCGATGCACCCGCGCCAAGGTTCCAGTTCGTCAGCACCTGGATGTCACCGCCATTGATTGCGGAACTCGGGTTGTCGAGCTCGATTCCGGGCACGATGCGCGTATTCGCAATGTTCTTGCCGGCAAACGGATCGACCAGCGTATCGAGTCCGTGCTGCACGAACCCCATCAGCGTACCCGGCGCCGCCGTCGAGGCATCGCCGTTCTGATATCCGTAGAAAGTCTGGTGATCCGTATTCGCACCGTTGCTCGCCGGTGCGAAATACATGTTGTTCAGTCCGCCGAACCCGATCGCGCTATTGCCCCCCTGAAGCTGCGCCTGCGTGACGGTCGCCGTTGCACCCGTCGCCTGGTTCGTCAGCGTGCCACCGCCTGAACCGTCCGGCGCGAACGAAAACGTCGCCGGCGTGCCGGACGTGCCCTGCGCGGTAAACGTGCCTGCCAGCAAATATCCGCTACGGTCATACCATCCAGCCGGATCGATAACGCCATCGAAGTGCTTCGCGCCCGTCGTCGCATCCGTCGTGCTCCATACGGCATATGCCTCGAGCGAAGTCGCACGCGAGCCGACAATTCCTTTGCCGTCGTTGAATGCTTCGGGTAGGTTGATCTTCACACCGCTGTCGATCAGCAGCGGCGCACGGAAATTCACCGTGCCACCCGACAAACCGCCGGCGGTCCCACCCGACACGTCGATCAGCGCATTCGCGCCGAGCGTAATCGTGCCGGCATTCGCGCGCAAAACATTCTCGTAGCCGTAAGTCGTGTTGTATGCGATCGAATCGCCATTTGCATCGACGATCGTCGGGTCGAATAGCGCTGCTGTGCCAATGTTGACTTTGCCGCCTCGCTGGTGCGGGTCCGAACCGCGCGCCAGCAACGCACCTTCGACATCCACGCCGTTGCGGCCATACAAATCGATCGCACCGCCTGCCTTGCCGGATGCGTCGATCGTCCCAAGCACATTCACGTTGCCGTTCGCCGTATCGGCCGAGCTACCCGATCCGCCGTCGGCCGTCAGCAGCACTGAATTCGCGCTCAGCGTGTTGCCCTGCGACAGCGTCAGGTTGCCCGTCTTCGTACGGATCGCGATCGACTGGTTCACGCCGCTAGAAGCGAGCGTCTTCGACAACGCGTCGAGGTCGGCCGCGCCACCGGTATTCAGCGAGAACGAGCCGCCCGCAATGCCGCTCGCCGCAGCGCCCTTGATCGTGCCGTTCAGGTTCACGACCTGCTGCGGCGCCGAGAGCGACAAGCTGCCTGCCGCGCCACCGCCGCTGGCCCCCGAGAAATCAAGCGTTGAGCCGGCCTGTACGTCAACGGTGCCGGCATCGGCCGTCAGCGTAATCGACCCGGCCGGCGCGTAACGCATCACGTCGAAGAACTGCTTCGATACGCCCGCCGAACTGACCGTCGATCCATTGCCGATCGTCAGGTTGCCGCTCGTCGCTTCGAGCGTCACGTTGCCCGCCGGCGCACTGATCGTCGCGCCGTTGTCGGCAACCGTGCCGCCGATGAAGATCAAAGCGCCGCCAACCGCGCCGCGCGTCAGCGGCGTACCCGACGCACCATTGAGCGTCAACGTGCCCGTCGTCTTCACCGCGGCAGCCGAGCTCGTATCCGCCAGGTAGACTGGCGCATTCAGCGTCACCGGCAGCGCACCGAAGTCGAATGTTCCGGTTCCTTGCCCGACTACGCCACCGGTCGCATTCATCGCCGCCGAGCCGAAACCGCTCGCCGTCTTCGTGCCGCTGCCAAAGTCGATCTCCTGCGCATTGACCGTCAGCGTGCCGCTCCCGACCGTCGTCGTGCCGGGCGTGGCACCCATCTCGTTCGTGAACGCGACCTTCTGCGCATTCAGCGTCACGTGCCCGCCATCGCTCGTGAACATGCCCGCGCTCAGATCGATGCTGTTGCCGAATGTCGCGTTCACGTCGCCGATGAAACCGATTGCGCCGTAGCTGCGCAGCGTCACCTGCTGAGCGTTCGCGAACTGGGCGAGACCGGCCGGATCGACCACGAAGCCCGGCAGGCCGGCCGCCGCGCTACCGCTCGCGTTCGTGAACGTAATTGCCGAGCCGTCGGCGGTAATCGCCTTGGCGGAGAGCGCCGCAGATGGATCGACCTTCAGGTTGCCGGACGAGTCGAGCAGCAACGCCTGGCCACCCGCGAGCGTCGCGCCCGCGCCAACCGTCAGCAGGCCCATGCCAGTGCCACCCGTGCGTGCGAGCGGTACCATCGCGCCGTTGGACACGCGCAGCAGCGCGCCATCGCCGGCGATCGTGATCGGCTGATCCTTGGCTGCCGGGTAATCGCCCTGCGCGGCAATCGATGCACCGGCGTCGACGCGCAATCCGTTCGCTGCGTTCGGATCGCCGTTGCTGGCGTCCGTCTTTGTGACCAGCAGAATCTCGGGACCCTTCAGCGGCGTGCTCCCGTCGTTCGACACGACGACGCTATTCGCGATCGGCGTGATCATGACACCGCTCGACGTCGCCGAACGCGTGCCGCCGATCAGCAGGCTGCCTGCGGTCAGCGAATCAAGCGCATCGCTACCGATCTGCAGATAACCTGGCAGCGCCGCAGCACCGTTGCCGGTGATCTGGATGTCCTGCGACGCGATGTCGACCTCGGCCGGCGCACCGCCCGCGCCGGCGGACGCATTCAGTGTCGCGCCGAGCGTCAGCGCCTTGGTTGCGGCCAGCACCAGTTGGCCACCGTCTACCGGCAACGGCGGTGTCACGTTGCCCTTGGTCGAAGCGAGTTTCGTGAAATACGCATTCGCGCCGGTCAGCGTGTACTGCGAATATTGCTGCCACACGCTGTTCGATTGCACGTTGAACAGCGTCGGTGTCGCGCTGCGGCTGCCCGTCAGCGCATCGGCAAAGTAGCCGGCCGTCACGACCGTGCCATCCGGCAACACCTGGCTCGCGCCCGGCGCGACATTGCCTGCGATGTTCGACACCGTGACGCGATACGCGCCCGGCACTGTCGCGTACTTTCCCGGCAGCAGCGTGTAATAGCCGGCCGGCAGCCCCGGTACGCCCGACAGATACACGGCCTTGCCGACCGCATCGTTCATACCGGCCTGGGCGACGCCGAGCGCCGCCGTGGCGGTCGTTGCCGTGCCGTTCGCATTGGTCGAAGGCTGCACCGTTTGCGCGAACGTCGGGTCATAAGCCGCGACCGGCGATTGCTTGCCCGGCAGAATCGCATAGACGTTGCCGGCTCCGGCATTGACCGGCACCGCCGTCCCGCCCTTGCCGCCCGCGTAGCTCACGTTGTATTGCGACAGCACATCACGCGTACCGCCCGTGCCCGGCACCCATTCGGCCGCCTGCAGGTCGCCCCCACCCGACAGGTCGATCGTCGCCCCCTTGTCGAGCGCGACGTTGCCGGCGTTCACCCCCACGTATTTCGCAGGCGGCGCGGTCAAGTCGGGCGTCGTGTTGCCGGCGACAGGATTGAACTGCCACTCGACCCCGTCGACCGTCGTGCCATACGGAATCACGTTGCCCTGGTTTGAGACCGACGTCACGCTCCCGCTTGCCAGCTTGACCGATTCCGTCGCAACGAGCGGCAGCCCGCCGAATTGCGCCTGCGTCGCCGCATTCGACGGATCGCCGACGCCGAACACGAGCGTGCCGGACGGCGCACGCACCGTGCCGCCTTGCACGATGTGCGTTGCGTCCACGAACAACGTCCCGCCCGCGGACAGCGGCGTGCCCGATGCGCCGTTCGACGAGAACGTAACCGTCGTGGGTGCGGGTTTGCCGTTTGCCGGATCGATCGGGCCAACTGCATCGACGACGAACGTACTGCCGGTCGACGGGTACAGATCGGCCGCCTTGAAGGTCAGGTCGCCCGGCGTATAAAGCATGCCGGGCGTCAGGCCCGGTGTCTGCGTCTGGCTGACGTTCGTCGAACTCAAGCGGATGTCGCCGCTGCTCGTGAAGTTCGCTCGGCCAAAATTGTTGAGCTGAACCTGATTCATCAGGTCGATGAACGACGCGTTCACGGTTAGCGTCGCATTCGACATCGCCGGGACCGGCGTGAATTTTGGCGCCGACGGCCGAATCATCGGCCCCGACAACGCGACGTACGGCGCGTTGATTTCCACTGCCGCGCCGAGCGGCGCTTGCGGCGCCTGTGCCAGCACGGTATTGACGACCGGCACGATCGTGCCGTCAGGCTTGCGCACCGGCGTCGACAGCAGCGTCGACAACTGTCCCATGTCGACGGCTGCAAGTCGCCCCGCATTCAAAGTCACCGACTCCGGAAGCGACAACGTCACGTTGCCCGCGAACAGGATCGGTGTCGGCGACACGCCGTTCAGATCAGGCGGCGTGGCCGTACCGAGCACCAGGTTCGCAATGCCGGACCCGGTCAACCTGTCCGCCGCAAACTGCAGCACACCGTTCGGCTGGCCGATCGGCAACCCGGTCGTCGGATCGATCGCCGACGTGAAATCCTGTCCGGGCGTCAACCCCGTGGGCACGAGTGTTCCGCCTTGCCGCACGACCAACGCCGTACCGCTCGCGCCGTCATTCTGATGCGGCAGTATCGTCAGCGTGCCGCCGCGCGCCTGGGTCGCGCCCGGACGCCCCACCAGCGTTGCGTCGGCAAACAATCCGTTCGCCGCCGAAAGTGTGATCGATCCCGCATCGCTCCATACCGGTTGCGACGCGTATCCCCCATTTGCCTGCAACTGGTCGAAATTCGCCGAGGTACCGGACACATCGATTTTCGAGCCTGCCTGCGCAACCACGTAGCCCGTATCGCTCGACATCGTCACCGAACCGCCTGGGAGCACCTTTCCCGCGTTCGGCACGACCGTCGTCCCACCCATCTTGACCGGCGCCGCGAGCGGATTGGCCAATGCCGTACCCGACACGTCCAGTGAAGCATCCGCGCCGAGCCACACCGATTGGCTCGAGCTTCTGAAACCACTGTTGAACTGGCCCGCCTGTGCATACGTGCCGTTCCCGTCCGCGCTCAGCGTGATCGACCCGCCCGGTGCAATGATCGAGCCGAGTACCGTGACCTGCGCCGGCGAGCCAAGGCCAACGCTTGCACCGGCGTCCGTGTGAATCGACGCTCCTTCCGACAGCGTGACCGCGCCGGTGACGCCCGGATAGGTGGGCGCCGCGCCGGCCGGGCTGCGCCACGACGTATCGTTGCCGGCCGTCAGGACAAGATTCGTTGCCTGCCTGTGATAGGCATCGAGCTGGCCAATCGTGGTCAGCCCCCCCGCCGACAGGTTCGCACCCGTGCCCGCCTGCTGAAGCGCGAGCATGTCTGGAATACGGTTCAATTGCGTGACGGCAACCGACGCGCCGGGTGCGACCGTCGTGTCGTAGAACGCATTCAGCACATACTTGCCAAAGCCCTGCCTCGCGAAGAAGGTTTCCGGGAGATAGATATCCCACGGCGACGCTGCGGCCTCTGCACCGCCGATCCGGAATCCGAGCGCCTGCAGCGTCAGCGTTCCTCCCCCCGAAAACCCTTCGCTCAGGATCGTGCCGCCCAGTGCGATCGTGCCGGCCGTCGGCTGTGCGGTCGGCAGGGTCGGCGCGCCGTCCGACGCGCCAAACTGCTTCAGAGGTGTCGCGGAATACGCCTGCAACGTCACGTTCCCGCCTCGTCCGGCAGGCACGCCGTTCTGCATCAGCATCTGCCCGTTCGACAGCAGGTCGCCGCCGCTTGACACGTCCAGTACGCTACCGGGCTGCAGCAGCACCGAACCCGAGGTATCGCCGAACAACCCGCCGCCGACGACGTTCGATCCAAGCAGCGCAGACAGCGTAATGCTGCCGCCGTTGATGAACTGGCTGTTTCCGGGTGTCGTGCCCGGTGCCGCTTGCACATCGTTGTTCACCCACTGCCCTGCCGCGCTGATCCCGCCCTGCGGGCCGACGATCACGTTGCCACCGCTCGTGATCGAGATCGATCCCGACGGCACGGACAACCGCCCGGCCACGTTGACGTCGGTACCCGGCACCGGGCTGTTCAAGGTAATGGACCCACCCGGTTGCAGGTTCAGCTGCGTGCCCTGCGGAACCACTACCCCCTTGCCGCCGACCTTGTCCTCGGTGACGTTCAGGTTCGCGAAACCGCCGTTATTCAGCGTCGCGACCGGTACCACGGTGGTCGTGAGCACGTTGCGCGGATCGTTCGCGGGCAGCGCCTGCAGTGCCGTCTTGTCGAGCGGCGTATCGATCGAGAATCCCGGCGCGATGTCGGCGAGCTTCGGCGCATTGTCCTGCAGCACAACCAGGCCCGCCGTGCCAGACGCGACGTCACTGTTGTTCGACGTCAGGTGCACCAGCGCGGCGCCGTCGAGCTTCGGATCGGCGCCGAGGTTGAACGTCCCGCCGCTCGGCAGGCTGTTGCCCTGCATCTGCTTCGCACCACCGAACGCGTGCGCGCTGATGTCGCCGTCGAGCACCGTGGACTGCAGCCCGTAGATATCGAGCGTGCCTGCGTTCCCGCCGACGATGTAGTCGCCCTGATAGCCGCCCATCGTCAGCAGCGGGTTGTACCACGTCTTCGTCACGCCCCAGCGCGGATGCGATTCGACGAACTGCCCCGCGATGCCGACGTACGTGTCGTACGGGCTCGCCTGTCCGATCGGCACGAGCGCGCCGTTGGCGTCGACGAGCCGCGTCGTGTTGACGATCCCGCCGTCGTAATGCACGTAGCCGCCGTTCAGGTTCATCGACGAACCGGTCGCGGTCATCACCTCGTTGCCCGACAGCGTGATCGAGCCGCCATTGGTCAACAACTGGTCGACCGTGCGCGGAATCAGGTTCACATAACCCGACAGATTCAGGATCGGGCTGCCGACCCATTGCACGCCGTCGCTGCGCGTGCCCGTCAGCGTGCTGTCGAACACGAGATTCTTGTACCCGAGCAGGAAGCCGTTGCGCAGCAGCGGCGAATCGGCGAGTTCGTTCTGGCCGATGCGGTCGACCGTCACGAGCGTCTGCCCGATCGGCACCTCGACGTTCGCGAGGCCCGACACGTCGATCGTCGCGCCGGTGTCGACATAAATCCGGCCTGGCACGGCGGTCTGGCCGGCCGGCGCTTGCGCGCCCGATGCCGAAGGCGTCAGCGCCGCAACAGATACTTTCGAACCGGGCGCCTCGATCAGCGAACCGCCCTGGAACCACACCGAGCCGGCCGTCATGCCGATGCTGCCCGGCGTGAAGGTCGCGCCGGGCGTCGACGGCGTCGTCTGGCCATTGCCGTCCGGCATTACCGTGGTCACCGAATCCGGGCCGAAGCTCAACAGGCCGGCGCGGTGCGTGTCGTTGGCGCCACCGGTACCGTCCGTCGTCTGAAGCGATTGACCGAGATAGGCCGCCCCGGTTGGATTGTTGGAAAAATATTCGTCGACCGTGGAAATCGTGATCGTGCCGGGCGAATTGACGCTCGTCGTCACGCCCACCACGCCATTCTGCGCGACGCGGCTGCCGAGCAGATTCACATTGCCGCGCGCGGCCTCGACGATGCCGGTATTGGTCAGCGTACCGGCCGGCGTGATGTCGGTCATCTGGCCATTCGGGCCGAGCAGCGTGATCTTTCCGCTCAGCTCCGGCAGCAGCACCTGCGGATTCGTCGTGGCGCCGCTGTTGGGCCGCAGGCTTACCCCGACGCCGGCCGCCAGCACCACCTGCCCGTCCGTCGCCTTGATATGCCCCGCGTTCGTCACGTTCGGTGCGGCGATCATCACGAAGCCGCCATCGCTCGCGTTGCCGTTCGCGTGCGTGGTAATCGACGCGCCCTGTTCGATCGTGACGTCACCCCACGGTTGATACTGGCTCGCGGAGGTAAGGTTGACCTGGTTGCCCAGACCGAGCACCTCGTTCGGAAGCCTGCTGTTGCCGTTCAACCCGCCCGAGCTGCCCGACTCCGGATACGCGAGCCCGCCCGTCGTCCCGGCCGGCAGGCTCAGGAACTGTTTGTTGCTCGCGACGATCCCCGCCGCATCCTGCGCGAGACTGTTGTCCGTCACAACCGGCACCCGGTTCTGCAGGGTCTGGTTGTAGTTGTTCATGTTCAGCACGTCGAGCGACGACGCCACCAGCGAATGCACGTTCACCTGCGACCCGGCGCCGAACAGCACGCCGTTCCGGTTGATCACATACACCGCCCCCTGCGCGGTGATGTTCCCCAGAATCTGACTCGGCCTGCCGCTCGGATCGTTGATCCGGTTCAGCACGGCCCAGTTGTTCGCGCCGTTCGTCTGCGTGCCGCCCGACTGATCGAAGTTCAGCGTCGTCTGCCGGCCGACGTTCATCGTCTCCCACGTCAGCACCGCGTTCTGCCCGGTCTGCTTGACGTCGACGTTCACGTGGCCGCTCGCGTCGACGTTCTGCGTCGGCGCGTTCGCATTGACCCACAGCACCGGATTGTTCGTATCGCCCGACGCGCCCGCCGCCACCTGCAGCCCGCCCGGCGCCAGCCCGTTCGGCACGGTCGACGGCAGCTTCGCCGCCGCGGCCGCCGCATTCTGCTGCGCCGCGATCTGCGCGGCGATCGCATGTGCCGCATTCCCGAGGTTGCGGATCGACGGCTGGCTCGCCTGCAGCGCCTGCTGCGGCGACACGCCGAGATTCGGCATCCCCGGCACGCCGCCGACACCGCCCGCGCCGCCGCCCGCGGGGCTCGCGGCCACGTGACCGAGGTTCATGATGCCCGCCGCATGCGCATGGGCGGACACGCCCGCCGCGAGCATCAGCACGACCGCCCGGTAAAGCGGGCTCAGCTCCGATTTCAGGACCGACCGCGAGGCCGTTGCGCGAAGTTGTCGTTCCGTACGTGCGCGTGCTGCCATTCTTGCCACCCCGATGCTAGGAATTTGCGTGCGGCGCCGGTCCGGCACCGTACATGTCGTTGCGCCTGAAGCAGGCCGCTGGAATCCGAAGACCATACGAAGCGCGCATGGCAGCGACATGGCGACTGTTACGGACCATTCCGGCCGCCGTGAAAAGGTCCGTAGCTTTTGTCATGGAAGGCCCGTCACGCCGCCACAGGGGGCGCACGGCGCACCGTGCCGAGCGCGTCGGCCACCCGACCGATCACGGCCGGCCAGTCGCCGGGCCGCGCTTGCCGGAACAGCCGCGCGGACGGATACCACGGACAGTCGTCGCGCCCGAGCAACCAGCGCCAGTCCGGTACGCGCGGCAGCAGCAGCCAGACGGGTCGCCCGAGCGCGCCGGCCAGGTGCGCAACCGACGTGTCGACACTGATCACGAGATCCAGCGTGCCGACCAGCGCAGCCGTTTCGGAGAAATCCGTGAGCGTGTCCGCAAACGACAACACGCCGCTCGCGGCAAACGCGTCGGCGTCGCGTGCGCGTATCTGCGGTTGCAGGCTCACGAACGTCGCGTCGTGCGCTGCAACGAGCGGCAGGAGCGCGGCAAACGGTATCGAACGGTTTTCGTCGTTCGCGTGGCGCGGGTTGCCCGACCAGACGAGCCCGATTCGCAACCGGCCGGGCGGCGACATCGCGTCGAGACGTTGTGCCCACGCGTCGCGCCGTCGCGCATCGGCCCGCAGGTACGGCACGTCGGCCGGCACCGTATCGAGCGTCGTGCGGAATGCATACGGCAGGCTCATCAGCGGACACTGCAGGTCGAACGCCGGCATGGGCTGCCCTTCGGTGACGACCCGGCTCACGCCGCGCAGCGTGCCGAGCAATTCGCCCAGCGCGGCCGGCGCCTCGACGATCACGGTCGCGCCGGCGTCGTGCGCGAGGTTCGCGTAACGGCAGAACTGCAGCGTGTCGCCGTATCCCTGCTCCGCATGCAGCAGCAGCGTGCGGCCGGCGAGCGGCTCGTCGCCGGTCCACAGCGGCCGGTCCGCATGACGCCGGTGCAGCATCACGTCGGCCGCATCCCAGCGCGCCTCGTGCAGCCGCCAGCCCGCGTCGAAATCGCCCGTCAGCAGCCGGCAGAACGCCTCCGAACGGCGCGCGGCGCCGTGGTTCGGCTCGCGCCGGCATGCATCGGCATAATCCGCCAGCGCCGCATCGTCGTTCCCGAGGTGCTGGCGCGCGACCGCACGCGTGAACAATGCCTGCGCGGTCTCCGCCGGCGCGGCCGCCGCTGCCGCATGGCTCGCGAGCGCCTCGTCGTAGCGGCCGAGCTGCTGCAGCGCGAGCGCGCGGTTGTAATGCAGCTCCGCATGCGGGCCCGTCAGCGCCAGCGCCGCGTCGTAATCGGCGAGCGCGTCGTCGAACCGGCCGAGCGCACGCAGTGCAGCCGCGCGGTTGCGGCGCGCGTCGATATCGTCGGGATTGCGCGCCAGCGCTTGCGCGTAGGCGTCCGCAGCGTCCGCGTGACGTTCGAGCCCGAGCAGAGCATTGCCGCGCCCCACCCACGCCGCGACGTTACCGCGATTCAGCGCAAGGAGCCGGTCGCAGCGCTTCAGCAATTCGTCGCGCGCGTGCAGCAGATCCAGCGCAACACAACTCGCGTACAGCAACTGTTCGTCTTTCGGGTGTCGTGCGAGGCCCTCGTCGAGACACGCGAGCGCGTCGGCCGGGCGGCCGAGTTCGGTCATCACGACGCCGCATGCGTAGACGAGCTCGGGCGCCTTGCCACGCACGACCATCGCGAGCTGATAGCTGTGCAACGCCTGCTCGCGATGACCGAGTGCACGCAACGCATGCCCACGTTCGATGTTCGCGGCCGCATCGCCCGGGTCGAGCCGCAACGCGCGCTCGACGCTGATCAGCGCATCGGCGGGCCGCTCGAGCCGGCGCAACGTTTCACCGCGCTTGCGCCACGCCGTTACGCGTGCCGGTTCCCGCACGAGCGCCCGATCGTAGGCGGCGAGCGCCGCGTCGTATTGCCCGAGCGCGAGCAGCGCATCGCCGCGCGCCGCATGCGACGGCGCATGGTCCGGGTCGGCCCCGAGTGCGCGATCGGCCAGCGCGAGCGCGTCGCGATGGCGGCCGACACCGGTCAGCGCCGCCGCGTGGTTCGCCAGATTCCACGGCTGGCTCAATCCGAACTTCATCGACCGCGCGATCAGCGGCTCGGCCCGCGCGGGATTGCCGAGCTCCAGGTGCACGAGGCCCAGCAGGTGCAGCGCCTCGACATGATCGGGCGCCATCGTCAGCACGCCTTCGTAGAGTCGCCCGGCCCCCGCGAAGTCGCGCTGTTCGAGACGCGCGCGCGCCTGGCGCAACGCATCGGCGAGCACCGCATGCAGCGGCATGGCCGCGGCGCCCGGTACGGCGCTCGCCATCGACGCGGCCTCGCGGCGCGCACTCATCGCGCGCCTCCGCCGACGAGCGTCGGCAACTCGGCCGCGATCCGCTCGACGACAGGTGCCCACTGCCCGCCCGCCGGCTGGCGGAACAGGCGCGCTGACGGATACCACGGGCTGTCGTCCCGTTCGAGCAACCAGCGGAAATCGGGCGTATGCGGGATCATCAGCGCGAGCGGGCGGCCGAGCGCGCCAGCGAGGTGCGCGACGGACGTATCGACGCTGACGATGCCGTCCATCAGCGCAGTCAGCGCCGCCGTATCGGCGAAGTCCGCAAGATCGTCGCCGACGAAGCGCACCGCGCTCGCGTCGAGCACCGGGCGATCCTCGTCGCGAACCACCTTCTGCAGGCTGATCCACTCGTAACGGTCGTCGAACAGCGGCAGCAGATCCGCGAGCGTCATCGAGCGGTTGCGGTCGTTCAGGTGCAGCGGGTTGCCGGACCACACGAGGCCGATGCGCGGCCGCGTGGCCGCGCCGAGCCGCTCGCGCCACTGCGCGACACGCTCGGGGTCGGCGGCGAGATACGGCACGCCGGCCGGAATCGATGCGAGATCCGTGCGGAATTCGAGCGGCAGGCTCAGCAGCGGGCAATGCAGGTCGAACGGCGGCAGCGGCTCGCCGCGCGCGACGAGCGTATCGACGCCGTCGAGCGTCGCGAACAGCGCCTTCAGTTCGACCGGCGCTTCGAGCACGACGCGTGCGCCGAGCGCTTTCACGAGGGGGACATAGCGGCAGAACTGCAGCGTGTCGCCGAGCCCCTGTTCCGGGTACAGCAGGATCGTCTTGCCGTCGAGCGGCATCCCGTGTGTCCAGCGCGGCTGCGCGAACGTGCGCCGGCTTGCATCGAGCTGCGTATCGCGCCAACGCCATTCATACTCGGCCCACCCCGCTTCGAAATCGCCGATCGACAGGCACAGGAACGCACGCATGCAGTGCGCGAGCACGTAATCGGGATCGATCTCGATCGCGTCCGCATAGGCCTGCCGCGCGGCGTCGTGCCGCCGCAGCGCACGCAGGGCGTTGGCTTTATGAAAATGCGCGAGCTTGTCGCGCGGCGTCGCGTCGATCACCCGCGCGAAATCGTCGAGCGCAGCCTCGTAGCGGTGCGTCTCGAGCTGCACGCGGCCGCGCGTGAACCACGCAGGCACGTAGCCCGCATCGAGCGCGAGCGCACGGTCGCACATGTCGCGCGCATCGTCGTGACGTTCGATGCGCATCAGCGCGCTCGCGTAGTTGCACAGCACACCGGTGCTGCGCGGCTCCGCGTCGAGCGCACGCGCATAGCTGTCGGCCGCGTCGCGATAGCGTTCCAGGTGGCTGGCCGCGTTGCCGCGGTTCGCCAGTGCCCGCGCATGGCGCGGATCGATCGCGAGCACGCGGTCGCAGCGCACGAGCGCTTCGTCGTGCCGGCCGAGCTGCTCGAGCGCGATCGAGCTGTTGAAGATCGCATCGATGAAAGTCGGGCTCGCCGCGATCGCCGCATTGAAATCCGCGAGCGCGCGCTCGGGGTCGTGCAGATCGAGATACGCGACACCGCGCAGGAACAGCACTTCGGCGCTGCCGGGCGTCTGCGCGAGCGCATGGCCATAGCTGTCGACCGCATCGCGGAAGCGGCCGAGTTCGCGCAACGCGAGGCCGCGCCCGCGCATCGCATCGAACGAACGCCCGGCCAGCGCGATCGATCGATCGCAATCGGCAAGCGCTTCGTCATGACGGCCGAGCGCGCGCAGCATGTCGCTGCGCTTCACATAGCCGTCGGCAAAACCGGGCGTCAGCTCGAGCAGCCGATCGTAGACCGCGCATGCGTCGTCGTACCGGGCGAGTTGCCCGAGCAGGCCCGCGCGCTGAAACAGCACGCGCTGATGAACGGGGTTGATCGCAAGTGCTTCGTCGAGACGCGCGAGCGCGTCGTGCTCCCGCCCGAGCCCGGTCAGCACCGCCGCGTAATTCGCGAGCGCGAGCGGCACCGGCCGGTGCTCGATCGAGCGCCGCATCAGCGGCTCGGCGTCGCCGAGCCGCCCTTGCTGAAAGCGCACCGCGCCGAGCAGGTGCAGCGCCTCCGGATGCTCGGGATCGAGCGTCAGCAATTCCGTATACGCGTGTTCCGCATGCAGCAGCGCGCCCTCGTGGTGCGCCTTGCGCGCGCGCAAGAGCAGCCGTTCGAGTTGCGCGGTATCGGGCGGACGGCGATCCGGCGCGACCGGCGCGCTCGCGAGTGTCGTCCCTTCCCCGTTCGGTGTCATCGTGTGGCCCCCACTTGTCGCTGTTGGTATCGCGTGTCGTGTCTAACGTGTCATCGGCTCGATCGCGGCACGCACCGCATCGATCGCGCCCGTCCAGTCACCCGGCGCCGCCTGCCGGAACAGCCGCGCGGACGGATACCACGGGCTGTCGCCGCGCGTGCGCATCCAGCGCCACTCCGCCGGATCGGGCAGCAGCACCCAGACCGCGTGGCCCAGCGCACCCGCCAGATGCGCGACGGCGGAATCGACTGCGATCACGAGATCCAGTGCGCCGATCAGCGCGGCCGTGTCCGAGAAGTCGCCGAGTTCGTCGTCGACGCGGCGCACCAGCGCGGCCGCGAGCAGCGCCGCGTCGCGTTCGCGCACGGGCTTTTGCAGGCTGATCCAGTCGACGTCGAGATCGAACAGCGGCGCGAGCCGCGAGAAATCGATCGACCGGTTGTGATCGTTCCGGTGCTCCGGATTGCCGGCCCAGGCAATCCCGATCCGTGGCCGCCGACGCGCGCCGAGCAGCGCGTCCCACTGGCGCGTGCGCTGCGGGTCGGCATGCAGATAGGCGCCCGGTTGCGGAATCGTCGCTTCTTCCGTGCGAAACGCATGCGGCAGGCTCAACAACGGCGTCTGGCAGTCGAACGCCGGCAACGGGTCGCCGCGCGCGATCACGTGGGCCGTGCCAGGCAGCGACGCCATCAGCGCGCGCAACTGCGGCTGCACCTCGAACACGACCCGCGCGCCACGTTCCGCCACCAGGGGCACATAGCGGCAGAACTGCAGCGTGTCGCCGAACCCCTGCTCCGCATGAATCAGCACGGTCCGGCCGTCGAGCGGCGTGTCGCCCTGCCACGCCGGCTGCGTGAACGGCCGGTAGTGCCGCGCAAGCTGCGCATCGCGCATCCGCCATTCGTACTCGGGCCAGCCGCGCACGAAATCGCCGTCGATCAGATACAGCGACGCGCGCGCGAAATGCGCTTCGGCGTAGTCGGGTTGCAGCGCGATCGCGCGGTCGTACGCGGCAAGCGCATCGTCCGTGCGCGCCGTTTCGAAATGGAGGTTGCCGCGGTTGAGCCAGTTCGTCGCGTGATCGGGGCGCAGCGCGATCGCGCGGTCGAGCGACGCCATCGCTTCGTCGTAGCGATGCAGGTCCTGCAGCACGCTGCTGCGGTTGGTCCACGCTTCGGCGAACCGCGCGTCGCGCGCAAGCGCGGCGTCGTAGCTGGCCAGCGCGTCGTCGTAACGCTTCAGGTAACGCAACGCGGTGCCGCGATTGCACAAGGTCTCCGCCGAGTGCGGATCGAGCGCCAGCGCACGCGCATAGGCAGCCAGCGCGTCGTCGTGGCGCTTGAGCTGCAGCAATGCGTTGCCGCGGCTCGCATGGGCGCGGACATGATCCGGATCGAAACCCAGCACGCGCTCGCAGCGGGCGAGCGCTTCGTCCGCGCGGCCGAGCCGCTCGAGCGCGACCGCGCTGTTGTACAGCACGTCGATCCGCCCGGGATCGGCCGCGATCGCTTCATTGAATGCGTCGAGTGCCTCGCCCGGCCGATCGAGATCGATCAGCGTGCGGCCGCGCTCGGCCATGATCGCGGCCATGCCGGGCCGGATCGCGCTGGCGCGCTCGAAGCACTGCAGCGCATCGGCCGGCCGCTGCATCTCGCGCAGTACGAGGCCGCGGTTGAACCACGATTCGAACGAACGCGGGTCGACCATCAGCGCGCGATCGTAGGTATCGAGCGCCTCGTCGAAGCGACGCAGCGCACGCAGCGCGCTGCCGCGATTGCACAGCGCATCGAGCACCAGCGGCGATACCGCGAGCGCGCGGTCGAACGACGCCAGCGCGTCGTCATGGCGGCGCAGCCCGAGCAGCGTGTTGCCGCGGCGCACGAGCGTCTGCACGTCGTCGGGCGTCGTTCGCAGCGCGGCCGCGAAATGCTCGAGCGCCTCGCCGATGCGGCCGCGCTCGCCGGCGATCGCGCCGAGATCCGACAGCACGCGCGTGCCGGGTGCGATCGCGATCGACTGGCGCAGCAACGCTTCGGCATCGTCCGCCGCACCGCGCTGGAACTGCAGGATGCCGTACAGGTGCAATGCCTGGGGATTGTCCGGCTCCTTCTCGAGCACCGCGAGATATTCGCGCGCGGCGTCGTCGAATCGCCCGGCGCTGTGCCAGTTTTGTGCGCGGCTCAGGATCGCCGCCGATTGCCGTTCTCCGCGCGCGTCGATTCCCGACACGCCCGCGTGTGCATCATGCCGGTGCTCGACCGTCACGTTCGCCCCCTTCCCGTTTGCCGATGCCGCCGCTGATCCGGTTCGATGGAACCGGTCGCGGCAGCCATGCTCGTCACGAGACTAACGGACGGCCAATAACAGACGTATGACGAAAGTTACGGACCATTTTGTCCGGGGGACGGAACACCCGCCGAGCCGGCGTCGCGCACGCCGCCGTCACTGGCCGATCGGAATCGTCCGCACGTATTCGACCGCCGGCGCGCCCATCGTCACCGAGAAGCGGACTCCGCGCGGCACCGGCACGCCGATCGACGTGAAGTTGCTGATGCCGTGCTGCGCGAGAAACTGCGCATAGGACTGTTCGATGTCGGCCTGGCTCGTCGTCCATCCGCCGGGCGGAATCCACACGGAAAGCTGCATCGAGCGCGCATCGTTGCTGACCACCACACGCGCGAACGCATCCATGTGATGCAGCGCGTCGTCCACCTCGGCCAGCGACGCGAGCGGCTGCGACGCGCTGCGCACGAGCTCGCGCCCCTTGAGCTGGTAGCGCACGACCTGCATCTGCGTCGGCCCGCCGCCGACGCCGAGATGGCGCACCATCACGAGCTCGCCCGGACGGATCCGCAGCGGCGGTCCGAACACTTCGTCGGGCGTGACGAGGTTCATCAGGTCGAACTGAAGTTGAGAGAAGTAGCGGCCCAGCAGACGCGTTTGCGCCAGATTCGACGCGATATCGTCGCGGCCGCGGATCGTCGCGTCGAGGCCGCGCCACGACAGCAGCGCGATCACGGCGAGCAGCGCGATCGCGACCAGCATCTCGATCAGCGTGAAGCCGCGGGCACGGGCACGCGCCGCCGCGCGCAGGTCAGTGGCGCGCTTCATTCTGGATCACCGTGACGACTTCGGCGAGCACGTTCCGGCTCGACGCGGACGGATACACGCTCACCGTCACGCGACGCACGAGCGGGCTCGGCAGCGCGGCCACCGACTGGCGGCACACGAACCGGTAGCGCCCCTGCGGGCAGGCAAACGTGTTGGTGCCGACGGACGGCCAGGTCGAGGCGATGCGGATCTCGCCGAGCGCGTTGTCGGCGCTCCATAACGCGAGCAGGCGCATGCGCGCCATGTCGGTATCCGACGCGAGCGCGCCGATCGCGCGCATCACGGCGCCCAGCGCCACAGCGACGATCGCCAGCGCGATCAGCACCTCGATCAGCGTGAATCCCCGTTCCGGCGCCCGCGCCGTGCGCGATCCACCGCGCGCATGGCGGTTGTAGTCGGTTCTGTCGTCGCACATGACCTGCATTCTTGTCGATGGGTCGGCGTCCGGCGTCCGGCATTCAAATCACGGCGCGAAGCCGCATCGCCGGCGCGACCGACGCCGTGCAACGACGTTAAGCGGGGCGTATGGCACACACGTGTCGAATGGTACGGACCATTTGGCGCGGCGAGCTCGGGCGGACGGGCGCGCAAGCGCGCCGCACGCACGGTCGCGCGAAGCGCGACAGGCGACGGAAAACTGAAAACGATCGGGAAGCTCCACCCGGCGGCGGGCGGCAAGCGATGAAGACGAACCTCGGGCGGCGGGATTGCCGCGACGGCGTCAGGCCGTCACGGCGGCGTCATACTCGGCGCGGGCAAGCTGGCCGGCGGCGTAGGCCTCGGATTCGCCGCGAAAGCCTTCCCGGCTGAACGCAACGACTTTCACGCCCACGCCGGTCGCCCGCTTCACCGTCAGCGCCCATTGCCATCCGCCGTCTTGTTCAAAGACGTGCAGCGAGGGTTCGAAGGAAGGGTCGAATACGGTCACGCGTTTTGCTCCTGCCCCCTTGCGCACCGCATCGGCAACGCTTGGGGCATGTCGAAAGGATCGCGCCGGGATGCGACGCGCTTCTGCCATTCGACAGTCTAGTCAAGGATTGTTGCGACGCACCATCAGAGGTTCCACTCATCTATCGGAACCGGTCGGTCGATCAAATTTTCCTGAAACCCATATGGCACGGGCCTCTGCGCCGTTTCAGCGCGCACGGCTCACCACTCGTGCGGCAACGTGCCGCACATGCGACCGCTTGCCCGTATCGATCGCGCATGAATCGCGAAAACGGGGCGCGAATCGCCCGGCGATCCGGGCACCTCGGCGACGCCGGTTGTTACCGGCCCATACCGACCGGCATCACGCGCCGAAACGTCAGGTTCACGCGCTCGCCCTGCACACCCGGCGCCTTCGGCACGCGATGCTGCCATTCGGCCTGCGTGCGGCCCCGCATCACGAGGAGGCTGCCATGCCCGAGGCGATACGCATGCGTGACACCGGTCTGGCGATGGCGAAGGTCGAACACGCGCATCGCGCCGAGGCTCACCGATGCGATCACCGGCGCATCGCCGAGTTCGGGTTCGTTGTCCGCATGCCAGCCGAGGCTGTCCTGCCCGTTGCGGTAGCGATTGAGCAACACGCTGTTGAAACGCGCGCCGGACGTCGCCTCGACCGCGCGCTTCAAGTCGAGCACGGCCGGCGTCCACGGCGCCGGCACGTTGCGGATCCCGGAATACACGTAGACGGCATCCGGCTCGCCCTGCCATGCGGTCAGCCGCGGCAACGGTATGCGCCCGCGCGGCGTGCGGATCGTGTCCTGCTGCCACGCGACTTCCCCGATCAACGCGGCCAGCACGCGATCGGCATCGGACGGCGCCAGCCAGTCCGGGTACCAGTCCACGTCGGGTGCGGGCGTGTCAGCGAAGAGATCGGGTGTCGACATGTCGGGAGCAACGGGCGATGAACGGAGCGAACGGAGGCATGCCTGCATACTAGCCAACGGCGTCGCACACTGCCATGCGCTGTCATTCGCGGATGGGAGGCAGCCGCGCGCACCCTGCCTCGACGCGGGCCCGATGTCCGGCTTCGACGGCGCGAAGGTCGACGCCGCATTCTTCGCCGGCACCGCGATCAAGAGCAACTTCCTCGTGAATCTCGGCCACGGCGATCCGGCCGGCCTGTTCCCGCGCAGCCCGCAGCTTCGATTTCGACGACATCGCCCGCATCGAGTGATGGCCGCGAGCCAGGGCCGGTGCCGCCAATGACGGGCCGGCGCCGGCCTTTCCCGAACGGGGGGAACGTGCGCTACCCGCCGCGCGTCAGCCGGATCAGCGTGATCTCGGACGGCACGCCGAAGCGGTTCGGCGGCCCCCAGTATCCGGTGCCGCGGCTCGTATAGAGCCACAGATTGCCGATGCGACTCAGCCCGCCGATCACGGGCTGCTGCAGCCGCACGAACGGTGGCCATGGCAGAAACTGGCCGCCGTGCGTGTGCCCCGACAACTGCACGGTAAAGCCGGCGCGGTTCGCCGCTTCCGCGCTGCGCGGCTGGTGCGCGAGCAGGATCTTCGTACCGACGTCGCGCGGCGCACCGGCCAGCGCCTGCTCGGGGTCGCTGCGATGGGCGGGATCGAACCCGCCCGCCGTGAAATCGGTGACACCCGCGAGCACCGCATGCGCACCGTCGTGTTCTATCAGCACGTGCTCGTTGAGCAGCACCGTGAGCCCGATGCGCCGGAACTCGTCGATCCACGCATGCGCGCCCGCGTAATACTCGTGGTTGCCCGTCACCAGGAAGCTGCCGTGCCGCGACTGCATGCGGCCGAGCGGCGCCGTGTGGTCGCGCAGGCGCTTGACCGAGCCGTCGACCACGTCGCCCGTCACGACGACGAGGTCGGCATCGAGCGCGTTGACCGCGCGCACGATCCGTTCGACGTACGGCCGCTTGATCGTCGGCCCGACGTGGATGTCGGACAGTTGCACGATCGTCAGCCCGTCGAGCCCGGCCGGCAGCTCCGCGACCGGGATCGACACGCGCTTGACCGCCGCCGTGCGGCGCGCACCGACGAACCCGATCACGGTGACGAACACCGCACCGGCCAGCACGCCGATCGCCGTGTCGGTCGCCGCGCCGGGCCACGCACCGCCGTGCCCGAGATGCCGCCATCCGGACACGCCGAGCAGCACGAATTCGCGGAGGAACGTCAGCAGGAGCAGCGACGAGAAGAAGCCCATCACGAGCGAGCCGGCCCAGCCGGCCAGCGTCGCGGCCCAGCCTTCGTCGAAACGGCGCGAGAACATGCCGACCGGGATCAGCACGACGAAGCTCGCCAGCACGAGCGCCGCGATCGTCCGCGCGACCGGCGACGTGAATGCATCGGGAATGATTCGAATCCCGACGTAAAGATGGAACAGCACGCCGATTGCAATGAACCGGACAAAGAAACTTCGCATGGAACACTCACCTTCGTTGCGATACCGATACCGCGTCCGCGTTGCGTGTTGCACGAGGCCGTGAGGCTCCGTGCCGCGCGTCGCACCGTACGTACGATGGTACACAGATCGCGGCTGTGACGACCGGTCGCCGGCCGGGCTTCGACGCCGCCCGGCGCGACGCTCTACCGCGGCTTCATCGACCTGTCCGACACGAGCGCCGTCGATGCTTTCCTGAAACGCCTCGTTCCCGACGTGAAGCGCACGCTGCGCTTGCACGTCCAGGTCAGCCACGTCGAGAACGGCGGCCGGATGATCGATGGGAACGTCCGCGTCTTGCCTGACGGCACCGTGCGTCGTCGCGCTCGCGGGCGAGCAAACGAGCAGACCGCTCAGGCCGAACGCCGGTGGTGGATCTGCGTCACCGATCGCGACACGCTGCCGCGCTTCACGCGCAATCCGGTCGGCCCACTCTTCAACATCGCCCCGCCGATCCGCCGGCCCCCGTATTCCTCAGCGTTCGCACGGCAATCGGCCGTTTCCGGCCCGATTCCGCGCTGTCGACAGGACAAATCGGCCGCCCTTCGTTCGTCTGACGATCCTTTACAGTCCGTTAGCAACCCTACTTGAGCTTGCGCTGGCAGAATCGCGACGGTCCGACCATCATTGCGGAATCGCGGTGCCGAACGTGCGGACACGCCCCCCCGACCGGCAATCCCCCCAAGGGGCATGGGGCGGGTGGCTGGCGGTCCGCATCGCGCTGATTTATTATCGGCTCCATATCCCGGAATCGTCGTCGCGGCCCGGCCGGTCGCGACGATCCGCATTGCGCCGCGCCCGGCATCCACCCCCAACGTCGAGCTCGTCACACCATGAGAACAACAACGCCGCGCGCGCCCTTGCGCGTCGCCGCCGTCCTGGTGCCAGCCCTGCCGCTCGCGGGCTGCGCATCGCGCGGCGCACCGTCGTACGTCCTGTTCGGCGCATATTTCCCGCTTTGGCTCGTCAGCGCGATCGTCGGCGTCGTCGGCGCGATCGTCGCGCACCGCGTATTCGTCGCGACCGGCTGGGCCGCGACGGTCCCTTACCAGTTGGCCGTCTGCACGGCGATCGGGCTCGTGGTCGCGGTGATCGTGTGGCTCACCGGCACGGGGCCGTTCGCATGAAGGCCGCCGGTATCGCCCGCCCCTCCATCAAAGGCCGCGTGATCGCACTGGCGATCGTCGCGCTCGGCATCGCGGCACTCGTGTACGCGTACTACCGCACGACGGCCTACCCGTCCACCGACGACGCGTCGATCGACGCGGACGTCGTGCACGTCGCGTCGCCGGTCGGCGGCCGCATCGTGCAGCTCGCGGTGCATGAAAACCAGCGCGTCGCGAAGGGCGACCTGCTGTACGTCATCGATCCCGTGCCGTACCGGCTGACGGTTGCGCAGGCGCAGGCCGACCTCGAACTCGCGCGCGCATCGCTCGACACGCGCCGCCGTTCGCTGATCGGCGAGCGCTCGAACGCGGCCGTGGCCGCCGAGCAGGTCAAGCGCGCGACGCAAAACGCCGACCTCGCGACCCGCGACGTGAACCGGCTCGCGCCGCTCGCCGCCCAGGGCTACGTCAGCGCGCAGCAGTTCGACCAGGCGAAGGTCCGCCAGCGCGACGCGGCCGTGTCGCTCACGCAGGCGCAGGAACAGCAGCGCGCGTCCTCACAGACGATCGGCGACGAAGCCGACGCGATCGCGACGCTGCATGCGCGCGAAGCCGCGCTGGCCCGCGCGCAGCACGCGCTCGAAGACACCGTCGTGCGCGCGCCGCACGACGGCCTCGTCACGGGCCTGAGCGTGCTCGCCGGCGAAACCCTTGCGCCGAACCAGTCGATCTTCACGCTGATCGACGCGAGCGAATGGTTCGCCGTCGGCAACTTCCGCGAGACGTCACTGAGCCGCATCGAGGTCGGCGACTGCGCGACCGTCTATTCGATGATCGACCGCAGCCGCCCGCTGACCGGCAAGGTCGTCGGCGTCGGTGCAGGCATCGCCGACAGCGCCCGCATCAACCTGCCGCGCACGCTCCCGATCGTGCAGAACTCGGTGAACTGGGTACACGTCGCGCAGCGCTTCCCGGTGCGCGTGAAGCTCGACGAACCCGACGGCAAGCTCGTGCGCGTCGGCGCCAGCGCGATCGTCGAGGTCCGGCATGGCACTGCCTGCCGCTGAGGTTCGCTCGCCGGGCCCGCGCGAAGTCCTGCGACTGCTCGCGCCGTTTCCGGGGCGCATGTCGATTGCCGTGCGGGTCGCACTGATCTGCGCGCTGACCGCGCTCGTGACGGCCGCCTACGGCACGCCCGAAGCCGCGCTGTCAGCGTACGTCGTGTTCTTCATGATCCGCGCCGACCGCGTGACGAGCGTCGTGCTCGCGGCCGCGCTGCTGGTGATCGTCACGATCGTGATCGGGCTCGTGCTCGGCATCGCGATCTTCAGCATCGACTATTCGATCCTGCGGGTCGCGTGCATGGCCGTGCTGTCGGTCGGCCTCCTCTATCTGACGTCGGCCAGCAAGCTGCGCCCGGTGGGCGCGATCCTCGCGATGATCGTCGGCTTCGGGCTCGACCAGCTCGGCCTCGCGCCGTTCGGCGAAGCTGCAACGCGCGCGCTGCTGTACATCTGGCTGACGATCGCGATCCCGGTCGGTGTCGCGATCGTCGTCAACCTGCTGATCGCGCCGTCGCCGCGCAAACTCGCGCACGCGCAACTCGCGAAGCGCTTGCGGCTCGCCGCGCAGCGGCTGCGCGGTGACGATGCGGCGCGCGACGCATTCAACGCCAGCCTGCACGAAGGCGACAAGCAGCTGCTCACGTGGCTCAAGCTGTCGAAACTCGAAGGCTCGTCGTCCGCCGCCGACTTCGCGGCGTTGCGGCAGGCCGTGGCTTCGAGCACCGCGCTGCTCGTCGGCGTCGCACTGGCCGATCGCGAACCAGGCGCACGGCTGCCCGACGCGTACACCACGCCGATCGCCGCGACACTCGACGAGATGGCAGACATCCTCGACCAGGGCGGCTACCCGGTCGACGTGACGCTCGCGCTCCCGCCGACCGACACGCTGCCGCCGCTCGCGCGCGTTGCTGCAACGGATCTCCAGGCGGCGATCACGCATTTCGCGGAACCAGCCGCAACGACCGATGTCGCTTCGACGGCTTCGACGGCTTCGACGGCTTCGACGGCTTCGACGGCTTCGACGGCTTCGACGGCTTCGTCGGCTTCGTCGGCTTCGTCGGCTTCGTCGGCTTCGTCGGCTTCGTCGGCTTCGACGGCTTCGACGGCTTCGGCAACTACCCCCGACGCCCCCGCAGCCGCCCCGCGCGGCGGCTTCTTCCTGCCCGACGCGCGCACCAATCCCGACCACATCCGCTACGCGCTGAAGACGACCGCCGCGGCGATCTTCTGCTACCTGCTGTATTCGCAGCTCGACTGGTCGGGCATCCATACCTGCGTCGTCACCTGCTACATCGTGTCGCTCGGCTCGACGGCCGAGACGGTCGAGAAGCTCACGCTGCGGATCTTCGGCTGCATCGTCGGCGCGCTGCTCGGCACGGCGGCGCTGGTCTTCGTCGTGCCGTCGCTGTCGTCGGTCGGCCACCTGATGGCGCTGGTGTTCGCCGGCGGGTGGCTCGCCGCGTGGGTCGCGTTCGGCTCGCCGCGCATCGCGTATGCCGGCTTCCAGATCGCGTTCGCGTTTTTCCTGTGCGTGATCCAGGGCGCCGGCCCCGGCTTCGACCTGACGATCGCGCGCGATCGCACGATCGGCATCCTGCTCGGCAACGTCGTCGTGTATCTCGTGTTCACGCGCATCTGGCCCGTCAGCATCGGCAAGCAGATCGACGCGGGGCTCGCCGCGCTGATCGACCAGTGGCGGCGCCTCGTGCAGGTCGCGCAGCCGGCCGAGCGGCGCGCGCTCGCGGCTGACGCGTTTGCCCGCCACGGCGCGATCACGCAGGAGCTCGGGCTGGTGCACTACGAACCGTCGTGGGTCCGGCCGGCCGCTTCGTGGCTCGCCACGCGGCGGCGCGCGCTCGCGGAACTCGGCGCGCTCGAAGGGCCGCTGTTCCTGCTCGCCGAACGCAAGCCCGGCGACGCGGCGATCGGCGCGCAGCTCGCCCGCGTGACCGAACCGCGCGACGACGACACCGCGCCCCATCGAGAACCCGCCGCGCCGCCGGCTACCCCGCCGCGCGCAGCCCCCACCGACCCCGCACGCGACGCGCTGCTGAACCTGATCGACACGCGGCTCGCGCACATCGCCGATGCCGCCCGTCAAGCCACACCGAAGGAGCCTGCCCCCCATGCGCGTACCTGAACCGCCGGCCGCCTCGATCGCCGCCGCCGCCCTCGCGACCGCCGTCGCGCTGGCCGGCTGCGCGACGTCGTCGATCGATCTGGCGCCGGAGGCGTCCGACCGCCCGTGGCAGCCGCAAACGTCCGCCGCAGGCGACATCGTGCCGGGGCCGCCGCGCGCGTCCGCGCAAGGTTCGCACGACTACACGCTGCCCGCGTCGCCGGCACTCGCGTCCGTCTCGCCGCCGGCCGCGCTCGATGCCGCGCACGCGTACACGCTGCCCGAGCTGATCGATCTCGCCGAATCGGCGAACCCGCTGACCCGTATCGCGTGGAACGACGCGCGTAACGCCGCGCTCGCGGTCGGCCTGGCCAAGACCGCCTACCTGCCGAAGCTGTCCGCGACGGCCATGGGCGGGTACCAGGCCAACCACGGGTCGACGTCGTCGTTCCTCGGCGACTCGTCGAGCAACTCCACCGTGCACGGCACCATCTCGGCGCTGTCGCTGCAATGGCTGCTGTTCGATTTCGGCGGCCGCGCGGCGCGCGTCGAAGCGGCCGAACAGGCGTCGATCGCGTCGAATGTCGCGTTCACGGCCGTACACCAGCAGGTGATCCACGACGTGACCGTCGCGTACTACCGCTACGAAGCCGCACGCTCGCGCGCACTCAGCGCCCGGCAGGGCCTCGCGAACGCGGACGCGATCCTCGCGGCCTCCCGCGCGCGGCTCAAGCACGGTGTCGGCACGGTCGTCGAACTCGCGCAGGCGACGCAGAACCGCGCGCAGGCCAACCTCGCGCTCGTGCAGGCGAACGGCACGGAGAGCGACGGCTACCTCGCCCTCGTCTCCGCGCTCGGCATCTCGCCGCTGTCGAAGCCGACCGTCGCCGCGCTGCCGAAGCGGCCGCTGCCGCCCTCGCTCGGCTCGTCGGTCGACGCGATCGTGTCGGATGCGATCGCGCGCCGCCCCGACCTGCAGGGCGCGTTCGCGCTCGAAAAGGCCAATCGCGCGAAGATCAAGGCCGCGGAAGCCGCGTTCATGCCGAAGATTTTCCTGTCCGCATCGACGTCGTACGCGAGCGGCGGCACGTCGATCTCCGCGCTGCCCGCGATCGGCGACCAGGCACCGACCGTCAACCTGAACGGCAGCCGCTACGGCGGCGGCGTGTTCCTCGGCGTGACGATTCCGCTGTACGACGGCGGCCTGCGCTCGGCCGTGCTGATGCAGGCGCGCAACGACGCGGAAAGCGCCTCCGCGCGCCTCACGCGGACCAAGGAGGAAGCGGTCCGCCAGATCGTCGCCGCGCAAAACGCGGTACAGACGAGCCTGGCGTCGCACGACGCCGCGAAGGCGCTCGTCGACGCCGCGCAGACGAGTTACGACGCGGCGCTGACCGCGTACCGGAACGGCGTCGGGTCGGTCACCGATGCGACGATCGCGCAAAGCCAGTTGCTCGCTGCCCGTAACGCGGAGGTCGACAGCTATGCGGGCGCGCTGTCGGCCGCCGCCGCGCTCGCGCTTGCGACCGGGACGATCGGCTCGGCGCAGTAGCGCAGCCGCCGCGAGGCGGTTGACGCATGCGCTCGCCGCCCACTAGAATGCCGCCCATTCTTCCTTCAGGAACCATCGTGGACAGTTGCAGCACTCCGTTGCGTGCGCCGCTTGCCGCCTGAACGCCTGTCCGACGCAGTTCTCCTGCCCGGCTCGCGTTCCGCGAGCCGCACGCCACCCGTTTCACACTGAATGACGCATTCGCGCGGTACAGTACCGCGCGATGACGGCTATCTTCGTGTCGCCTTCGGCCTTGCGCCGCAGCGACGCGAAACGGCACGCGCTCCTTGCACGGCAGGACACCCATGACTTTCGATTTCGCACTCCGTCTTTTCACCGCGTTCGCCTGCGGCGTCGCCATCGGCATCGAACGCCAGATGCGCCAGCGCACGGCCGGCCTGCGCACCATCACGCTCGTCGCGAGCGGCGCGTGCCTGTTCGTCACGCTCGGTGTCCTGACCGGCAACGGCGTCGCGGGCGTCACGCAGATCGCCGCCTACGTCGTGTCGGGCGTCGGCTTCCTAGGCGGCGGCGTGATCATGCGCGACAAGGGCTCGATCCAGGGCATCAACACCGCCGCGACGTTGTGGTGCTCGGCCGCCGTCGGCGTGCTGTCCGGTTCCGGTCATTACGTGCCGGCGCTCGCCGGCACCGGCGTCGTGCTGCTCACCAATACGCTGCTGCGCAGCGTCAGCCAGGCGATCAACGCGACGCCGGTATCGAACGCCGATCTCGTGCGCGAATACCAGATCACCGTGATCTGCCTGGCCTCCGACGAAGTGCACATCCGCACGCTGCTGTCGAACTCGATGTATGCGAAGCCGCTGTCGTTCCAGAGCCTCACGAGCGAGGACGTGCCCGACCAGCCGGACCGGCTGAAGGTCACCGCGACACTGAAGCTGCATCCGAAGGATCAGCAGAAGCTCGAGCAGATCGCGAGCCGGATGAGCATGGAGAAGAGCATTTCCAGCGTGAGCTGGACCGCGAAGGAAGCGGAGCCGATGATGGAGTGAGCGGCATGGCGGCAGCCGCATGTCGCGCTGCCGCCTTCACGCGCTGTCAGGGTGTCTCGATCAGCCCGGCCGAGATCGCCTTGACGACCGCCTGGACCTTGTTCGTCGCGCCCAGCTTCTCGAGGATGTTGTTGACGTGGAAGTTGACCGTCCGCTCCGAGATGCTGAGGATCTGGCCGATTTCGCACGCGGTCTTGCCCTCGGCCGTCCAGCACAGCACCTCGCGCTCGCGCGCGGTCAGCGTGACGCCGGCCGCCGGCGCCAGCTTCGGCACCATGAAGCGGCTCATCAGCGAATGCGACAGGTTCGCGAGCCAGTTGGTCTGCAACGTCAGCATGTTGATCTCGGCCGGCGTCAGCCGGTCTGCACGGCGGGCGATGCTCAGCAGGCCGAACGCGCCGCGGGGCGCCCAGCTCGACTGCGCGACGCCCACCGACAACCCGAAATCACGTGCGTCCTGCCACAGCGGGCACGGTTCGATCCGGTCGACGTCCGGCCAGACGATCATGTTGGTGCTGAGCGCGCCGTCGCGAACCGTCGAGTCGATCTCGATATAGTTCTGCGCCTGGTAGTGCGCCATCCAGCCGTCCGGATAGGTATCGAAGATCGCGACCGCGGGCTTCGATACGGGCAGCGGGACGCGAATGCCGTAACAGCAGTATTCGAATCCCAGCCGTTTGGAATAGGCGGCAATCCGCTGGAAGAGCTGCTGCTCGTCTTCCGCGGCGCTGAATTGTTGATAGGCATCCTGCCAGCGCAGTTCCATTCATTCTCCGACAACGTCACGCTGTCATACTTGTCAGGTTCCAGCACCCGTTCGAGGCTGATACATTCCGCGCATGACTTCACCTTTGCTGCACCCGGTCCCCGGCCCGTCCCCGGACGGCTACGTACGCCTGCCAGAAGGCGCACTGGCCGTGCTTGCGCTCGACCATGTCGCAAGCGGCCTCGACACATCGCTGCTCGAGGAATTGCGCGACAGCGCCATCGACGCACGCCTCGCCGGCTACACCGAATGGCATCGCCCGGCCAGTGCCGGCGTCCCTTACGTGACGATCGGCTGGGACTGGTACCTCGAACGCGCGACGGGCACGTTCGTGATCGCGGGCGGCGACGTCCGCAGCAACGTGATGGTCACCGACGCCACGGGTGCCGACATCGGCATGTTCCGCACCGCCGCCGCGCTCGCCGCACGGCTCGCGTACATCGACTGGGCCGCCGCGGTCGCGTCGGCCCTGCTCGGGCACAACGACGCCTATCATGCCGGTCCGACGCTCCAGTGACAACTGGCAGCGCCTCTATTCCTCTGACAATTTCATGATGCTGGCGCTCTTTATAAGCAAAAGCGCCACGGTTTTCAATCCCGTTGATCAAGAAACCGTTACCACGTCCTAAACGGCGTCTTTCCGGCGTCACCCTGTAAGAGTTACCAGTTACAGCCCCCTCGTGCTGCGCGATGTAATGCACGCATACAAAAGCACAGATCCGAGGACACCATGCGGACCTTCGTTCACGAGGAAGGGCGGTTGCCACACGAACTTGCGGCGGATCTCGGGCGCTATCGGCGCCGTGTGTTCGTCGAGCAGCTGGGCTGGGCACTCCCGTCGGCAAACGAAAGCTTCGAGCGCGACCAGTTCGATCGCGACGATACCGTGTACGTGTTCGCGCGGAACGCCGGCGGCGACATGTGCGGATGTGCGCGCCTGCTGCCGACGACGCGGCCGTATCTGCTGAAGTCGCTGTTCGCCGACCTGATCGCCGAAGACATGCCGCTGCCGCAATCGGCCGCCGTCTGGGAGTTGTCCCGGTTTGCGGCAACCGACGACGAAGGCGGCCCGGGCAATGCCGAATGGGCCGTGCGCCCGATGCTCGCAGCCGTCGTCGAATGCGCGGCGCAGCTTGGCGCGCGGCAGTTGATCGGCGTGACGTTCGCGAGCATGGAGCGGCTGTTCCGCCGGATCGGCATACACGCGCACCGCGCAGGCCCGCCGAAGCAGGTAGACGGACGTCTGGTGGTCGCGTGCTGGATCGACATCGATCCGCAAACGTTTGCAGCACTGGGAATCGAGCCGGGGCAAGCCGCCCAGCAAGCCATCGCCGCCTGAACCGGAACGCGCGTTTCTGTCCGGGCGGCATCGTAACGAAGGAGAATCAACGTGGACCAGTCTCAGGTCTTTCGCGCGATGATGCCCGGGTTGACGAGCGCCAACGGCGCCCGCATCGAGGTCGTCTACCCGTCGTTTCCCCGGCCGCTGCCGCTCGTGCGGCTCGACCGTCGCGGGCTCGTGTTCCGCGCGGCCGGCGCCGCGCCGCTCGTGTGCGGGCTGCCGCGCGCGGCGACGCTGCTGGTCGCGGACGAGCCGCTCTGCTCGCTGCGCCTCGTGATCCGCGACATCGCGCCGGCCGGCGAAGGCCGGCATGACCTGACGATGCAGCCTTCCGGCGCCGCCGGCGACGAATTGCTGTGGCATGCGTTGCGCGATCGCGAGCCCTACCGCCAGATTCAGCAGCCGCTCGCGCCCGTCGACGCGTCCATCGCCACCGACGGCGAACCGCGCGCGTCGGCCGGCGAAACCGGGCCGCGCCCGTCGCGCAGCGCGGCCTTCCGGTTGCCGTGCCACAGCGACGCGCTGTTCTTCGCCGACTGGCTCGAATATCACTTCGATGAATTGCGTGCACTGTCGCAACAGCATGGGCCGCGGCTGCAGCTCAACCAGCTCGAGCGGCAGGTGGCCGACGACGAGGTCGGCGTGCGCTTCGTCTACGACATCGATGGCCACGCTACGCGGCATGCGCTGACCGACTGCGCGCGCGAAGCCTGTGCATGGATCGAAACGGAGATGCGCGACAAGTACGCGTTACCGGTCGCGCAGGAGCGGTTCAGCGCATTTGCGGCGCACGCCCGGGCAGGCGGCATGTGAGTGCGGCGCAACAAAAAGTTGTATCGATACAACTAGGGCTTGCCATGCCTCGGGTTTTCCCTTAAATTTACGTCTGTCTCCTCCATGTCTCCAAACATGGATTCAGCCCGCTCAATGAAGCGGGCTTTTTCTTGCCCGCTCGAATTGCGGGGACACATCCCCCTCCGCCCCGCCTAACCTGCCGGGCGCGCGCCACGCAGCCACGGCCAGTAGTGGTGCACCGCAATAACCAGCACGATCAACGCGAACACGACCAGCAGCAGGGTCAACCAACCCTTTTTGGTCGTTGGCAGGTCCGCCAGCGCACCCACGTCGCCCGTCAGGGCCGCTAACGCGACCATGCCGAGTCCGACCAGAACCATCGTCCCCTTGGCCACCCATCCAAAGGTAACCTCGAGCACGCCTGCCCACCGCGACTGCCGATAAGGGCCGGTAACCGGCCGACGGAGATCGAGCTTACCCATTTGCGCGCCCTCGCCCGGCATCGGCACGTCGGCCCATCGATCGACAGACCGAGGCGAAAACAGGACGCCGAAGGTTGTCCTGACAGGCACCGGCTGCAATGGGGTGCACGCGTTTGATCGAGGGCGTCATGTTTTTCCTTTCACGAGACGAGGTTCGACGGTTCGATTCGTTTGGCCGGAAGGTGCCCATATCGTTCGATACGATGGGCCCGCGCCGACACGCGCTCCGTTCGTCACACGCAATCCGGATCGGCCGGCTTATCATTGACCAGCCCGCCACTCGCCTCCGAGGCCATCTTGCACGCCCATCTGCGCATTGCCCGCCCGGTCAGCAACCTCGCCCGTACCGAGCGCATGTATCGCGACGCCCTCGAGTTGTCCGTCCTCGCGCGCTTTGAAGATCACGACGGATTTTCCGGCGTGATGCTCGGGCGCGACGGCCTCGACTATCACTTCGAATTCACGCACTGCCCCGACCACCCGATCGCCCCGTCACCGACGCCCGAAGACCTGATCGTGTTCTACCTGCCCGATCGGCCAGAATGGGAAGCCGCCTGCGCGCGCGCCACGGAACATGGCTTCATGCCGGTGACGTCGTTCAATCCGTTCTGGGAAATATCCGGCCAGACTTTCGAGGACGCCGACGGCTACCGGATCGTGCTGCAGAACGGCACGTGGCGCTGACAGGCGATCACGCGTGAGCCGTTACGCGCCGGCCAGACCGGCGGCGCGAGCGGCATACACGACGTGCCGACGCAGCGGGTGTCCTTCAGGCAACGCAGGATGGTCGAAATCGCGCGCGGGCTGACGCTGCATGCCGAGCCGCTGCATCACGTGCCGTGATCGCAGGTTGGTGTCTGCCGTCCACGCAAAGATCTCGCCAAGCCCGATCCGGTCGAACCCGTCGGCCAGTGCGGCGGCAGCGGCTTCGACAGCGTAGCCGTGCCCCCAGGCGTGACGCGCCTGCCGCCATATGATCTCGACGCACGGCGCCATCGGATGCGTTGCACGCGCTTCGTGCGACAGGCCGCACACACCGATCAGCATCGCGTCGGCGCGGCGCTCGACGGCCCACGGGCCGAAACCGTGTGCGTGGAAATGCGCGTCGAAGCGCGCGATGGCGTCGCTCGCCTCGTCAACTGACATCGGGCCGCGCGCGAGCCATGCTGTCACGTCCGGATCCTCATGCATCGCCGACAACGCGCCCACATCCGCCGGTCGCCAGCGACGCAGCGTCAGGCGCTCGGTTTCGATCTTCGACGGAATGGACATAGGGGAGACGGATCGTTCGGGCCGCGTGACGCGAGTGCCGCCACAAACCTGAAAGCGGAACGGATGGAGGAGAGATGGAAATCGTCGCCTTTGCCGGCGACGATCCAGTGAACGAATGACGAGATACGGGCGCTGGTGCGCCCGCGGCGATTACTCGTTTTCTTCGAAGTAATGCCCGAACTTCGTCTGCTTCGTGCGGATATAACGCTCGTTTTCCTCGCGCACGGGCACGGCAAGCGCCACGCGTTCGCAGACGGGTATACCGTGCTTCGCGAGCGTATCGAACTTCGCCGGGTTGTTGCTCATCAGCCGCACCGACGTCACGCCGAGGATCCGCAGGATGGCGGCGGCCGAATCGTATTCGCGGGCGTCGTCGGGCAGGCCGAGGTCGAGGTTCGCCTCGACGGTGTCGCGCCCCTGCTCCTGCAGCGCGTAAGCGCGGATCTTGTTGCTCAGGCCGATCCCGCGCCCTTCATGGCCGCGCAGGTACAGCAGCACGCCGCGGTCTTCCGCCGCGATGTAGCGCAATGCGAGATCGAGCTGCTCGCCGCAGTCGCAGCGGTACGAGCCGAATACATCGCCGGTCAGGCATTCGGAATGAAGGCGCGTCAGCACGGACTGCTCGCCGGCGACGTCGCCCATCACGAGCGCGAGATGTTCGGCATCGCTGCCCGATACGCGAAACGCGTATGACTTGAACGTACCGTAGCGCGTAGGCAGCGACGCGGTGGCGACGAGGGTCACGCACTCGTCGGCCTGGTCATTGCCCTGCGTGGGCGATTGGGGACGCGAAGACATCATGAATTCAATCGAAACGTTCAGGAATGTAGGAGTTGTGTGGATAGTGCGTGACCGGAGTTTACCGCTAATCTGGAAACGTCACGCGACTGCCACTGGCTGCCCGGCTATACTGGGCTTATCGGGTGTCGCGCACCAACGCCCTGCCTTCCCTGTATCGACCTGCACACGGAGAAAGCGAATGAGCACGACTGTCGCGCAGATTCTCAAGGCCAAGCCGGATTCGGGCCGCACGATCTACACCGTCACGAAGACCGATCTCGTCTACGACGCCATCAAGCTGATGGCGGAAAAGGGGATCGGCGCGTTGCTGGTGGTGGACGGCGACGACATCGCGGGCATCGTCACCGAGCGCGATTATGCGCGCAAGGTCGTCCTGCAGGACCGCTCATCGAAAGCCACCCGCGTCGAGGAAATCATGACGGCGAAGGTGCGCTACGTCGAACCCTCGCAATCCACCGACGAGTGCATGGCGCTGATGACCGAACACCGCATGCGCCACCTGCCCGTCCTCGACGGCGGCAAGCTGGTCGGGCTCATCTCGATCGGCGACCTCGTGAAGAGCGTGATTGCCGATCAGCAGTTCACGATCAGCCAGCTCGAACACTACATTCACGGCACACCGGTCGCTTCCACCTGATCCGCCCCAGCGAAAAAGGCCCAAACGCGTCAGCGTCTGGGCGGAAAGCCGCCGGCATGCGGCGACGGAGGTTCTGCTCCTGCGGGCGAACGACGCGGGCACATGCCGCGCGTCTCGTCGATTGAATCCTGCGCTCGGGCAGACCGGGGACGTTCGATTAGTTGCCGAAGTAGACCGAGTTCACGGGGTTCGGCGCGTCATGCGTGATGCGGCGGCCTGCCTGGCCGGCACCCGTCGCCACTGCACCGTAGCCGCTCGTGTCGGCCTGCGCGAGCGTCGGCTGGTTCGGCTGGATCCGTTGTTCGGCTGCCTGGATGTCGTTCGGGTACTGCGAATCGCTCGCGAGCGGCTTGTAGCCGTTCTGTTCGAGTTGTACGAGTTCGGCCTTGACCTGGTCGCGCGTCAGCCCCTGTTCGGACTGTGCAAACGATGCGATCGGTGCGGCAAGGACGGATGCGGCGATAGCTGCGTAGATGATCGACTTCATGATTTACCTCCGGTGTATGTTCTCTTTTGGCGTCGCCTCGGCAGGACTGTCTGAAGCGATGGAATCCAGTTTAGTTCTCGTCCATCCAAGGGGAAACCCTTAGTTTGAACATACAGCGTTGCGATTTTGACAAAAATCGCCGGCACATCCGGCGTGACATCGTCGCAACTTGCTTCATCTGCACAACAATCGCTGACGAAATGCCGACAGCCAAATGACATATCCTGAAGGTTGTGTTGTAGAATCGTAAGGTTATATTCGTCAGTCGATATCCCATCCACCATGTACGCGCTCACGCCCTTTTCGGTTTCGCCGTCCGGCCCGTCCGGCGTGCGCGCGCGCGCCGGCCATCCGGCGCATCCCCTCGCTCGACGCACGGCCCAGGTGCCGCTCGCCCCTGCCCGGCGCCTGATCTGACGGCTCGGTCTCCTCCCGGAGCCAGGTCAGACAGGCTCCGGGCGATCCCCATAGGCACGCCACGCCTGCCCTTGCCGATCATTTGGAGAACTCCCATGAAACAACGCCTTTACCAGTTGACCGAACTCGACGTTGCTCGCCTCGAAAAGCACGCCGAACACAACCCGCGCTTCCAGACCATGCTCGACACGCTGCTGGAGCGTGCCGACATCGTCCAGCCCGATGCCATCAAGGCCAATGTCGTCACGATGAACTCGCAGATCACGCTGCTCGACGAGGCGACCCAGGAACAGGCCACCTGGACGATTGTTTATCCGGATGCCGCCAATCTCGAACTCGGCCGCCTGAACGTCTTCTCGCCCGTCGGCATGGCCCTGCTGGGCACCCAGCGTGGCCAGATGGTCAAGGTGATGCAGCCGAGCGGTGCCGAAAAGCTGATGAAGGTCTCCGCAATCGTGTTCCAGCCGGAAGCCAACGGCGAATACACGCGCTGACACCATCGGCAGCCGGCTGCCGAGTTCGACACCGGCGCAGAATGCAAAAAAGCGAGGCCAATGCCTCGCTTTTTTGCATTCCGGCGATCCGAATCGTCGCCATCACATCCCGCAGACGAAAAAAAGGCGCCCGAAGGCGCCTTTTTCGATGCTGCGATGCGGGTTACCCCGCCGTCACGCTTAGAAGCGGTGACGCAGACCAACCGTTGCTGCGGTTTGGTTGATCGACGAGCTCGGCAGGTTGTCGCTGAAGTTGTTGCCGTTGTAGATCGACGCGCCGATGCCGTTCTTCGCTGCACGCTGGTACACAGCTTGTGCGTAGACGTCCGTGCGCTTCGACAGTGCGTAGTCAGCTTGCAGGCCGAACTGGTTCCAGTGCGTGCTGCCGTTGTTGATCTTCGCGTTCGTGTACGTGTAAGCAGCACCCAGGCCGAGAGCCGGCGTCAGGTTGTACTTGGCGTTGACTTCGTAGTTGTCGGTGCGCAGCGTGCCCAGACCGACAGCATTGTTGTCGAGACGCGCTTGCGTCCATGCAGCGCCGACTTGTGCCGGGCCGAATGCGTAACCAGCAGCAGCGCCGTACGTGCGGACGCGGCCTTGGCTAGCGATGCCACCGATTGCCGACGACGTTGCGCCGTTTGCGTTCGTGCCGTCACCCAGGTTCGCTTGCGAGTATGCACCAGCCAGCTTCAGGCCTTGGAACTGGTATGCAACGCCTGCGCTGTATGCACGGTTGTTGCCGAAGTTCGTGTTGTTCGAGAACGAGTACGTGCCGCCGAATTGCAGGCCAGCGTAGTTCGCGCTCGTGAACTTGATCGTGTTGTTCTGAGCGACATCACCGTTCGTGCTCAGACGGTCGAGGTTCAGCGGGTGCGCGAAGTACGTGCCGCCCCACGAGCCCGTTGCCGTCAGCGGCGCCAGGTAGTCTTGCGTTGCGTCATACTGCTTACCCAGCGTGACCGTGCCGTACTGGCTCGACAGGCCGACGAAAGCTTGACGGTTGAACATGCCGCCGTTGCCGTTCGCGAACTTGCCGTTACCGATGTTGAAGCCGCTTTCCAACGTGAAGATTGCCTTCAGGCCGCCACCCAGGTCTTCCGAGCCACGCAGGCCGAAACGGCTCTGGTCAATGCCCGAACCCATCGCCCAACGCGACTTGCCAGCTTGGCCGAGTGCCGGCTGGACGTTGCTCGTGTAGGTGATGCCTGCGTCCAGCACGCCGTACAGCGTGACGCTGCTTTGCGCGTGAGCGACGGTAGCAAACGATGCTGCAGCTGCTGCAACGATCAGAGTCTTGTTCATTCGTGGAGCTCCCTTCTAAAAAGAGGCAGGTCTCGCGACCTTGTTCATAAACGGTCTGCAACCGCCCGGGAGCGCCATCGATTCTGCTGGCGGCGCCCGGATAGTTGCCCGTTTGGGAACCGTGAGTTTAGGGGTGTACCCTAGGGGAGCGATCCGCAAATAAAGAAATAAGCTTTTCCAGAACTAGAAATAATGAAAGTAGGGCCGAGTTATAAGTATTTGTTTTGATGTTTGTTTTTGACTTCTTGACGGGGGCTTTTTGGAGCCTTTCATCGCACCATTCTTTCATGTCATCGTCTTGACGGTTGCATAGAAACAACAAACGGATTCGGCGAGACACCCCGGAATCGGCAAATTTTACCCAATCCGATCTCGAATTTCAGGCTCGGACACCTAAAACGCATCCGTCGGCCAGTAAACAGCGCACGACATGCGTTCACCGGGGCACATCCATCCGTGGGCCATCCATACGGAAGGGCCGGCTTCGATCTGCCGGGGTTCGCCCACCTGCCGTGACACGCGGTAACAGCCTTAACCGCTCGCGTAACCCGGCCGGCCGACTGGCAGGCTAATGTAAGGCAGCCTCGAATACAGAACAGGACCGCCATGAATCGACGCTCGTTGTTACGCGCCATCGGATTGACCGCCGCCTTCATGGGCACCGGTGGCTGGCTCCGCGCCGCCTCGGCCCAGCCCGCTCCGCCCGTATACCGGCCGTCCGGCCCGAATCGCGTGCCCGGCGGGCCGCCCTATCCCGACCGCCCGGGCTTCGCACCGCCGGCCGCCCGGCACGATCGCCGCCCGCCGCCGCCACGGCCGCACGGCTATATATGGACGGACGGCTACTGGCGCTGGCAGCGTGGCCGCTATATATGGGTGCCGGGGCGCTGGGTCGCACGGCGCCCCGGGCGCCGATGGATACCCGGCTACTGGCGCCGCCAGGGACAGGTGTGGATCTACGTCGACGGCACCTGGCGATAGGCAGCCATCCGGCGCCCGCCCGGTGGCAGGCACGGGCCGGGCGGCGCGGGCAAATCCGTGCCGTTCAGCCCCGACAATCATGACGCCCGGCTGGCGCCCCGCGAATCCAGCCCCACCCCGCCCCAAAGCCGGTGCGCAAACCGGCGGCGACGCTTCCGGTCACGCAACCTCGGCCATCGACATGGCTCGCTGATCTACGGCGCACCATCCCGCCTCGAGCGGACCCTGCCGCACCCTTCGTCCGCCAGGCGGAGAAAGTCCGCTGTCGCGGTCGCCCCGTACCTGCCCTTGCAAGCGGGGCGCCGCCAGCGCATTGCCGCATCCGGGCCGAATGAAACACACCGGAGCATCAGCGCCCTCGCTCAACCCGACGAGACCATTCGGATAACGAAATCATGCAATGGCGATGCGCCGACAATCAAGCCACGCGTCGTCGCATCACAACCGATCCGCGGCACAACACGCAGCGACAAGACGGCGCACGCGCCCGCTCAGCGCCCGCCGCCCTCCAGCTCCCGTGCACGCCGTCGCGCAACGCAGATCGCGCGATGATGTTCGTCGGCCCACCGGATCATTGCCTGCATCGGCGTCAGGAACGAACGCCCGAGATCGGTCAGCGCATATTCGACACGCGGCGGCACTTCTGCGTACAACGTGCGACTGACGAAGCCGTCCTGCTCGAGCCGCTTGAGCGTGCGCGACAGCATCTGGTTCGACACATCGCCGATCGTACGGCCGAGTTCGTTGAAACGCATCGTCCCGCCGGACAGCGCTTCGAGTACGAGCAGGCTCCACTGGTCGCCGATGCGATCGAGCACATCGCGGATCGGGCACGGCTGATCGAGTTCGACGGGTTCATCGGCGGGCGGAAACGACATAACTGGATTCTCTTTCAAGGGCAATGCATGGTCAGCGCGGTGTGACCTGTTCACACCGCGCTGACTTCTTGTGACGGGTTCGCGGCAACTGTACCATTCGAGCGACCGACGGCCGCGCGGATTCGCCAGTTCAACGAAGCATGACGACGGCGCGCGGGCCTCGCCCAACCAGCATCGTGACGGTTCGCACCGGGCCGTGAATCCTTCGCGCCGACAAGGCTCGTGTATCCGCAACCATGCGCCGTCGCACGCCGATCGCCGCGGCAGGCTCGACCCGCCGTCGCGCATCGCGCACCGACCCACGCTTCGTCAGACGAGGAACCCGCAACATGTCATCGCTCCGCTCCTCCGTTCGCGCCGTTGCCGCGCTCGTCCTGCTGGCCGCGTCGACGGCCGCGCTGGCCGCCGGCCCGGCCACGCGCGACCTGGCCGCCGAGGAAGCCAACCGCCAGCTCGTGCTGACGTTCTACGACCGCTTCTTCAACAGGCACGAAGCCGTCGAAGCCGCCGCCGTCGTCGCGGACGACTACAAGCAGCACAACCCGCACGTGCCGGACGGCAAGAAGCCGTTCGTGTCGTACTTCGTCGGCGCGTTCCAGAAGAACCCGGCTTCGCGCGCCCGCATCGTGCGCAGCGCAACCGACGGCGACCTCGTCTACCTGCACGTGCATGCAACGGAGCGCCCGGGCGACCGCGGCGAAGCGGTCGTCGACATCTTCCGCGTAAAGGACGGCAAGATCGTCGAACACTGGGACGTGATCCAGCCGGTACCGGAAAAGTCCGCGAACGCGAACACGATGTTCTGACGCGCGCGGCCGGCGCTTGGTGCGCCACGATGCACACCATCCGTCGACGGACGACCGACCGTCTGGCAAGCGCGGATGCCCCGCGCCGGCGAAGTCCCCTACAATCGAGCTTCGCCGCCGCGCCGGCCTCCGTCCCGCATGACCGCACCGCCAGCCGCCGCGCCGCCGGCGTGCCGTCGCAAGCGAAGCACGGCCGGCACGGACGGCCGTTCGCGAAGACGGTGTCAACGATGAGCCCCGCCCATATTTCCCTCAGCAATGCCGGCGACCTGGTCGCCAGCCTCGGCAGTCCGCAGTTTCCCGCCCGGCTCTGGGCGTGGCTGCGCGAAACCGTCGATCCGCAGTCCCATTACAGCGTCGCGACACGCTACCGTCGCGATGCGCCGTCGCAGTCGATCGACAGCGTCGACGTGCTGTTCTTCGCGGGCGGCGACGATCCCGACGGCACGCGCCACGCGCTCGACCTGTACACCCAGGGCGACTGGCGCACCGACACGCTGCTCCCGCATATCGAGCGCGCCACCGATTCGCAGCTCGTGTTCTCGTGCAACGAGGACATCGATACGGCAACCGAATACGGCCGCCATTTCGCGCTCGGCGATCTCGGCGAAGACTGCACGCTGCTCGGCAGCGAGCGCGACTATGTCTATGCGTTCTCGCTGTTCCGCCGGCGCGGCCAGCCGTCCTATACGCTGGCCGAGCTGGCGCTGCTGCGGCAGCTCGGCGATTTCGTGCTGCCGCTCCTGATCCAGCATGCACGGCTCGCCCGCCTGACGCCGCGCTCGGACGACGGCGCGCTGCTGCAGCGCTTCGAGCAGCGCCTGTCGGCTAGCGGCGCGGCGCTGTCGCAGCGCGAGCGGCTCGTGTGCCGCGCGGTGCTGCAAGGCCGGCCCGTCCCGCAGATCGCAGAGACGCTCGCGCTCAAGCCGAGCAGCGTGCGCACCTATCTCGGGCGCGCGCTCGCGAAGCTCGGCGTGGCGAACCGGGCCGGGCTGTTCGCGTGGTGCGTGACCGAAGAGGAACCGCCGGAGGACCGCGGTCAATAGATGCCCCCTCCGCATCGCGTCAATCCGTCTCGCCCCCGCCGCCTTTGTCGCGCGTTGTCCTCAAAACGATGACAGACAGCCGGCCGCCCCGCTCCTAGTATCTGACTCACCCGACGACCGGAACGCGTCGGATATCACGGAGACACGGCATGCCGAATACCGGATGGACGCCGGCCCGCACGGCCGCGCGCGCGTCACCCATCGATCCTCCGATTCTGACCCGGTGGCGCGATCGGCGTGACGCTCGCGCCGGGGCCGGCCTTCACCACGACGCCTCGCCGCGCCTGCCGCGCACCACCGGCACCTAGCCGCCCCGCACCTCATTCAAACCCGACCGGGTTCACGCGACCGGACGTGCCGCACGGCCCGTCCGCCGCACACGTGCGCCCGTCGAACCTTCCCTCATCCGGAGGAGACACATGCAACACGCCGATGCCGTCTATCTGAACGGCCTGCTTTACACGGGCGATGCGCAACGCCGCTTCGCGCAGGCGCTCGCCACCAAAGAAGGCAAGATCGTTGCTGTCGGCCGCGACGACGACATCCGCGCGCTGGCCGGCCCCGCGACGCGCATCGTCGACCTGGCCGGCAGGCTGATGCTGCCGGGCCTCATCGACGGCCACGTGCATCCGCTCGAAGGCCACCAGATCCTCGGCGACTTCGACCTGTCCGGCATCAACGATCCCGACGCGATCCTGCAGCGCATTCGCGCATGCGCCGATGCGACGCCGAACGAACCGTGGGTCTATCTCGGCGGCGCCAACCTGGCCGCATTCGGCGCGTATCCGACCCGCGAGCTGCTCGACCGGATCGTGCCCGACAGGCCGCTGCTCGTGGTCGGCTTCGACGTGCACAGCGGCTGCCTCAACACGAAAGGGCTCGAAGCGGCCGGCATCCACGCCGATACGCCCGACCCGGCCGGTGGCGTGTACGAGCGCGACGCATCCGGCGCGCCGAATGGTGTCGTGCATGAAGCGGCGTTCTACCGCGTGTGCCCGATCATTCCGCAACTGAGCCCGGCCGGCTACCCGAAGTCGCTCGCGAAAGCGCACGCGATGGCGCACGGTTACGGCCTCACCGGCTGGTTCGACGCGCGCGTCGAGGAGGCCGAGCTCAACGCGTATGCCGACGCGCAGCGCGCGGGCACGCTGAAGGTATACATGAGCGCGGGCCTCTATGCGAACCCGCGCCGCGATCCGCGCGAACAGATCGAGCGCTTCGCCAGATGGCGTCGCGAGTACGAATGCGACAACCTGCGCCTGCATACGGTGAAGATCTTCGTCGACGGGGTGCCCGAATCGAAGACCGCCGCGCTGCTCGAGCCATACGCCGGCACCGACGATTGCGGCCTCGCGCTGTGGAGCCAGGACGCACTGAACGAGATCTGCCTGCTTGCCGATACGGCCGGCTTCGACCTGCACTTCCACACGCTCGCCGACCGTGCGGTACGCATGACGCTCGACGCGCTCGAATATGTCCAGATCCGCAACGGCATGCGCGACCGCCGCGCGCAGCTCGCGCACCTGCAGCTCGTCGATCCGGCCGACATGAGCCGCTTCAACCGGCTCGGCGCGATCGCCAGCGTGCAGACGCTGTGGACGGCCGCGCGCGAGGAGCAGCAGCAGCTCTACCGCGACCTGCTCGGCGCGGAACGCACCGCGCGCAACTATCCGTTCCGCAGCCTGCGCAACGCGGGCGCGATGCTCGCGGCCGGCTCCGACTGGTCGGTCAGCACGATGGACCCGATGCAGATCATCCAGACGGGCGTCACGCACCTGCTGATCGACCAGCCCGACAGCCCGCCGTGGAATCCGCACGAACGCCTCGACCTGCTCACGATGCTCGAGGCCTATACGGTGAACACCGCGTATGCGCTGCGCTTCGACGACTGCACGGGTTCGCTCGAAGCGGGCAAGGACGCGAGCTTCGCGATCCTCGACCGCAATCCGTTCGCGCACCCCGTCGAGACGTTCGCGCAAACCCGTGTGATCGAGACGTGCTTCCGCGGCGAAGTCGTATACGCCGCGCCGGGCCGGGCCGACTGAAGCACGCATCCATGCGGCCGTCAGGCGACGGCCAGCGCCAGCACCTGCTCGGTCGTCAGCACGTCGCCGAACGTGTCCGACAGCGCGGCCAGCGTCGCGCGATGGAGGTCGCGGTGCGATACCGTGCCGCCGTCCGCGATGTCGAGGTCGCGCGTCGCGCATGCGTCGTCGACGACGATCACCGCGTAGCCGAGCGGCACCGCGTCGCGTGCCGCGCCGGCGACGCATGCATGCGTCATCAGGCCCGTGACGATCAGCGTGTCGACACCGGCCGCCTTCAGGCGCGCGTCGATGTCCGTCGTCGGGAACACGCTCACCGACGTCTTCTTCACCACCGTGTGATGCGCCGCCGGCTGCAGGTCCGCGTGAAAGCGGAAGCCGTCGCTGCCGTCGGCGAAGATCGGACCGTCGGCCGCATCGACGTGCTGGACGTGAAACACCGGAATGCCCGCGCGATCGGCGAACGCGATCACGCGCTGCGCGTTACCCAGCGCGCGCGGCCCCTCCGGAATCGGCAGGCGGCCGCTGAAATATTCATTCTGGAAATCGATCACCAGCAGCGCGGTGCGGGCGGCGTCGATCGATGTCGGCGCGCTCGCGCCCGCCAGGGTACGGATGGTCGGATGTTGCATGGGTCGCCCTCTCTGTTGGCATGTCGAAGGAACGGCGCGCCGGGCCAGCCGGCGCCGCCGTACGCGGCCCGGATACTCCCGGGACGCGAGGCGCCAGTGTCGGGCCGCACGCCCCGGCGCGACAGCGGTGCGCGGGACAACGTCCGACAGGATCGGGCCAACGTGCAAGCCGCCTACGACAGCGCGGCCGTTCGCGCGCCCGGCTGCGTGCGGCCATACGCGACCATCATCGCGAAGCTGAGCAGGAAGCCCGCGCCGCCGACCAGCAGCAGGCCGATCTCGCCGAACACGGGCAGCAGGTTCGTGAGCGCGCCCGTGACGACCCACGCGACGGCCATCACCGAGCCCGCGACGCCGAGCGCCCAGCCTTGCCGATCCTCGCTGACCGCGTCGGAGAACGCCGTATACATCGTCGTGTACGCGACCATGTCGAAGCATCCGACGACCATCGCGAGCGCCCACAGCACCGGCTCGTGCGGGAACAGCGCGGACAGGACCTGGCCGACACCCGCGACGAGCAGGCCCGTCTTCGCGATATCGACCACGCGCCACACGCGCAGCATCCGCCGCACGACGAACAACAGCCCGAACACGAAGCAAAGGCCGATCACGCCGCTGAACAGCCCGAGCCGCGCACTGGTGTAGCCGAATTTCGCCTGCAGCAACAGCATGATGGTCTGCAGGTAGAGCCCGTAGCCGACCTGCATCAGGAAGAACACGACCGACAGGAACGCGACGTTGCGCTGGCGCGCGGCCTCCCCGATGATCCGCAGCGGCAGCAGCGGATCGATGCGCGTGTCGCCGCGCGGTGCGGCCGAATCGCGATACGACGCCAAGGTCCAGAACGCGCAGACCAGCGACAGCGCGGCGACCAGCACGAACGGCGTGCCGTAATCGAACAGCGGCGAAATCGTGCGATCGGACGTCACGCCGCCGAGCACGGGGCCGACGATCACGCCCGCACTGAACGCGAGCGACATGATGCTCATGTTGTACGCCTTGTTCTGCGGCGTGCTCAGGTCGGTGATCGCCGCCTGCGCAATACCCTGGCAGCCTGCCATGAGCCCGGTGAGCCCGCGGCCGGCCAGCAGCAGCGCGACGCTCGCGTGCCACGCGCCGGCCGCCATCATCGCATAGCCGGCCGCGAGGCCGAGCAAGCACAGCAGCAGGATCCTGCGGCGACCGTAGCGATCGGACAGGTCGCCCATCAGCGACGAGCCGAAGAACATGCACAACGGGTAGATCCCGTAGCCGAGGCCGAGGTAGAAATTGCGCGCATGCGCACCGGCGCCGGCCGGCAGGATGCCCGCATGCGGATCGCTGAAGATCGCGGACATCATCGGATAGACGAGCCCGAAGCCCATCGCGTCGATCGCGATCGCGAGCAGGCAGGGGCCGAGCAACTTGTAGTCGAGCCGGGACATGTCGACCTTCCGGACAGAGTGGATGATCGCCCAAGCGTAACGATGGGGCGGCGCCCGCGGTAGGCCGCCGCCCGCGATGCTAAGCATCGGTTCGCCCGATACCCGAACCGACTCGGCAACCGATCGATCGCCTCGACGCCCGGGGCCGGGCCGATCAGCCCCGTCGAGCTGCCGCGGAACCGGCCTGGAGACCCGCGTCGTTCTTCACGTCGACAGCCGGACGATCCCGTACGGATTGAACTTGAAGTCGTCCTCGTCGTGAGACCCGTCGTCGACCAGCAATGCCTCGCGTGCGTGTAACGTCGCATCGATCCCCTGTCGCACGATCTCGTCGGCCACGGCATCCATGATGGCCACGGAGTCGCGATCGGTTCCGCGCGAACGCGGCACCTGCACGTCCGGCAAGCCGACCAGATGAAAGCCCACGCTCTCGAAGTAACCGTCCGATCCCAGCGGGCGCCGAGCGAACGCCAGCCGGCACACCCGGTTCTGCGCAAGCGTGTCGTCGCGGTCGGTCGCGACCGCGCCCATCCGAATCAGCTCTCGCCATCGGTGCAGCCCGTGCGCCACGCCCGCGCTCTCGCCCTTGACCGCCACGGCGCCGGCATCGATCAGCCGATCGACCAGGAACAGCGCACCGATCGTCGCACGCACGGCATTGTCCCGCGTCATACGCGGGCCGAGCACGTACAGCACCGACTGATGTGCGCCGACGGCTTCGGCGTCCGCCCGCGTCCACGCATCCGGTTCGACGCGGTCGCGGCAAATCTCGAACGAACGGCTCATCCGCTCGTCCGGCGCGGCGGTGGAATAGGCGTCGTCGACGCCGAACCCCGTTGCGAATTCGGCAATCGCCGCGTTCGTCGCATCGCGCAGGCGCCGCAGTTCGCGTTCAGCGCCGAGAAAGCACAGCACGTGCCGCGGCTGCACCAGCGATTCACCCGACCAGGCTGCCCGCCGGTCCGTTTGCGGCACGGCGGCCTGTTGCGCCGCCCCGCCGTCGAGCAGCTTCTTCAACCTTGAAAACATCCGTCACCTCCCATGCCGACCTTACGTGCCGCCATGATAGCGACCTGCTAAGTCACGGAAGCGACGGCGCCGACGCGTTCGACCACGTCATCCGTATCGGGGGGGGGCCTGCCTGCGTGCCGGAATCGATCGGCGGCAGCCCGCGGGACAGCCGCATCCGTCGCTATTTGACGCCCAACGGCTCGCTCCGAAACTGCCGGCGCGCCGTCGTGCATGAACACGCCGTACAACCGCCCCCTCTGGCACCCACCCGCCCGAAAACGGCGATGCCGCCGGCGGCTCTCCCGCGCGGCGGCATCGTCATTTGCGGCGCCACGCGCCACGCGCCGCGCTTACCCCTTCGGCTGGATCGCCGGCGCGCCATTGCCGCGCGCCGCCTGCCCACTACCCCGCACGAAGCGTCGCCCGCGCGGACCGTACACGCCATCCGGTTCCGGATACAGCGTCAGCAGCACGAAATACAGCGCGCCGCCCACCGCCAGCGACACCGGCACGCTGAGATCGAGTCCGCCCGCGAGGTTGCCGAGCGGCCCGACGAACTGCCCCGGCAGGTTCACGAACGACAGCCCGACGATCGCGGCCGGCAGCCACGCCCCCATCGCGCGCACGTTCCATCCATGCGTGAACCAGTAGTGGCCGCCGCGCAGCCCGCGGTTGAACACCTGCAGGTCGTCGGCAAGGTAGTAGCCGCGCCGCGTCACGTAGCCGATCACCATGATCGCCATCCACGGGCAGCTGAACGTGTCGATCAGCGTCGAGAACGTCGCGACGCTTTCGACGAGGTTGAACCAGAAGCGGCCGACGAAGATGAACGCGATCGCTATCGTGCCGATCAGCAGCGTCGCACGCACGCGGTTCAGCAGGCGCGGGAACATGCTCGACACGTCGAGGCCGGTGCCGTACAGCGCCGTCGTGCCGGTCGACATCCCGCCGATGATCGCGATCAGGCACATCGGCAGCAGGAACCAGCGCGGCGAGATCGCAAGCAGCCCGCCGACGTAGTCGTTCGACGCGATGAACGCGGGCGCCTTCGTCGCGATGATCGTCGCGGTCGCGAGGCCGAAGAAGAACGGCACGAAGGTCGCGATCTGCGCGGCGAACACGGCGCCCATCACGCGATGCTTCGGCGTGTGCCGCGGGATGTAGCGCGCCCAGTCGCCGAGCGTCGACGCGAACGATACCGGGTTGCTCAGCGCCACCAGCACCGCGCCCACGAACGCGGCCCAGAAGCCCGCGCTGCCCTGCTGCACCGTGCCGGCGTAGCGCGTGTCGAACAGGCCGGCGAACGCGAACAGGCCCGCGACGAACAGTACGCTCGCCGCCCACACGGCGATCTTGTTGACCCACAGCATGAAGCGAAAGCCGTAGATGCAGACGATCAGCACGAGTACCGCGAACACCATGTACGCCGCGCCGAGCGTGAAGCCGTTGACCGGCACGCCGACCATGTCGTGCGCGCCGCCGACGAGCGCGTCGCCCGAGCTCCACACCGCGAGCGAGAAGAATGCGATCGACGTGAGCAGCGCGAGGAACGAGCCGACGATCCGGCCGTGGATGCCGAAATGCGCGCCGGACGACACGGGGTCGCTCGTGCCGTTGCGCGGGCCGAACAGGCTCATCGGCGCGAGGATGCAGGTGCCGGCGAGCACGCCGAGCACGATCGCGCAGACACCCGCCTTGAACGACAGCCCGACCAGCACGGGAAAACTGCCGAGCACCGATGTGGAAAAAGTATTGCAGCCGCCGAACAGCAACCTGAACAGATCGATCGGCCGCGCATAGCGCGATGCATCGGGAATGCGCTCGAAACCGAACGACTCGACCTGCGTAATCCTGCCTTCACTCATTTGTCTCCCACTCCTCTGGTGCGTCTGTACCGCCCGGGACTGCGGCGATACGACACATCGTCATCGATTCGCGGCCACTCTAAACCGGATCGCGCGGCGCAAATATCACGCATTCGAGACGTTTACGACGAAGGAGAACAATGTTTCCCGGCAGGCCAGCGGCCGGCGCCCGCGCCATCCGTACGGCGCGGGCGATGCGAGGTCAGTGCGCGCCCTCCGCCGCCGGCGCGCGGCATGCGACCAGGCCCCGCTGAACGGCTTGCCGCGCCTCGATGCCGGCGAGCCAGCGCTCGACGTGCGGGTAGTCGGCCAGATCGAGATCGAGTTCGGGCGCCGCGCGCAGCCATGGAAACGCGGCGATGTCGGCGATCGAATACCGCGGCGACGCGAGATACGCCGATTCCGCCAAACGGCCATTCACGACGCCATAGAGGCGCCGCGCCTCGTTCCGGTAACGCTCGAGCGCTTGCGCATTGACCGTCGTCGAGGCATGCAGGAACCACCAGAGCTGGCCGAGCATCGGCCCGATCCCGCCGATCTGGAAGTGCAGCCATTGCTGGACGGCCGTGTGCTCGGCCAGCGTGTCAGGCTGCAGAACGCCCGTCTTCGCGGCGAGATAGCTCAGGATCGCGCCGGATTCGAACACGGTCAGCCCGGTGTCGTGGTCGACGATGGCCGGGATCTTGCCGTTGGGGTTGATCGCGAGGAACGCCGGGCTGCGCTGTTCGCCGGCGGACAGATTCACGTGCACGCGGTCGTAGGCGAGCCCGGCCTCTTCCAGGTAAATGGCGATCTTGTGTCCGTTCGGCGTGTCGGCCGTATGGAACGTGAGGGGATGCGTCGAGGTCATGTCGGTCCTTGTCTTCCGGTTATCGTTGCAACTACAATCGTTGCAATTGCAATCCTATGCCGGAATCGACAGCCCCGGCGACATGCCAGTACTCGAAGGAGGGACATGCAGACTGCGCGATCCGGTCCGCCCGTGCGGACACCCGACACCCGCCGCGCCGCGGCGGCCTGCCTCGAAACGCTGCTGACGCAACGGCTCGCGCCGGGTGGCCGCGCGGTGTCGCCGCTCGGCGCGATGCGCACCGCCGCCGATTGCCTCGAGCGCGATGCCGCGACATCGGAACGCGTATGGATCGTGCGTGCCGATGCGCGGGAACCGTCTGCGGACACCGACGCACATCGCCGCATCAGCGCGTGGCCGCTGCGGTTTCTCGATGCGCGCAAGCGGTTCGAGAAACCACTGCTGTACCTGCTGCATGCGCGCGCGACCGACCGGCTGCGGCTGGCGTCGGCCGAAACCGTCGATCGCGGGATCTTCGTCAACGATGCCGAAACGGTCGCGTCATCCTGGCCGAAAGGCGTGACGCCCGACGTCCCCCACTGGCTGGCCGCGAACACCGCGTGCACGCCGTACGATCCGGCGTCGGGCCATGAGGCGATTGCGATCCTGCGCCACGCGCTGCGCGCGCTCTATGTCGCCGGCCAGCCGGGATTCTGTTACCTCGCGAGCCACGACGATCTCGTCCCCGATGCGAAACCGCTGTCGGCCACGGCGGCCCGCGACGCGTTCAGCGGCATGGTGCGGGCCGGCCGGCGCGCGGCGGCCGGCGCGGCTGCGCAGATCCGGCTGTGCGGCGCGGGCAGCACGCTCGCGGAAGTCATGAAAGCAGCCGATCTGCTGCGCGACGAATGGCGTATCGACTCGACGATCTGGAGTTGCCCGAGCTACACGCAGCTCGCCCGCGACGGTTACGCAGCCGACCGGTGGAACCTGCTGCACCCGTACGACGAACCGCGCATCGCGCATGTGCGCCGATGCATCGGTAACAGCCGCACGCCGGTGCTCGCGGTGACAGGCTATGCGCGGCACGTCGCCGCGCAGCTCGGCGCGTTCGTCCCGGCCCGCTTCGCGGCGCTCGGCGCGGACTCCGCCGGCCCGGGCGCCGGTGCCGGCACGCGCGCGCCGAATGCACACTGGATCGCCGCGGTCGCGCTTCGCCTGCTGGCCGACGATGGCTGGGTGCCGGCCGACTGGGCCGCGCGGGCGATGCGCCGTCATGCGAGCGGCTGACGTGCGGGCCGGCTACCGCTACTTCGCGTCGGCTCCGGCCTCGCGCGCGGCGGCGATCGCACGGTCGAGCGCGGCGGCCATCGCCGCCTGTTCCTTGCTGCCGAACTGATCGAGGAAGAGTTCCGCGACCGTCGACTGGTACACCTTCCACATCTTCTTGCGCAGCGTCCGCCCCTTGTCGGTGATGCTCGCAAACGCGGCGCGGCCGTCGTCCGCCGAACGGGCGCGCGTGACGAGCCCCTCCTGTTCGAGCCGGTCGATCAGCCGCGTGAGGTTGTAGCGCTCGATCGCGAGCACGTCGGCGAGTTCGTGCATGCGGCGCGTGCCGTCGGGCCCGCTTTCGAGCCCCCACAACGCGTCATACCACGCATAGGCCGGCAGGCCGGCCGCCGCGAGGCGGCGCTCGATCTCGCGAATCATCGTCCGGTGTGCGCGGACGAACGAGAACCACAGATCGGGTTCGGGTGCGCTCATGTCAGGTCGTTCCTCTCGTTGAATTGCAGTTGCAATTAAATTTTACCTCGATAACAATTGCCCCCATACGATTGCAATTGCAACCATCTGCCCGCCGATCGGCGGGCGTTCCGTCGCGCGTCGCGGCGCCACGATCGTCGCCCCGCGCAGCCTTATGCTTCTGGAGACATTGCATGACCGCACCTCTCACGCTACCCGACATCGACCCGCAGGAAACCCGCGAATGGCTCGATGCGCTCGAATCCGTGATCGCACTCGAAGGCCGTCCGCGCGCGCACTACCTGCTCGACCGGCTTTCCGACCTCGACGCGGCACGCCACGGCGACCTGCACGGCCGCGTGACGACCGCGTACGTGAACACGGTGCCGCGTGAACGGCAACCGGCCTATCCGGGCGATCTCGCGCTCGAGCGGCGCCTGAACGCGATGATCCGCTGGAACGCGATGGTGATGGTGCTGCGCGCCGGCCGGCTTTCGAACGTCGGCGGGCATATCGCGACCTACCAGTCGGCCGCGGTGTTGTATGACGTGGGCTTCGATCACTTCTTCCGCGGCCGCACCGACACGTTCGACGGCGACATGGTCTACATCCAGGGGCATTCGGCACCCGGCATCTATGGCCGCGCGTACCTGGAAGGCCGCATCACGGACGCGCAACTCGACAACTTCCGCCGCGAGGCCGGCCGCGAAGCGGGACGCGACGGGCTGTCGTCGTATCCGCATCCGCGGCTGATGCCGGATTTCTGGCAATTCCCCACCGTGTCGATGGGGCTCGGGCCGCTCACGGCCGCATATCAGGCACGCTTCATGCGCTACCTCGAATATCGCGGGCTGAAAGCGCATCAGGGCCGCAAGGTGTGGGCCTTTCTCGGCGACGGCGAAATGGACCAGCCCGAATCGCTCGCCGCGATCTCGCTCGCCGGGCGCGAACGGCTCGACAACCTGATCTTCGTCGTCAACTGCAACCTGCAGCGCCTTGACGGCCCGGTACGCGGCAACGGCAAGGTCATCCAGGAACTCGAAGGCACGTTCCGTGCGGCGGGCTGGAACGTCATCAAGGTGATCTGGGGCGCCGGCTGGGATCGCCTGCTCGAACGCGACACGACGGGCCTGCTGCGCCAGCGCATGATGGAATGCGTCGACGGCGACTACCAGACCTTCAAGTCGCAGAGCGGCGCGTACGTGCGCGAGCATTTCTTCGGCAAGTATCCCGAGTTGCTCGAACTCGTTGCGGACCTGTCCGACGACGACATCTGGAAACTGGCGCGCGGCGGCCACGACCCGGAAAAGGTGTATGCGGCCTATGCGCAGGCGATGCGCGCGGACGGACGGCCGACCGTCGTGCTCGCGAAAACGGTCAAGGGCTTCGGGATGGGCGAGGCCGGCGAAGGCCAGAACGTGAACCACCAGTTGAAGAAGATGAGCGCGGATGCCGTACGTGCGTTCCGCGACCGCTTCGTGCTGCCGGTCAGCGATGCGCAGCTCGACGAACTGCCCTACCTGAAGCCGGAACCGGGCAGCGCCGAGGCACGCTACTTCGCGGAACGCCGTGCCGCCCTCGGCGGCCACGTGCCGGCCCGCTTCAGCACCGTGGCGCCGCTGCCGGTGCCGCCGCTCGCCGCATTCGACGGGCAGCTCAAGGACAGCGGCGAGCGCGGGCTGTCGACGACGATGGCGTTCGTGCGCATCCTCGGCACGCTGCTGAAGGATCCGGCACTCGGCAAGCTCGTCGTGCCGATCGTGCCGGACGAATCGCGCACGTTCGGGATGGAGGGCCTGTTCCGCCAGATCGGCATCCACTCGCATCTCGGCCAGCTCTATACGCCGCAGGACGCCGGCCAGCTCAGCTACTACAAGGAAGCGAAGGACGGGCAGATCCTGCAGGAAGGCATCAACGAATCGGGCGCGATCGCGTCGTGGATCGCGGCCGGCACGGCGTACAGCAATCATGGATTGCCGACGATTCCGTTCTACATCTTCTACTCGATGTTCGGGCTGCAACGCGTCGGCGATCTCGCTTGGGCGGCCGGCGACGCACGTACGCGCGGCTTCCTGCTCGGCGCGACGTCGGGCCGCACGACGCTGATGGGCGAAGGGTTGCAGCACGACGACGGGCACAGCCACGTGCTGTCGTCGGTGATTCCGAACTGCGTGTCGTACGACCCGACCTATGCGTACGAGCTGGCCGTAATCGTGCGCGACGGCCTGCGGCGGATGTTCGCGGAACAGGAGGACGTCTACTACTACATCACGCTGCTCAACGAGAACTACCCGCATCCGGCGCTGCCGGACGGCGCGGAGGCCGGCATTCTCAAGGGGCTTTACCTGCTGCGCGAAGGTAGGTCACACACGGCCGATGCGCCGCATCTGCAGTTGATGGGCAGCGGCGCGATCCTGCGCGAAGTGATCGCCGCGAGCGACCTGCTCGCGCAGGACTTCGGCGTGTCGAGTGACGTGTGGAGCGCGACGAGCCTGAACGAACTGCGCCGCGACGGGCTCGCCGCGGAACGCTGGAACCTGCTGCATCCCGAGCAGGCGCCGCGCGTGCCGTATGTGCAGCAATGCCTCGACGGCCGCACGGGGCCGGTGGTGGTGGCGACCGACTACATGAAGATCGTCGGTGACCAGATCCGCGCGTTCGTCGACGGCCGGCGCTTCGTGTCGCTCGGGACCGACGGCTTCGGCCGCTCGGATACGCGCGACGCGCTGCGCACGTTCTTCGAGGTCGACCGGCACTTCATCGTGATCGCGGCGCTGAAGGCGCTCGCCGACGACGGCGCGATACCGCGCGCCAAGGTAGGCGAAGCGATCCGGCGCTACGGCATCGACATCGACAAGGTCGATCCGGCCAGCGTGTAACCAAGCGGCGTGCGGCAGGCGGGATTACTCCGGCCTGCCGCGCCGCCGCCCCGTCCGCGCTACTGTGCTGGCTGCCCCGCCTGCGCGAGCGGGCTTTGCTGCGGGCCCTGCCCCGTTCCCGACGGCCAGCCGCCCGCCAGCGCCTTGTACAACGCCACTGTCGCCGCCGCGCTGCGCATCTGCCCGTCGGCCGCCGCATCCTGCGCCTGCAGCAGCGTGCGTTGCGCGTCGAGCACTTCGTAGTAGTCGATCGCACCCGCCGAAAAACGCGCCTGCGCCAGTTGCGCGGCACGCGCGCTGTCGGTCGCGGCCTGCACGAGATGGCCCGTCTCGTCACGCGTGCGCGCAGCGCGCAGCAGCGCGTTCTCCGTTTCCTCCAGCGCCCCGAGCACGGTCTGCCGGTACTGCGCGAGCTGCCCGGCCGCTTCCGCATCGCTCGCGGCGATCCGCGCACGCACGCGGCCGACGTCGAGGAACGACCAGTCGATGCCGAGCGCGATCAGGTTCGTGTCGCTGCCCGCGCGGAAGAACCCGTAACTGCTCGTCGCGCTGCCGAGCAGCCCTGACAGCGTGAAACGCGGAAACAGGTCGGCCGTCGCGACGCCGACGCGTGCGGTCGCCGCGTGCAGCCGCGCCTCGGCGGCCGCGACGTCGGGCCGACGCCGCAGCAGGTCGCCTGGCGTGCCGGGATCGATGTCGGCGGCCAACGCCGGCAGCGGCACCGGTGTGCCCGCCGCCGCGGCAGCCTTCGGAAGATCGAAGCGGCCGATCAGCGCGTCCGGCGTCTGCCCGGTCAGCACCGCGAGCCGGTGCTCGTCGACGCCGATCGCCGCTTCATACACGGCAATCCGCGACGTCGTCGATTCGTACTGCGCGCGCGCCCGCGCCGCATCGAGGTCGGACCCTCTCCCCGCACCGACACGTGCATTGATCAGCGCGAGCGTCTGCTTCTGGTTGTCGGCATTCTCGCGCGCGATCCGCAGCCGCTCCTGCGAGCCGCGCAGATCGACGTACGTGCTCGCCACCTCGCCGGCGATCGCGACGCGCACCGCGCGCACGTCCGCCGCGCTGGCGGCCGTTTCCGCACGCTGCGACTCGATCGAACGACGCACGCGGCCGAACAGGTCGAGCTCCCACGCGGCATTGATCCCGACGCTGGACGTCGGATTATCGCGCTGGCTGCGCGGCGCACCGAACGCCTGGTCCTTGCTCATCAGCTGATGGCCCACCTGCCCGCTCGCGGTGATCGTCGGATAACGATCGAACGTGGCCTGCGACAGCAGCGCATTCGATGCGTCGTAGCGCGACACGGCGACCTGCAGGTCCTGGTTCGCCGCGAGCGCCGAGGCGATCAGATGCGTGAGCACCGGATCGCCGAAGCCGCGCCAGAATGCGGCATCGGCATCGGCCGACGCGTCGGGCGGCATATCCGGCGTCTCCGGCGTCGTACCGGACGGCGCCGCCGGATGCGCATCGCGTGCGAACCGCGCGGCCGCGGCCGTGTCGGGTCGCTTGAAATCGGGACCGACCGCGCACGCGGCGAGCGTCACCGACATCGCGAGCGCGGAAAGACGAAAAGCGGCGCTCATCGGTTTTCTCCTTCGAGGGTGCCGTGGTGTTCGCTCCACACGGCCGGCGTACCGCCCGCGAGCTTGCGGATCGCCACATAGAACACGGGCGTCAGGAACAGCCCGAACAGCGTCACGCCCAGCATCCCCGCGAACACGGTGATGCCGGTGGCCGCGCGCACTTCGCTGCCCGCGCCGCCGCCGATCAGGAGCGGCACCGAGCCCGCGATGAACGCGACCGACGTCATCACGATCGGGCGCAGCCGCAGCTTGCACGCTTCGAGCGCGGCTTCGATCACGCCCTTGCCCTGGATCTCGAGCTCGCGCGCGAACTCGACGATCAGGATCGCGTTCTTGCACGCCAGCCCCATCAGCACGACGAGGCCGACCTGCACGAACACGTTGTTGTCGCCGCCCGACAGCCACACGCCGAACAGCGCGGCGCAGATGCATACCGGCACGATCAGGATCACCGCGAGCGGCAGCGTCCAGCTCTCGTACAGCGACGCGAGCACGAGGAACACGAGCATCACCGCAAGCGGGAACACGACGATCGCCGCGTTGCTCTGCGTGACCTGCTGGTAGCTGAGGTCGGTCCATTCGAGCGTGATGCCCGGCGGCAACACGTCCTTCGCGATCTGCTGCAGCTTCCCGATCGCCTGCGACGACGACATCACCTTCGGATCGGCGTCGCCGATCAGGTTCGCGGCCGGATAGCCGTTGTAGCGAACGACCGGGTCGGGCCCGTACGCGGGCGCCACCGTCACCATCGAGCCGATCGGCACCATCTCGCCCTTCGCGTTGCGCGTGCGCAGGTTCGCGATGTCGGCGGCCGTCTGCCGGTGCCCGGCATCCGCCTGCACCATCACGCGGTACACGCGGCCGAACAGGTTGAAGTCGTTCACGTACATCGAGCCGAGATAGACCTGCAGCGTGCTGAACAGGTCGGTCAGCGCGACGCCCTGCGCCTTCGCCTTCAACCGGTCGACCTTCACCTCGAGCTGCGGGATGTTCGCCTGGTACGAGCTGACCGGGTAGCTCATCCCCGGCGTCCTGGCGACCGCGGCCTGGAACGCGGTGAGCGCGTTCTGCAACGCGCCGTAGCCGAGCCCGCCGCGATCCTCCAGGTACAGCGAGTAGCCCGAGCCGTTGCCGAGGCCCTGGATCGGCGGCGGCATCAGCGCATAGGTGATGCCGCCGCCGATGGCCGCGAAGCGCGCGTTCAGGTCCGCGTTGATCTGCGCGGCGCTGCGGTGGCGCTGGTCGAACGGCTTCAGGATCACGTACGAGTTCGTGATGTTCGGCGTGTTCACGCCCTGCAGCGCGTTCAGCCCGGCAAACGCCGGCACCATCTCGACACCGTCGGTGCCGAGCGCGATCTTCGTCATCTGCTCGGTCACCTCGCTGGTGCGCGCGAGCGACGCGCCTTCCGGCAGCTTCGCACCCGCGAACAGGTACAGCTTGTCCTGCACGGGGATGAAGCCGCCCGGCACCGCGTTGAGCAGCAGCGCGGTGGCCGCAAGCAGCACGGCATAGGCCGCGAACACCACGCCGCGCCGCTTCAGCGTGCGGCCGACGAAGCCGTGATAGCGGTCGGAACTGCGGTCGAAGAAGCGATTGAACGGACGGAACAGCCAGCCGAACGCGCGATCGAGCCCGCGTGTGAGCGCATCCTTCGGCGCGTCGTGCGGACGCAGCAGTTTCGCCGCGAGCGCGGGCGACAACGTCAGCGAGTTGATCGCGGAGATCACCGTCGAAATCGCGATCGTCACCGCGAACTGCCGGTAGAACTGGCCCGTGACGCCGGACATGAACGCCATCGGCACGAACACCGCGCACAGCACGAGCGCGATCGCGACGATCGGCCCCGACACCTCGCGCATCGCCTGATGCGCGGCATCACGCGGGCTCAGGCCCTGCGCGATGTTCCGCTCGACGTTCTCGACGACCACGATCGCATCGTCGACGACGATCCCGATCGCGAGCACGAGCCCGAACAGCGTCAATGTGTTGATCGAATAGCCGAGCAGATAGAGCCACGCGAACGTGCCGACCACCGAGACGGGCACCGCGACGAGCGGAATGATCGACGCGCGCCACGTCTGCAGGAACAGGATCACGACGAGCACGACCAGCACGACGGCCTCGATCAGCGTGTGCTGCACCGCACGGATCGATTCGCGCACGAACACCGTCGGATCCCACACGGGCCGGTACGCGACGCCGGGCGGGAAGCGCTTCGACAGCTCGTCGAACTTCGCATACACGGCCTTCGCGACCTCGAGCGCGTTCGCGCCCGGCGACAGGAAGATGCCGACCACGGCCGACGGCTTGTCGTTGAAGTACGAGCGCAGCGTGTAGTCGCCCGCGCCGAGCTCGACGCGCGCGACGTCGGACAGTTTCACTACCTGCCCGTCGTCGCCGGTGCGCAGCACGATGTCGCCGAACTCCTGCACCGTGCGCAGCCGGCCGCGCACGTTGATCGACAGCAGGAAGTCGTTTTTCTTCGGCGACGGCTCCGCGCCGAGCTGGCCGGCCGACACCTGCACGTTCTGCTCGCGCACGGCGGCGATTACGTCGCTCGCGGTCAGCCCGCGCGACGCGAGCCGGTTCGGGTCGAGCCACAGCCGCATCGCATAGTCGCCGGCCCCATACACGCCGACGTCGCCGATCCCGGTGAGCCGCGACAGCTCGTCCTTCACGTGCAGCGTCAGGTAGTTGCGCAGGTACAGCGAATCGCGGCTGTTGTCCGGCGAATAGAGGCTCACGTACATCAGCGGCGTGGGCGACTGCTTCTGCGTGGTCACGCCGTACTGGCGCACCTCGTCGGGCAGGCGCGACAGCGCCTGGCTCACGCGGTTCTGCACGCGCACGGCGGCCGTGTCGGGATCGACGCCCTGCAGGAACGTGACGACGACCTGCAGGCTGCCGTCCGAACCGGCAACCGACTTCATGTACATGATGCCTTCGACGCCGTTGATCGCTTCTTCCAGCGGTTCGGCGACCGATTCGGCGATTTCCTTCGGGTTCGCGCCCGGGTACGTCGCACGCACGACGACACTCGGCGGCACGACTTCCGGGTATTCGCCGGCGGGCAGCATCGGTATCGAGATCAGGCCGATCGCGAAGATGACGATCGACAGCACGACCGCGAAGATCGGCCGGTCGATGAAGAATCGGGAGAAATCCATTGGCTGTCTCCCGTTACTGCGCGGCCGGTGGCGCGCCGGCATCGGCGACGGCCTGCGTGCCGTTGCCCGGGCCGTTGCCCGCGCCATTGCCGGCACCGGTGTCGGCACGCGCAGGCAGCGCCTTCGGCTTCACCTGCGCGCCCGGATAGTAAATCCGCTGCATGCCGTCGACGACCACGCGGTCGCCCGCCTGGATCCCTTTCTCGATGATCCGCTCGCCCTCCACCCCGCGGCCGATCGTCACGTCGCGGCGCAGCGCCTTGTCGCCAGGCCCGATCACGTACACGTACTTGCGGTCCTGGTCGGTGAGCACGGCCTTGTCGTCGACGAGCAGCGCATCCTGGTCGCGGCCGCTGACGAGCTGCACGCGCGCATACAGCCCCGGCGTAAACGTATGGTCCGCATTCGGCAGCCGCACGCGCGCGCGGATCGTGCCGGTCTGCGGATCGAGCCGGTTGTCGAGGAAATCGACGGTGCCCGCATGCGGGAAACCCGTCTCGTTCGCGAGGCCCACGCGCACCGGATCGGCGCCGATCGCGCGATGTTTCGGATCGGCGCGCCGCGCGTTGTAGCGCAGGTAGCTCTGTTCGTCGCAGTCGAAATACACGTAGACGGGGTTCTGCGACACGACGGTCGTCAGCAGCGTGTCGTCCGCGCGCGCCAGGTTGCCGACGGTGGCGACCGCGCGGCCGACGCGGCCCGCGATCGGCGCGCGCACTTCGGTGAAGCCGAGATTGAGCTTCGCGTCGGCGACGGCCGCGTCGGCCGCCTGCAGGTCCGCACGCGCCTGCTCGGCCGTGGCGCGCGCGTTGTCGAGTTCTTCCTGCGACGTCGCATGCGCATCGATCAGCGTCTGCACGCGCTTGAGCTGCACGTTCGCGAGGCTCGCGGCCGCACGGGCCCGTTGCAGCTGCGCGTTCGCGCGATCGAGCGCGATCCGATACGGGCGCGGGTCGATCTCGAACAGCAGTGCGCCCTGCGCGACCAGGTCGCCTTCCTTGTAGGCGACGCGCTGCAGATAGCCGCTCACGCGCGGCCGCAGTTCGACCGCGTCGACCGCTTCGACGCGTCCGTTGAATTCGTCCGCGAGGCGGATCGTGCGCGGCGCGATGGTGGCGACGCCGACTTCCGGAAGGGATTGGGCCGACGATGCGCCTTTGCCGTCGTGACAGCCCGACAACGCCAGCAGGAGTGCACAGGCCGCGCCCAAAGGCGACGTCCTGCGTAGGGATAAGGAGAGCATGATGCCTCGCGACGGGTTAAACTGACGCGCAGCATAAAAGTTGAAGTTAACTTCAAGTCAAGTTTTCCCGGAGGGGCAACATGGGTATCCAGGAGACACCGCAATGGCCGCTGCTGTCGATTCGCGAAGTGGCCGCGCGCAGCGGCGTGCCGGCGTCGACACTTCGGTTCTACGAGACGCGCGGGCTGATCAAGTCGCATCGCAACGGCTCGAGCCACCGCCACTATTCGCGCGCGGTGCTGCGGCTGATCGCGTTCATCGTGTTCGCGCAGAAGATCGGCTATTCGCTCGACGAGATCGCCGAGCAGCTCGTCAGCCTGCCCGCCGACACCGCGCCGAGCAACAAGGACTGGCAACGGCTGTCGCGCGGCTGGAAGCAGCGTGTCGCGAGCCGGATCGAGGAGCTGCAGCGCCTTTACATCAACCTCGACGAATGCATCGGCTGCGGCTGCCTGTCGCTGAAGCGCTGCAAGCTGACGAACCCGGAAGACCGCGCGGGCCGCAACGGGCCCGGCGCACGGCGCTGGCTCGGCGACAAGCCGCCCACGGATATCGAATGACCGGCGGGCCGGGCGCGGCGCGCGACGATCGCCACGCGGTTCCCGTCTTCGATCGGCCGGCGCGCAGTCGCGAACCCGATGCTGCTAGATCCGCCCTCCCTAATGTTGACAATCGATGACATTGGAATTCTGGGCAGCGCAGTGCGATAGGTAAAACAAGAATTCAGTGATCCAGCGGTACGCGAAAGGCATCGCATGATCGATCTGCGCCGGTTCAGGCGGTTCATCGCGGTCGCCGACACGTTCAGCTTCCGGCGCGCGGCCGAGCGGCTGCACATGGCGCAGCCGCCGCTCAGCGCGGCGATGCGCAAGCTCGAGGACGAGCGGGCGTCGACGCGCTGCGCGACACCACGCGCCACGCGGTGCGCGAACGGGGGCTCGCGCTGGTGACGTGACCGCCCGCGCGGCGCTCAGCCGCCGAGGATGTTGAGCGCGACCGTGAGCACGGCCTGCTTGAATTCCTGCTGCCGCGTGGGCAGCGACGTGAACTCGCGAATCATGTGGCTGTACGACACGGCCGAGCCGACCGCGCTCGCGACCATGAAGAACAGCACGTCGGGATCCGCCGCGCGAATCTCGCCGGCTTCCACTGCCTCCGCCAGCAGCGGGAACATCACGTCGCGGTACGGGCGGACGAGCCGCTCCTGCAACCGGTCGAGCCGCACGCCCTCCTCGGTCGCCGCCGTCGAGAAAAACATGCCCAGGTCGGGCTCGTCGAACTCGTGCTCGACACACAGCTCGATCGCGCGCCGCACACGCTCGCGATGCGGCAGCGACGATGTGCGCAGCGCGCGCATCGCGTCGAACATCGGTTCGGCCAGCTCGACGATCTGCTCGACCACCGCCAGCCACAGCGTTTCCTTCGTCCCGAAATGGTGCGCGATCAGCGCCGCGTCGACCCCCAGTTCGCGCGCGACTTCGCGCACGCTCGTCGCGTCGTAGCCACGCTTCGCAAAGGTTCGGCGCGCCGCCCGCAATATCACGTCCGGCCCCACGGACGCCCCGGCCAGCGGCCGTCCTCGCATCCGGCGCTTGGCCGGCTCGCGCTCAGTGACTTCAGCCACGTCTTCCTGCTCTCCTTGAATGATTCGGATACCCCTGTTCCGGCCCCGCTCGAGCGGCATCGAACATCGGGTGACCTGCCCCGCTCCGTTGACACGCGAAGCCGGGAAGCGCTAGGATCATACCTTATTCATCACGTGATGATTTATACATGACAACCCCTACACGCATCGTCATCGTCGGTGGCGGCATCGCCGGCCTGCAGCTCGCCACCCGCCTGGGCGAGCGCCTCGGCCGGTCCGGGCGCGCCCAAGTGACCATCGTCGACCGCAGCCCCACCCACATCTGGAAGCCGATGCTGCATACGATCGCGGCCGGTACGCGCGACGTGCAGCAGCAACAGGTGATCTTCCTCGCCCATGCGCGTGATCACGGCTACGCGTACCAGCCCGGCGAACTGACGGGGCTCGATCGCGCGCGCCGCCGCGTACAGCTCGGCGAGATCCGCTCGCAGGACGGCGAACTCGTGCTCGAAGCACGCGAACTCGAATACGACGTGCTGATCCTCGCGCTCGGCAGCCAGGCCAACGATTTCGGCGTGCCGGGCGTGCGCGAGCACTGCTATTTCATCGACAGCCAGAAGCAGGCCGAGACCTTCAACGAAGCATTGCGGATGCGCGTATTTCGCAGCATCGCGCGCGACGAGCCGTTCCGCGTCGCGATCGTCGGCGCCGGCGCGACCGGCGTGGAACTCGCGGCGGAGCTGAGCCGCCTGCTGGAAGTAGCACAGGCGTATGGCGACGCGACGGTGCGCGAGCGGCTGCAGCTCACGCTGCTCGAGAGCGGCCCGCGCATCCTCGCCGCGTTTCCGCCGCGGATCTCCGCATCGGCGCAGCGGCGGCTCGAACAGATCGGCTTTCATGTGCTGACGTCCACTCGCGTCACATCCGCCGACGCGAACGGCTTTCACTACGGCGACGGTTCGTTTGCGGAAGCGGACCTGATGGTCTGGGCAGCCGGCGTGAAGGCGCCCGATTTCATGCAGGCGCTCGACGGGCTCGACACGAATCGCGCGAACCAGATCGTCGTCGGGCCAACGCTGCAGGCAACCGGCGACGAGCACGTGTTCGCGATCGGCGATTGCGCGAGCCTGCTGCCCGACGGGCACGAACGGCCGCTGCCGCCCACCGCGCAAGTCGCGACGCAGCAGGCCGAGCATCTTGCAAAGCACCTGCCCGCGTGGCTCGACGGCCAGCCGATTCCGCCGTTCGCATTCCACGATTTCGGCGCGCTCGTGTCGATCAGCGACTACGACGCGTTCGGCACGCTCGGGCAGTTCGGGTTCTTTCGCGGCGGCTTCATCCAGGGGCGCTTCGCGCAATTCAGCCACCTGATGCTCTACCGGCGGCACCAGCAGGCGCTGCACGGCTTCTCCAAGGCGACCCTGCTGTGGATCGCCGAACGGATCAACGGCTGCGTGCAGCCGCGCATCCGGCTCTTGTGATGCCGCGCGTGGCGGTGTTGCATAACGTTTCGAGGACAACCGACATGAACAACCGTTTAGCGCCCTGGCTCGTGACCGTCGCAGCGATCAGCAGCTTCGACATGCCGTCCGTCTCGTGGGGGGCGCCGCGGCGGCGCAGCGTCACGCGCGACCGGCTGCCGTCGTGGGACGCGACGAGCAAGCCGTCCATCAGCGTGCTCGAGCGGCCCACGGCCGACACCGTGATGATTTCCTGGCGCGACGCATGCACCGGGCATTACGGTTATCAGAAGTGGCGGCTGTTCACCACGCGCAAGCGCGGCGTGTGTGCGCTGTCGGGCCAGCCGATCGAGATCGGCGACAGCGTCTATGCGCCGCAATTGCTCGGCTCGACGCCGGGCAACGCCGCCGCGATGGTGCTGGCCGCGTGCCTCGACGCGGCCCGCTCCGCCGAGGCGGCCTGAAGGCCCGGGATTCGACCCGGGGCCCTGCTTCAGGCAGAGGTGACGCGATCCGTATCGCGAACCGCCTCGTTCATGCGCGCTTCGGCTTCCGCATCCAGCCGCGCCGCATTCGCTTCGGCTTCTGCTTCCGGCATCAGCTCGCCTTCCCATTTCGCGACCACCGCGCTGGCGATCGAGTTGCCCACCGCGTTCGTGGCCGAACGGCCCATGTCGAGGAACGTATCGACGCCGAGAATCAGCAACAGCCCGGCTTCCGGGATGTTGAACTGGTGCAGCGTCGCGGCGATCACGACGAGCGACGCGCGCGGCACGCCGGCCATGCCTTTCGACGTCAGCATCAGGATCAGCAGCATCGTGACCTGCGTGCCGAGCGACAGGTGAATGCCGTAGGCCTGCGCGATGAACAGCGACGCGAACGTGCAGTACATCATCGAGCCGTCGAGGTTGAACGAATAGCCCATCGGCATCACGAAGCTCGAGATCTTGCGGCGCACGCCGAAACGGTCGAGCGCATCGAGGATCTTCGGATACGCGGCTTCCGAGCTCGCGGTCGCGAACGACAGCATGAACGCTTCCTTGATCAGCACCAGCAGCCTGAACACGCGGCGGCCGAGGAACAGCAGGCCGGCCGCGACGAGCGTGCCCCACAGCAGGAACAGGCTCAGGTAGAAGTCGCCCATGAACACCGCGAACTTCAGCAGGATCGACAGCCCGTTGATCGCGACGGTCGACGCCATCGCCGCCAGCACCGCGAGCGGCGCGAGCTTCATCACGTAGCCGGTGATCTTCAGCATCACGTGCGCGAGCTGGTCGATCGCCGCGACGAGAATCTTGCCGCGTTCGCCGAGCGACGCGAGCGCCACGCCGAAGAACATCGAGAACACGACGATCTGCAGGATCTCGTTGTTCGCCATCGCTTCCGCGATCGACTTCGGCACCATGTGGCCGACGAAATCCTTCAGCGTGAACTTGGACGTCGCCAGATGCGCGGACGCGCCGATATCCGGCAGCGGCAGCCCGAGGTTATCGCCCGGACGCAGCAGGTTCGCCATCAGCAGGCCGAGCAGCAGCGAGATCAGCGACGCGGTGACGAACCAGCCGAGCGCCTTCACGAACACGCGCCCCACCGACGACGCGTCGCCCATGTGCGCGATGCCGACGACCAGCGTCGAGAACACCAGCGGGCCGATCACCATCTTGATCAGCCGCAGGAACACGTCGGACACCAGCGAGATGTAGCCGGCGATCTCCGCCGCCGACTGTTTGTCCGGCAGTTGCGTATAGATCATGTAGCCGATCAGGATGCCGGCCGCCATTGCGAGCAGGATCCAGCCTGCCGCGGACATTCGTTTGTTCATATCGGAATTCGACGCACGGGAAGAAGTTGACGGATGAAAGGCGCGCGTCCCATGCCGTGCCAGGGTGCGCGCGTGGCGAGCCGGTCGTGCCCGGTGTATCGGGCACGAGCGCCGGCGCCGGTCGGGCTCGCGGATCTCCGCGAACCGACGTGCCGCCGCCGCAATGGCATTCGCGCGAGAGCGAACGCCGTTGCGGGGCAGCGATTCAGCATGAAGCGATCAGGTCAGGTCAGTAACCGATTGCGGAGCCGGCCGGACGGCGCGGGTCGTTGTAGCCGTAGATGAAGCCGACCCGCACGTTCCCGGATACCGACGAATCGTTCCCGGAGCTCTGGCGGCTCGCCGCTTCGGTGCCCGGCAGGCCGACCATGATCAGTTCGGCGGCACCCCACGGTGTCTGCTCGACCATCTTGTAGCCCATGTTGCGCAGGATCGCGAGCGTGTCGGGCGACAGGCCGTAGGTTTCGTAATAGACCTCGTCGGGCAGCCACTGGTGGTGGATGCGCGGCGCGGTGACCGCGTCCTGCGGCGTCATCCCGTAGTCGATCACGTTCAGCACCGTCTGCAGCGTGATCGTGATGATGCGCGAGCCGCCCGGCGAACCGACCACCATGAACACCTTGCCGTCCTTCTTCACGATGGTCGGCGCCATCGACGACAACGGACGCTTGCCCGGCGCGATCGAGTTGCGCGTGCCCTGCACGAGGCCGAACAGGTTCTGCGCGCCGACCTTCACGGTGAAGTCGTCCATCTCGTCGTTCAGGAAGAAGCCCGTGCCCGGCGCGATGACCACGGCGCCGAAGCGGCCGTTGACCGTGTAGGTCGTCGACACCGCGTTGCCGTCCTTGTCGATGATCGAGTAGTGGGTCGTCTCCGGCTTCTCGTGCACGCCGACGCCCGGCTGCACGTCGACCGACGGCGTCGCCGTATCCGAATGGATGCTCTTGCGGATCTGCGCCGCGTATTCCTTGCTCGTCAGCTTCGCGACCGGGTTGTCGATGAAGTTCGGGTCGCCGAGCAGCGTGTTGCGATCTTCATACGCGTGGCGCGTCGCTTCGGTCATGTAGTGCACCGCCGCGGCCGAATGGTAGCCGAGCTTGCGCATGTCATACCCTTCGAGGATGTTCAGCGTCTCGCACATCGTCACGCCGCCCGAGCTCGGCGGCGGGGCCGACACGAGCTCGTAGCCGCGATACGTGCACGTCAGCGGCGCCATGTCCTGCGCGCGGTATGACGCGAAATCGGCCGCCGTGATCAGGCCGCCGCCCTTTTTGGCCGCCGCCTCGACGATCTTCGGGATCTCGCCGTGATAGAACGCGTCGGGCCCCTGCTCCGCGATGCGCTCGAGCGTGCGAGCCAGATCCTTCTGCACCAGGCGGTCGCCCGGCTGCAGCGGCGTGCCGTCCGGCCGCAGGAAGATGCGGGCCGCATCCGGGTCCTTCCTGAAGCGGTCGATCGTCGTGTCGAGGATGTCCGTATCGCCGCGCGTCAGCACGAAGCCGTCGCGCGCGAGCCGGATCGCCGGCTCCATCACCTGCTTGCGCGTCAGCTTGCCGTACTTGCGCTGCGCGAGATCGAGGCCGGCAACCGTGCCCGGCACGCCGACCGCGCGATAGCCGTACAGGCTGTCGTCGGGAATGACGTTGCCCTTCGCATCGAGATACATGTTCGCGGACGCCGCAGCCGGCGCGGTTTCGCGGAAATTGATGAAGCGGTCGCGGCCGTCGGCCAGGTGCACGGTCATGAAACCGCCGCCGCCGATGTTGCCGCAGCACGGATTGGTCACCGCTTGCGCGTAACCGACCGCCACCGCGGCGTCTACCGCGTTGCCGCCTGCCTTCAGGATGTCGACGCCGATTTGCGACGCGAAATGCTGCGACGAAACGACCATGCCGTTCTTCGCTTCGATCGCGGGGTCCGATGCCGCGAACGCGCACACGCTCATGGCCGACAACAGGGTGAGTACTACGAGCCGCCTCATGACGGGATCCTCCAGACAAATGAAACCGTGGCATGCCGGAACGCGACGCCGCATCGGGGTGTGCCGAAGCGTCAATCGACGCTTGTAATAAACAATACATTCCAGCGAGGCCGCGATCATAGCACTCGCTTTTTTGTGCCAAAACCTAGGGTTATCACTGAACATGGAACGAATATCCGCCGAATTGCTCATTTATAAATGTTTGTTTTATTACAATGAGGAGTGATCCGGTCCACCGAGCGATGCGTCCCTCTAATTTCGGAGCGTGCACGGCCTGCCTGACCTCGATCGGCTAACATGCGTGGAGTCGCCGGCAGACACCCGTCTGCCGTTTGTCATTCAGATACGAGAGTTGGAGTGCCCGATGGGGACGAGCATCAGGGCGTTGCTGTTATCCCAGATGGATAGCTTCACGCCGTCGGAACAGAAGGTCGCGCAGGCGTTGCTGGACCGCTACCCGAGCCTCGGGCTCGGGCCGATTGCGAGCTTTGCCAAACAGGCGGAAGTGAGCGATCCGACCGTGTTTCGCTTTGTCGTCCGGATCGGCTTTCCGAATTACTCGTCGTTCCAGCAAGCGCTGTACGGCGAGATCGACACGGCGATGAACTCGCCGCTCGCGCGGATGGATGCGTTCCATTCGTCTGCGGGCATGCGCGACAGTCATTCGGCAATTTTCCAGCGGCTGTCCGAGTCGCTGGCGACCACGATCGAAGGGCTCGATGCGACGGCATTCGACGCTGCGGTCGCGCTGCTGGCGAATCCGGATGTGCGTGTCTTCTGCGGTGGCGGGCGCTACACGGCGCCGCTCGCGTCGCTGTTTTCGTTCACCCTCGCCTATGCGCGGCCCCATGTTCAGTATGTCGAACCGAACGTGAACCTCGCGTCGGTCGCGCTGGCGGACATGGGGCCCGGCGACGTGCTCGTCATTTTCGATTTCCGTCGCTATCAACGGGACAGCATCCGGTTCGCGCAGGCCGCTCACCAACTCGGCACACGCGTGCTGCTGATCACGGACGAATGGCACTCGCCGATCGGCGAATTTGCCGAGATCGTGCTGCGGATCCGGGGGCAGCCGTTCGCGATGCTTCAGACGAACGTGCCGGCGCTCGCGCTCGCCGAAGCGCTCGTGATCGGTGTGACGAATCAACTGCCGGAGATGGCGCGGCAGCGGATGGAGAAGATCGAACATCTCAACACCGGCGGCATCGGGCAGGACACCAACCAGCGCGATTTGCCCGAATGACGATGGCTCGCCATTCGGGCGACGGCTTCAGCTCTCGACATCCTCGAGACTGAACACCTCGGTCTTGTCGTTGTACGAGAACACTTCCCCGTAACGCCCCCAGTCGATCACCGCATCGAGCGTCTCCTCAGCCGCTTCGTCCGACAGGAAATCCTCCAGCTCCTGCTCGAAGCGCACGCGCGGCGCACGATGGCCCGGACGCTCGTTCAGCACCTTCCGAATACGCGCAGCAAGCGGCACGTGCTTCAGCAAATGTTCCGCGAACATCAGCTTGCGCTCCTGCGTGCCGAATTCCGCGAACACGCGCGCAGGCGGCGTCAGGAACACGTCCCCTTCCCGCACGTCCGCGAAACCGAGGTACTGCAGCACTTCGGCGATCGGGAACAGTTCGTCGACTTCCAGATGCAGCGTGCGCGCGATTTCCGGCATGTCCGCGCGGCCGTGGTACGGCGCCATCGCGAGCGTCTCGATCAGGCCGGCCATCAGGTTGGTCGACACGCGCGGCATCCAGCTGCCGAGCTCCAGCCCCTTCTTCGTCGCCTCGTTGGTCTGACGCGCGGTCATCTTCGCGTAGATGTCGTCGACGAGCTTGCGGAAATCGGTGTCGAGCCGGTTGCGCGGATGCTTGAACGGCACCTTGATCTCGGCGATCACGCGGCCCGGGTTCGACGACAGCACGAGGATCCGGTCGCACATGAACACGGCTTCCTCGATGTTGTGCGTGACGATCAGCACCGACTTGATCGGCATCCGGCCTTGCGTCCACAGGTCGAGCAAGTCGGTACGCAGCGTCTCGGCCGTCAGCACGTCGAGCGCGGAGAACGGCTCGTCCATCAGCAGGATCGTCGGGTCGACGACGAGCGCACGTGCAAAGCCGACGCGCTGGCGCATGCCGCCCGACAGCTCGCGCGGGTACGCGTTCTCGAAGCCGTCGAGACCGATCAGGTCGATCGCGGCCAGCGCGCGCTCGCGCCGCTCGCGTGCGCCGACGCCGAGCGCTTCGAGGCCCGCTTCCACGTTCTGCAGCACGGTGAGCCACGGGAACAGCGCGAAGGTCTGGAAC